>OX638144.1:70644170-71116987 GCA_951805005.1 Othius punctulatus
TGGCTGTGCAGATCACCAACTGGAAGACGCGCATTGTTAAGAACTGCATTATCTCGCATGGTGTTTGTCTAAATTTGTGTAATTTAAAAATTGATTTGTTTCCTAACCATTAATGCCATCGCTGCATTCTTTGTATACATTTAAAGCAGCTGAATGCTAGTTATTGGTAATACAA
This sequence comes from Othius punctulatus, assembly GCA_951805005.1. Classification (NCBI taxonomy): domain Eukaryota; kingdom Metazoa; phylum Arthropoda; class Insecta; order Coleoptera; family Staphylinidae; genus Othius; species Othius punctulatus. The sequence goes on from OX638144.1 coordinate 70,644,346, forward strand.
ATCAATTATTGATTGCTGTTATGGTTTTCGAACCACAGCTGTTTTAAAATTACGATTTTGTGCAATATCATGTACATTAAATATTAACTTATCGCTAAATCTTTACTGCAATCACTGCTTTTTGTATACATGTAGAGCTGATGCAGGGCAGTTATTGGAAATGCCAACCATTTATTGATTAGTGTTATGGTTTACGAACCACAGCTGTTTTAAAATTACGATTTTGTTTCACGCATTTTATATATTTTTATCTCGGTAACTAAGCATCGCACAGCATTGCGGTTTGCATATTTGGATTCAGCATTCATTACTCTATCAGTCTATCATACTGTGTGTGCACTCAGTTTGCAATAATTATTTGCTGGGCTATTATGTGCACATAGTTAAATATGTGTTAAATCTATATATACACATATATGGGTAGAAATAACCATTTACGTTATTAGATTAGTCTAGTAGGGTATCATTTTGGTACAAGTTTGCCTTTAAATAGCCGTAGTTTACGGATTATTAAAATAAATTTTTGGAAACTTTTAACCATTAATAGGCTACCTTTTGTCCCACGTGCACTCAAAGTTGCCTACCCGATCAGGCGCAAAAGTTTATATGGGGAGCGCTTGGAAAGTTTGTCTAACTCGTTAAATCGACAATTTATTCAATAACTAATGACTATAGGCGATGTAGAATTCAATTTTGTTGCTATTGAAGGTAATTTTGCATAAATTCGCGCGTATTCCAGTTTGCAAAATTGATTTTACGTACTTTGCGATTAATGCACGTTCCCCCGTATATTTTGGGTCGGTATAATAGTAAACTGTAATTTTGGGACCAGAATATTTTTATTTTTGGTTAGAATAAGGTTAAAATTCGTGCATATACAACGTAAAAATGAGAAACAATATAAATATAAGGCCCAGTAGAGTAGCAGGAGACTGTCTTTACAATTTAAGGTAAATAAAATACGTTTGAGGTAGAATTTGCACATTTTTCGTGAACACGTTTGTACAACAAGTAACTTTGCTAATGGTACATTGAAAATGTACATATTTTACCCCATGCTTGTACCAAATTTTTCCCCATTCTTGTACGTAGTGCTCAAATACTTACCGAATAATCATACGGACACCTGATACATTATACTCAAACACAAAGCACGTGAATGGTTGTGTGTTTTTATGTGAATGCATGTAAGCCACAAATGCATGCCTCAATTTTATCAGACGAAACAATTTTATTGCTACTATTGGAATTGTCTACTTGGTAGACATGTCTACCGTCTACTTGGAGTACCCTTCTCAAGTGAGTTATAGGCTTTCTTAAATAATAGTACAATTCTATATAAATATAATCGCGGGCGAGAATTGAGATACACTTTAATTCCTTACGAACTTTTAATAATCTATTTTCTTTCAGTTTTTAGCACCTAGACTGTGCGTTACTGCCTCATTTACATGGTAACGAGCGTCTAGAGCCCAGCAGCGCCTGATGGCACGGTGAAGATCCTTGGGCCCCTGACCTTAATAGCACAGCTTTTGCTTAATGGAGCTCCTGTCGGATCGTACCTACAGTGCACCAGAACTCATTGCAAGTGGAGTAATTTACGTTGGTTAAGGTACGTTATTTGTTTCGTATTCAGTTTGCCTTTTGTAAATAGTAACGATCTTTACTTGGTTAAATTATAATCTGCATTATTAGTTTCGTATTCAGCAAGTAAGTCTTTGTTTGCAACTTTTATTGTCAAAGTTTCAAAGTATTTATTACTTTTGGCATTTTATTTTAGCTACTGCTCTGAAATAGAATGTCGAAAGTACAGAGCGTTCAAGAAAGTGGTGTCATTGTTCAAGATGCAAATCAAATATGTTTTACAACAATGCTGAAATGTTTCCTACGATAGAAGCAAATAATTTAAGTAGACTTTTTCTATTGTCATTGTAATTATTTCGTTGAAACTTATTCTAAGAGTTGACACCACTTTCATGAACGCTTTGTATAGATTTAATTGTGCCCACTTTATTGTAGACATGGTTAAGTTTGGAGGTATTGGAAGGGCGACCTACAGTCAATGCTGCCAGTTATGGCTGCTTATGTACATTGTGGACTGGATCGCTGGGAGCCAGCAATAGTGTCTGCAAACGTCATTGAGCCGAACACTTTTTGGAGCAAGTCGGAGCACCCGTCAATTAGGGGCGGCAACAAGCAGCTGATGTAGCTGCACGTGGCTTTGCAGATCACCAACTGGAAGACGCAAATTGTCAAGAACTGCATCCTCTCGCATGGTGTTTGTGCAAATTTATGTATTGTAAAACTTGATTTGTTGCTTAACAGTTAATGCTAACGCTGCATTCTTTGTATACATGTAGAGCAGATGAATGCTAGTTGTTGGAAATGCAAATCAATTCTTGATTGCTGTTATAGTTTTCGAACCACCGCTGTTTCAAAATTAGGATTTTAAGCAATTTCATGTAATTTAAAAATTGGTTTGTTGCTTAACCGTTAATGTCATCGCTGCATTCTTTGTATACATGTAGAGCAGATGAATGCTAGTTGTTGGAAATGCAAATCAATTCTTGATTGCTGTTATAGTTTTCGAACCACCGCTGTTTCAAAATTAGGATTTTAAGCAATTTCATGTAATTTAAAAATTGGTTTGTTGCTTAACCGTTAATGTCATCGCTGCATTCTTTGTATACATGTAGAGCAGATGAATGCTAGTTGTTGGAAATGCAAATCAATTCTTGATTGCTGTTATAGTTTTCGAACCACCGCTGTTTCAAAATTAGGATTTTAAGCAATTTCATGTAATTTAAAAATTGGTTTGTTGCTTAACCGTTAATGTCATCGCTGCATTCTTTGTATACATGTAGAGCAGATGAATGCTAGTTGTTGGAAATGCAAATCAATTCTTGATTGCTGTTATAGTTTTCGAACCACAGCTGTTTCAAAATTAGGATTTTAAGCAATTTCATGTAATTTAGAAATTGGTATGTTGCTTAACCGTTAATGTCATCGCTGCATTCTTTGTATACATGTAGAGCAGATGAATGCTAGTTGTTGGAAATGCAAATCAATTCTTGATTGCTGTTATAGTTTTCGAACCACAGCTGTTTCAAAATTAGGATTTTAAGCAATTTCATGTAATTTAAAAATTGGTTTGTTGCTTAACCGTTAATGTCATCGCTGCATTCTTTGTATACATGTAGAGCAGATGAATGCTAGTTGTTGGAAATGCAAATCAATTCTTGATTGCTGTTATAGTTTTCGAACCACAGCTGTTTCAAAATTAGGATTTTAAGCAATTTCATGTAATTTAAAAATTGTTTTGTTGCTTAACCGTTAATGTCATCGCTGCATTCTTTGTATACATGTAGAGCAGATGAATGCTAGTTGTTGGAAATGCAAATCAATTCTTGATTGCTGTTATAGTTTTCGAACCACCGCTGTTTCAAAATTAGGATTTTAAGCAATTTCATGTAATTTAAAAATTGGTTTGTTGCTTAACCGTTAATGTCATCGCTGCATTCTTTGTATACATGTAGAGCAGATGAATGCTAGTTGTTGGAAATGCAAATCAATTCTTGATTGCTGTTATAGTTTTCGAACCACAGCTGTTTCAAAATTAGGATTTTAAGCAATTTCATGTAATTTAGAAATTGGTATGTTGCTTAACCGTTAATGTCATCGCTGCATTCTTTGTATACATGTAGAGCAGATGAATGCTAGTTGTTGGAAATGCAAATCAATTGTTGACTGCAGGTATAGTTTTCGAACCACAGCTGTTTCAAAATTAGGATTTTAAGCAATTTCATGTAATTTAAAAATTGTTTTGTTGCTTAACCGTTAATGTCATCGCTGCATTCTTTGTATACATGTAGAGCAGATGAATGCTAGTTGTTGTAAATGCAAATCAATTGCTGACTGCTCGTATAGTTTTCGAACCACAGCTGTTTCAAAATTAGGATTTTAAGCAATTTCATGTAATTTAAAAATTGGTTTGTTGCTTAACCGTTAATGTCATCGCTGCATTCTTTGTATACATGTAGAGCAGATGAATGCTAGTTGTTGGAAATGCAAATCAATTGTTGACTGCAGGTATAGTTTTCGAACCACAGCTGTTTCAAAATTAGGATTTTAAGCAATTTCATGTAATTTAAAAATTGTTTTGTTGCTTAACCGTTAATGTCATCGCTGCATTCTTTGTATACATGTAGAGCAGATGAATGCTAGTTGTTGGAAATGCAAATCAATTGTTGACTGCTGGTATAGTTTTCGAACCACAGTTGTTTTAATTTTTGGCGTTTGTGCAAAACACTGAAATTTAAAACGTAATTTGTTGCTTAACTATCAATATTCATGATAGAATTTTGATAGAGGAAATCTAAGAGCTGTCCGTAGATGATTATTTGATTTTCTATAAGAAATTCTCATGATAAAGCTGCGCTGACGAGTCCTATAAGGACGAAACAGCTTTTGTCAATCCATTCATGCAATCAATCCTGCCGAATTCCAGAGGGTGTATCAAAGACATCGATGAAGTTCTTCGAGTCATATTCGCTGCAGTCAGGGTGAGTGGACACTACATATTAATTAAAATTCGCGTACAACGCTGAATTTCGGTATTATAATTGCAATTGTGAACAGTTTAAATTGAATATTTCCAACTACATATTTTGTAATTTCCAGATTTCGTACCAGGAACACAGAAGTCGCAAGAGATCGTTTATTCGTTTTTAATTTTTATATCGGAAACTAAGCATCGCACAGCATTGCGGTTTGCATATTTGGAATCAGCATTTGCTACTCCATCATACTGCGTACTCAGTTTTATAGAATTATTGTAAAGAAATTTTAACTCTACAAACTTTGTAAATTTGGATCTCGTACCAGGATCACAGGAGTCGCAAGAGATCGTTTATTCGTTATTAATTATTATCTCGGTAACTAAGAATCGCACAGCATTGCGGTTTGCATATTTCGATTCAGCATTTACTACTCCATCATACTGCGTACTCAGTTTTATTGAATTATTGAAAATAAATTTTGTATGAATAAACTGATTTGTATATCAATTTAATAAATGATAGTAACGAAAAAGAACTGATTTAATATTTAAACTACAGTGTGCCATCTAACGGCCAGCTGTTGAACTGCTATGTGGCGCCATCTAACCGCCCGCTGTTGAACTGCTAAGTGGCGCCATCTAACAACCCGTCGTTGAACTGCTAAGTGGCGCCATCTACCGTCAGACTCTCGAACTACTGCGTGGCGACACCTAGCGACGAACTGTGGAACTGCATGTGTGCGCCATCTACCGGCTAACTGTCGAACTGAAAATGCCGTGCCATCTGGCGAGCAATTTTTGCAAATTGCAGCAATACCAGTGCGTTTTACGTGAATTTCATAGCTGCCACGGTGTCTAGCGGACTCAATTTACCACTTAACAATGATTTAGTTTCTGTAATGTAAGTATAACAGTGATCATACAGTTACAGTAAGTATACAGCTTCCCCCGTAGTGTTGTTATTTACGTGCAGAATTGAGGTTCAGTTTGCGTGAAAATTGATGCTTCCAGCGGTTTTAGGATCCTAATTATTCATGGTGAGTTACATTGATCACTAAATCGTTATAGGCAAATGCATGTGCATTGGCACACAAAATTTGCTTCATGTTGCGCCCGATAACATCCCAAGATTTTCGGCCAATGCATAGGACAACTTCAAACCTGCCTGGGACACTCACTCACGCAGAAATCAATTCTGAACGCAATAAATCAATCATCTGAATCTATTTATTTGTCCACATATTAATTCTTTTCTGTTGGAGTGCCCGAGGACCGAGGGACAAAGCCAAGTAACCGAAGCCGATGTGAAGGGCCCCAGCCAGCCAGTCACGGTGAAGGCCCCCAACCAGCCAGTCACGGTGAAGGCCCCGGAGACGCTGCCAGGTACTGAGAACGACGGCCCATGGAGGCGGAGTACGCGGTGCAATAAGTGCGATGCCTGCCAGAGGGACGACTGCGGTGGCGCAGCTTGTGCTTAGGTAGGCTCCCGTCAGATCAAACCTGCAGCGCACAAGAACTCATTGCAAGTGGAGTAATTTAAGTGGGTTAAGGTGCGTTATTTGTTTCATACTCAGTTTGCCTTTTGTAACTAGTAACGATCTTTACTTGGTTAAATTATAATCTACATTAATAGTTTCGTATTCAGCAAGTAAGCCTTTCTTTGCAACTTTTATTTTTAAAGTTTCAACGTAGTTGTTGATTTTGGCATTTTATTTTAGTTCATGCTCTGAAATAGAATGTCGAAAGTACAAAGCGTTCAAGAAAGTGGTGTCGTTGTTCAAGATGCAAATCAAATATGTTTTATAACAATGCTGAAATGTTTCCTACAATAGAAGCAAATAATTTAAGTAGAGTTTTTCTATTGTCATTGTAATTATTTCGTTGGAACTTATTCTAAGAGTTGACACCACTTTCATGAACGCTTTGTATAGATTTAATTGTGCCCACTTTATTGTAGACATGGTGACCTACAGTCAATGCTGCCTGTTATGACTGCTTATATTCATTGTGGACTGGATCGCTGGCAGCCAGCAATAGTGTCTGCAAACATCATTCGGCCGAACACTTTGGAATGAGTCGGAGCACCCGTCGATTAGCGGCAGCGCCACGCAGCTGATGTGGCTGCACGTGGCTGTGCAGATCACCAACTGGAAGACGCGCATTGTTAAGAACTGCATTATCTCGCATGGTGTTTGTCTAAATTTGTGTAATTTAAAAATTGATTTGTTTCCTAACCATTAATGCCATCGCTGCATTCTTTGTATACATTTAAAGCAGCTGAATGCTAGTTATTGGTAATACAAATCAATTATTGATTGCTGTTATGGTTTTCGAACCACAGCTGTTTTAAAATTACGATTTTGTGCAATATCATGTACATTAAATATTAACTTATCGCTAAATCTTTACTGCAATCACTGCTTTTTGTATACATGTAGAGCTGATGCAGGGCAGTTATTGGAAATGCCAACCATTTATTGATTAGTGTTATGGTTTACAAACCACAGCTGTTTTAAAATTACGATCTTGTGCAATATCATGTACATTAAATATTAACTTATCGCTAAATCTTTACTGCAATCACTGCTTTTTGTATACATGTAGAGCTGATGCAGGGCAGTTATTGGAAATGCCAACCATTTATTGATTAGTGTTATGGTTTACGAACCACAGCTGTTTTAAAATTACGATTTTGTTTCACGCATTTTATATATTTTTATCTCGGTAACTAAGCATCGCACAGCATTGCGGTTTGCATATTTGGATTCAGCATTCATTACTCTATCAGTCTATCATACTGTGTGTGCACTCAGTTTGCAATAATTATTTGCTGGGCTATTATGTGCACATAGTTAAATATGTGTTAAATCTATATATACACATATATGGGTAGAAATAACCATTTACGTTATTAGATTAGTCTAGTAGGGTATCATTTTGGTACAAGTTTGCCTTTAAATAGCCGTAGTTTACGGATTATTAAAATAAATTTTTGGAAACTTTTAACCATTAATAGGCTACCTTTTGTCCCACGTGCACTCAAAGTTGCCTACCCGATCAGGCGCAAAAGTTTATATGGGGAGCGCTTGGAAAGTTTGTCTAACTCGTTAAATCGACAATTTATTCAATAACTAATGACTATAGGCGATGTAGAATTCAATTTTGTTGCTATTGAAGGTAATTTTGCATAAATTCGCGCGTATTCCAGTTTGCAAAATTGATTTTACGTACTTTGCGATTAATGCACGTTCCCCCGTATATTTTGGGTCGGTATAATAGTAAACTGTAATTTTGGGACCAGAATATTTTTATTTTTGGTTAGAATAAGGTTAAAATTCGTGCATATACAACGTAAAAATGAGAAACAATATAAATATAAGGCCCAGTAGAGTAGCAGGAGACTGTCTTTACAATTTAAGGTAAATAAAATACGTTTGAGGTAGAATTTGCACATTTTTCGTGAACACGTTTGTACAACAAGTAACTTTGCTAATGGTACATTGAAAATGTACATATTTTACCCCATGCTTGTACCAAATTTTTCCCCATTCTTGTACGTAGTGCTCAAATACTTACCGAATAATCATACGGACACCTGATACATTATACTCAAACACAAAGCACGTGAATGGTTGTGTGTTTTTATGTGAATGCATGTAAGCCACAAATGCATGCCTCAATTTTATCAGACGAAACAATTTTATTGCTACTATTGGAATTGTCTACTTGGTAGACATGTCTACTTGGTAGACATGTCTACCGTCTACTTGGAGTACCCTTCTCAAGTGAGTTATAGGCTTTCTTAAATAATAGTACAATTCTATATAAATATAATCGCGGGCGAGAATTGAGATACACTTTAATTCCTTACGAACTTTTAATAATCTATTTTCTTTCAGTTTTTAGCACCTAGACTGTGCGTTACTGCCTCATTTACATGGTAACGAGCGTCTAGAGCCCAGCAGCGCCTGATGGCACGGTGAAGATCCTTGGGCCCCTGACCTTAATAGCACAGCTTTTGCTTAATGGAGCTCCTGTCGGATCGAACCTACAGTGCACCAGAACTCATTGCAAGTGGAGTAATTTACGTTGGTTAAGGTACGTTATTTGTTTCGTATTCAGTTTGCCTTTTGTAAATAGTAACGATCTTTACTTGGTTAAATTATAATCTGCATTATTAGTTTCGTATTCAGCAAGTAAGTCTTTGTTTGCAACTTTTATTGTCAAAGTTTCAAAGTATTTATTACTTTTGGCATTTTATTTTAGCTACTGCTCTGAAATAGAATGTCGAAAGTACAGAGCGTTCAAGAAAGTGGTGTCATTGTTCAAGATGCAAATCAAATATGTTTTACAACAATGCTGAAATGTTTCCCCTACGATAGAAGCAAATAATTTAAGTAGACTTTTTCTATTGTCATTGTAATTATTTCGTTGAAACTTATTCTAAGAGTTGACACCACTTTCATGAACGCTTTGTATAGATTTAATTGTGCCCACTTTATTGTAGACATGGTTAAGTTTGGAGGTATTGGAAGGGCGACCTACAGTCAATGCTGCCAGTTATGGCTGCTTATGTACATTGTGGACTGGATCGCTGGGAGCCAGCAATAGTGTCTGCAAACGTCATTGAGCCGAACACTTTTTGGAGCAAGTCGGAGCACCCGTCAATTAGGGGCGGCAACAAGCAGCTGATGTAGCTGCACGTGGCTTTGCAGATCACCAACTGGAAGACGCAAATTGTCAAGAACTGCATCCTCTCGCATGGTGTTTGTGCAAATTTATGTATTGTAAAACTTGATTTGTTGCTTAACAGTTAATGCTAACGCTGCATTCTTTGTATACATGTAGAGCAGATGAATGCTAGTTATTGGAAATGCAAATCAATTCTTGATTGCTGTTATAGTTTTCGAACCACCGCTGTTTCAAAATTAGGATTTTAAGCAATTTCATGTAATTTAAAAATTGTTTTGTTGCTTAACCGTTAATGTCATCGCTGCATTCTTTGTATACATGTAGAGCAGATGAATGCTAGTTGTTGTAAATGCAAATCAATTGCTGACTGCTGGTATAGTTTTCGAACCACAGCTGTTTCAAAATTAGGATTTTAAGCAATTTCATGTAATTTAGAAATTGGTTTGTTGCTTAACCGTTAATGTCATCGCTGCATTCTTTGTATACATGTAGAGCAGATGAATGCTAGTTGTTGTAAATGCAAATCAATTGCTGACTGCTGGTATAGTTTTCGAACCACAGCTGTTTCAAAATTAGGATTTTAAGCAATTTCATGTAATTTAGAAATTGGTTTGTTGCTTAACCGTTAATGTCATCGCTGCATTCTTTGTATACATGTAGAGCAGATGAATGCTAGTTGTTGGAAATGCAAATCAATTGTTGACTGCTGGTATAGTTTTCGAACCACAGCTGTTTCAAAATTAGGATTTTAAGCAATTTCATGTAATTTAGAAATTGGTTTGTTGCTTAACCGTTAATGTCATCGCTGCATTCTTTGTATACATGTAGAGCAGATGAATGCTAGTTGTTGGAAATGCAAATCAATTGTTGACTGCTGGTATAGTTTTCGAACCACAGCTGTTTCAAAATTAGGATTTTAAGCAATTTCATGTAATTTAGAAATTGGTTTGTTGCTTAACCGTTAATGTCATCGCTGCATTCTTTGTATACATGTAGAGCAGATGAATGATAGTTGTTGGAAATGCAAATCAATTCTTGATTGCTGTTATAGTTTTCGAACCACCGCTGTTTCAAAATTAGGATTTTAAGCAATTTCATGTAATTTAAAAATTGGTTTGTTGCTTAACCGTTAATGTCATCGCTGCATTCTTTGTATACATGTAGAGCAGATGAATGCTAGTTGTTGTAAATGCAAATCAATTGCTGACTGCTGGTATAGTTTTCGAACCACAGCTGTTTCAAAATTAGGATTTTAAGCAATTTCATGTAATTTAGAAATTGGTTTGTTGCTTAACCGTTAATGTCATCGCTGCATTCTTTGTATACATGTAGAGCAGATGAATGCTAGTTGTTGGAAATGCAAATCAATTGTTGACTGCTGGTATAGTTTTCGAACCACAGCTGTTTCAAAATTAGGATTTTAAGCAATTTCATGTAATTTAAAAATTGTTTTGTTGCTTAACCGTTAATGTCATCGCTGCATTCTTTGTATACATGTAGAGCAGATGAATGCTAGTTGTTGGAAATGCAAATCAATTGTTGACTGCTGGTATAGTTTTCGAACCACCGCTGTTTCAAAATTAGGATTTGAAGCAATTTCATGTAATTTAAAAATTGTTTTGTTGCTTAACCGTTAATGTCATCGCTGCATTCTTTGTATACATGTAGAGCAGATGAATGCTAGTTGTTGTAAATGCAAATCAATTGCTGACTGCTGGTATAGTTTTCGAACCACAGCTGTTTCAAAATTAGGATTTTAAGCAATTTCATGTAATTTAGAAATTGGTTTGTTGCTTAACCGTGAATGTCATCGCTGCATTCTTTGTATACATGTAGAGCAGATGAATGCTAGTTGTTGGAAATGCAAATCAATTGTTGACTGCTGGTATAGTTTTCGAACCACCGCTGTTTCAAAATTAGGATTTGAAGCAATTTCATGTAATTTAGAAATTGGTTTGTTGCTTAACCGTTAATGTCATCGCTGCATTCTTTGTATACATGTAGAGCAGATGAATGCTAGTTGTTGGAAATGCAAATCAATTGTTGACTGCTGGTATAGTTTTCGAACCACAGCTGTTTCAAAATTAGGATTTTAAGCAATTTCATGTAATTTAAAAATTGTTTTGTTGCTTAACCGTTAATGTCATCGCTGCATTCTTTGTATACATGTAGAGCAGATGAATGCTAGTTGTTGGAAATGCAAATCAATTGTTGACTGCTGGTATAGTTTTCGAACCACCGCTGTTTCAAAATTAGGATTTTAAGCAATTTCATGTAATTTAAAAATTGGTTTGTTGCTTAACCGTTAATGTCATCGCTGCATTCTTTGTATACATGTAGAGCAGATGAATGCTAGTTGTTGTAAATGCAAATCAATTGCTGACTGCTGGTATAGTTTTCGAACCACAGCTGTTTCAAAATTAGGATTTTAAGCAATTTCATGTAATTTAGAAATTGGTTTGTTGCTTAACCGTGAATGTCATCGCTGCATTCTTTGTATACATGTAGAGCAGATGAATGCTAGTTGTTGGAAATGCAAATCAATTGTTGACTGCTGGTATAGTTTTCGAACCACAGCTGTTTCAAAATTAGGATTTTAAGCAATTTCATGTAATTTAAAAATTGTTTTGTTGCTTAACCGTTAATGTCATCGCTGCATTCTTTGTATACATGTAGAGCAGATGAATGCTAGTTGTTGTAAATGCAAATCAATTGCTGACTGCTCGTATAGTTTTCGAACCACAGCTGTTTCAAAATTAGGATTTTAAGCAATTTCATGTAATTTAGAAATTGGTTTGTTGCTTAACCGTTAATGTCATCGCTGCATTCTTTGTATACATGTAGAGCAGATGAATGCTAGTTGTTGGAAATGCAAATCAATTGTTGACTGCAGGTATAGTTTTCGAACCACAGCTGTTTCAAAATTAGGATTTTAAGCAATTTCATGTAATTTAAAAATTGTTTTGTTGCTTAACCGTTAATGTCATCGCTGCATTCTTTGTATACATGTAGAGCAGATGAATGCTAGTTGTTGGAAATGCAAATCAATTGTTGACTGCTGGTATAGTTTTCGAACCACAGTTGTTTTAATTTTTGGCGTTTGTGCAAAACACTGAAATTTAAAACGTAATTTGTTGCTTAACTATCAATATTCATGATAGAATTTTGATAGAGGAAATCTAAGAGCTGTCCGTAGATGATTATTTGATTTTCTATAAGAAATTCTCATGATAAAGCTGCGCTGACGAGTCCTATAAGGACGAAACAGCTTTTGTCAATCCATTCATGCAATCAATCCTGCCGAATTCCAGAGGGTGTATCAAAGACATCGATGAAGTTCTTCGAGTCATATTCGCTGCAGTCAGGGTGAGTGGACACTACATATTAATTAAAATTCGCGTACAACGCTGAATTTCGGTATTATAATTGCAATTGTGAACAGTTTAAATTGAATATTTCCAACTACATATTTTGTAATTTCCAGATTTCGTACCAGGAACACAGAAGTCGCAAGAGATCGTTTATTCGTTTTTAATTTTTATATCGGAAACTAAGCATCGCACAGCATTGCGGTTTGCATATTTGGATTCAGCATTCATTACTCTATCAGTCTATCATACTGTGTGTGCACTCAGTTTAATTTGAAATTTCCCAATTACATTTTGCAATTTTCGGACTTCGTACCAGGATCACAGAAGTTGCACGAGATCGTTTATTCGTTTTTAATTTTTATCTCGATAACTAAGAATCGCACAGCATTGCGGTTTGCATATTTGGAATCAGCATTTGCTACTCCATCATACTGCGTACTCAGTTTTATAGAATTATTGTAAAGAAATTTTAACTCTACAAACTTTGTAAATTTGGATCTCGTACCAGGATCACAGAAGTCGCAAGAGATCTTTTATTCGTTATTAATTTTTATCTCGGTAACTAAGAATCGCACAGCATTGCGGTTTGCATATTTGGAATCAGCATTTGCTACTGCATCATACTGCGTACTCAGTTTTACCGAATTACTGTAAAGAAATTTTAACACTACAAAGTTTGTAAATTTGGATCTCGTACCAGGATCACAGGAGTCGCAAGAGATCGTTTATTCGTTATTAATTATTATCTCGGTAACTAAGAATCGCACAGCATTGCGGTTTGCATATTTCGATTCAGCATTTACTACTCCATCATACTGCGTACTCAGTTTTATTGAATTATTGAAAATAAATTTTGTATGAATAAACTGATTTGTATATCAATTTAATAAATGATAGTAACGAAAAAGAACTGATTTAATATTTAAACTACAGTGTGCCATCTAACGGCCAGCTGTTGAACTGCTATGTGGCGCCATCTAACCGCCCGCTGTTGAACTGCTAAGTGGCGCCATCTAACAACCCGTCGTTGAACTGCTAAGTGGCGCCATCTACCGTCAGACTCTCGAACTACTGCGTGGCGACACCTAGCGACGAACTGTGGAACTGCATGTGTGCGCCATCTACCGGCTAACTGTCGAACTGAAAATGCCGTGCCATCTGGCGAGCAATTTTTGCAAATTGCAGCAATACCAGTGCGTTTTACGTGAATTTCATAGCTGCCACGGTGTCTAGCGGACTCAATTTACCACTTAACAATGATTTAGTTTCTGTAATGTAAGTATAACAGTGATCATACAGTTACAGTAAGTATACAGCTTCCCCCGTAGTGTTGTTATTTACGTGCAGAATTGAGGTTCAGTTTGCGTGAAAATTGATGCTTCCAGCGGTTTTAGGATCCTAATTATTCATGGTGAGTTACATTGATCACTAAATCGTTATAGGCAAATGCATGTGCATTGGCACACAAAATTTGCTTCATGTTGCGCCCGATAACATCCCAAGATTTTCGGCCAATGCATAGGACAACTTCAAACCTGCCTGGGACACTCACTCACGCAGAAATCAATTCTGAACGCAATAAATCAATCATCTGAATCTATTTATTTGTCCACATATTAATTCTTTTCTGTTGGAGTGCCCGAGGACCGAGGGACAAAGCCAAGTAACCGAAGCCGATGTGAAGGGCCCCAGCCAGCCAGTCACGGTGAAGGCCCCCAACCAGCCAGTCACGGTGAAGGCCCCGGAGACGCTGCCAGGTACTGAGAACGACGGCCCATGGAGGCGGAGTACGCGGTGCAATAAGTGCGATGCCTGCCAGAGGGACGACTGCGGTGGCGCAGCTTGTGCTTAGGTAGGCTCCCGTCAGATCAAACCTGCAGCGCACAAGAACTCATTGCAAGTGGAGTAATTTAAGTGGGTTAAGGTGCGTTATTTGTTTCATACTCAGTTTGCCTTTTGTAACTAGTAACGATCTTTACTTGGTTAAATTATAATCTACATTAATAGTTTCGTATTCAGCAAGTAAGCCTTTCTTTGCAACTTTTATTTTTAAAGTTTCAACGTAGTTGTTGATTTTGGCATTTTATTTTAGTTCATGCTCTGAAATAGAATGTCGAAAGTACAAAGCGTTCAAGAAAGTGGTGTCGTTGTTCAAGATGCAAATCAAATATGTTTTACAACAATGCTGAAATGTTTCCTACAATAGAAGCAAATAATTTAAGTAGAGTTTTTCTATTGTCATTGTAATTATTTCGTTGGAACTTATTCTAAGAGTTGACACCACTTTCATGAACGCTTTGTATAGATTTAATTGTGCCCACTTTATTGTAGACATGGTGACCTACAGTCAATGCTGCCTGTTATGACTGCTTATATTCATTGTGGACTGGATCGCTGGCAGCCAGCAATAGTGTCTGCAAACATCATTCGGCCGAACACTTTGGAATGAGTCGGAGCACCCGTCGATTAGCGGCAGCGCCACGCAGCTGATGTGGCTGCACGTGGCTGTGCAGATCACCAACTGGAAGACGCGCATTGTTAAGAACTGCATTATCTCGCATGGTGTTTGTCTAAATTTGTGTAATTTAAAAATTGATTTGTTTCCTAACCATTAATGCCATCGCTGCATTCTTTGTATACATTTAAAGCAGCTGAATGCTAGTTATTGGTAATACAAATCAATTATTGATTGCTGTTATGGTTTTCGAACCACAGCTGTTTTAAAATTACGATTTTGTGCAATATCATGTACATTAAATATTAACTTATCGCTAAATCTTTACTGCAATCACTGCTTTTTGTATACATGTAGAGCTGATGCAGGGCAGTTATTGGAAATGCCAACCATTTATTGATTAGTGTTATGGTTTACAAACCACAGCTGTTTTAAAATTACGATCTTGTGCAATATCATGTACATTAAATATTAACTTATCGCTAAATCTTTACTGCAATCACTGCTTTTTGTATACATGTAGAGCTGATGCAGGGCAGTTATTGGAAATGCCAACCATTTATTGATTAGTGTTATGGTTTACGAACCACAGCTGTTTTAAAATTACGATTTTGTTTCACGCATTTTATATATTTTTATCTCGGTAACTAAGCATCGCACAGCATTGCGGTTTGCATATTTGGATTCAGCATTCATTACTCTATCAGTCTATCATACTGTGTGTGCACTCAGTTTGCAATAATTATTTGCTGGGCTATTATGTGCACATAGTTAAATATGTGTTAAATCTATATATACACATATATGGGTAGAAATAACCATTTACGTTATTAGATTAGTCTAGTAGGGTATCATTTTGGTACAAGTTTGCCTTTAAATAGCCGTAGTTTACGGATTATTAAAATAAATTTTTGGAAACTTTTAACCATTAATAGGCTACCTTTTGTCCCACGTGCACTCAAAGTTGCCTACCCGATCAGGCGCAAAAGTTTATATGGGGAGCGCTTGGAAAGTTTGTCTAACTCGTTAAATCGACAATTTATTCAATAACTAATGACTATAGGCGATGTAGAATTCAATTTTGTTGCTATTGAAGGTAATTTTGCATAAATTCGCGCGTATTCCAGTTTGCAAAATTGATTTTACGTACTTTGCGATTAATGCACGTTCCCCCGTATATTTTGGGTCGGTATAATAGTAAACTGTAATTTTGGGACCAGAATATTTTTATTTTTGGTTAGAATAAGGTTAAAATTCGTGCATATACAACGTAAAAATGAGAAACAATATAAATATAAGGCCCAGTAGAGTAGCAGGAGACTGTCTTTACAATTTAAGGTAAATAAAATACGTTTGAGGTAGAATTTGCACATTTTTCGTGAACACGTTTGTACAACAAGTAACTTTGCTAATGGTACATTGAAAATGTACATATTTTACCCCATGCTTGTACCAAATTTTTCCCCATTCTTGTACGTAGTGCTCAAATACTTACCGAATAATCATACGGACACCTGATACATTATACTCAAACACAAAGCACGTGAATGGTTGTGTGTTTTTATGTGAATGCATGTAAGCCACAAATGCATGCCTCAATTTTATCAGACGAAACAATTTTATTGCTACTATTGGAATTGTCTACTTGGTAGACATGTCTACTTGGTAGACATGTCTACCGTCTACTTGGAGTACCCTTCTCAAGTGAGTTATAGGCTTTCTTAAATAATAGTACAATTCTATATAAATATAATCGCGGGCGAGAATTGAGATACACTTTAATTCCTTACGAACTTTTAATAATCTATTTTCTTTCAGTTTTTAGCACCTAGACTGTGCGTTACTGCCTCATTTACATGGTAACGAGCGTCTAGAGCCCAGCAGCGCCTGATGGCACGGTGAAGATCCTTGGGCCCCTGACCTTAATAGCACAGCTTTTGCTTAATGGAGCTCCTGTCGGATCGAACCTACAGTGCACCAGAACTCATTGCAAGTGGAGTAATTTACGTTGGTTAAGGTACGTTATTTGTTTCGTATTCAGTTTGCCTTTTGTAAATAGTAACGATCTTTACTTGGTTAAATTATAATCTGCATTATTAGTTTCGTATTCAGCAAGTAAGTCTTTGTTTGCAACTTTTATTGTCAAAGTTTCAAAGTATTTATTACTTTTGGCATTTTATTTTAGCTACTGCTCTGAAATAGAATGTCGAAAGTACAGAGCGTTCAAGAAAGTGGTGTCATTGTTCAAGATGCAAATCAAATATGTTTTACAACAATGCTGAAATGTTTCCCCTACGATAGAAGCAAATAATTTAAGTAGACTTTTTCTATTGTCATTGTAATTATTTCGTTGAAACTTATTCTAAGAGTTGACACCACTTTCATGAACGCTTTGTATAGATTTAATTGTGCCCACTTTATTGTAGACATGGTTAAGTTTGGAGGTATTGGAAGGGCGACCTACAGTCAATGCTGCCAGTTATGGCTGCTTATGTACATTGTGGACTGGATCGCTGGGAGCCAGCAATAGTGTCTGCAAACGTCATTGAGCCGAACACTTTTTGGAGCAAGTCGGAGCACCCGTCAATTAGGGGCGGCAACAAGCAGCTGATGTAGCTGCACGTGGCTTTGCAGATCACCAACTGGAAGACGCAAATTGTCAAGAACTGCATCCTCTCGCATGGTGTTTGTGCAAATTTATGTATTGTAAAACTTGATTTGTTGCTTAACAGTTAATGCTAACGCTGCATTCTTTGTATACATGTAGAGCAGATGAATGCTAGTTATTGGAAATGCAAATCAATTCTTGATTGCTGTTATAGTTTTCGAACCACCGCTGTTTCAAAATTAGGATTTTAAGCAATTTCATGTAATTTAAAAATTGTTTTGTTGCTTAACCGTTAATGTCATCGCTGCATTCTTTGTATACATGTAGAGCAGATGAATGCTAGTTGTTGTAAATGCAAATCAATTGCTGACTGCTGGTATAGTTTTCGAACCACAGCTGTTTCAAAATTAGGATTTTAAGCAATTTCATGTAATTTAGAAATTGGTTTGTTGCTTAACCGTTAATGTCATCGCTGCATTCTTTGTATACATGTAGAGCAGATGAATGCTAGTTGTTGTAAATGCAAATCAATTGCTGACTGCTGGTATAGTTTTCGAACCACAGCTGTTTCAAAATTAGGATTTTAAGCAATTTCATGTAATTTAGAAATTGGTTTGTTGCTTAACCGTTAATGTCATCGCTGCATTCTTTGTATACATGTAGAGCAGATGAATGCTAGTTGTTGGAAATGCAAATCAATTGTTGACTGCTGGTATAGTTTTCGAACCACAGCTGTTTCAAAATTAGGATTTTAAGCAATTTCATGTAATTTAGAAATTGGTTTGTTGCTTAACCGTTAATGTCATCGCTGCATTCTTTGTATACATGTAGAGCAGATGAATGCTAGTTGTTGGAAATGCAAATCAATTGTTGACTGCTGGTATAGTTTTCGAACCACAGCTGTTTCAAAATTAGGATTTTAAGCAATTTCATGTAATTTAGAAATTGGTTTGTTGCTTAACCGTTAATGTCATCGCTGCATTCTTTGTATACATGTAGAGCAGATGAATGATAGTTATTGGAAATGCAAATCAATTCTTGATTGCTGTTATAGTTTTCGAACCACCGCTGTTTCAAAATTAGGATTTTAAGCAATTTCATGTAATTTAAAAATTGGTTTGTTGCTTAACCGTTAATGTCATCGCTGCATTCTTTGTATACATGTAGAGCAGATGAATGCTAGTTGTTGTAAATGCAAATCAATTGCTGACTGCTGGTATAGTTTTCGAACCACAGCTGTTTCAAAATTAGGATTTTAAGCAATTTCATGTAATTTAGAAATTGGTTTGTTGCTTAACCGTTAATGTCATCGCTGCATTCTTTGTATACATGTAGAGCAGATGAATGCTAGTTGTTGGAAATGCAAATCAATTGTTGACTGCTGGTATAGTTTTCGAACCACAGCTGTTTCAAAATTAGGATTTTAAGCAATTTCATGTAATTTAAAAATTGTTTTGTTGCTTAACCGTTAATGTCATCGCTGCATTCTTTGTATACATGTAGAGCAGATGAATGCTAGTTGTTGGAAATGCAAATCAATTGTTGACTGCTGGTATAGTTTTCGAACCACCGCTGTTTCAAAATTAGGATTTGAAGCAATTTCATGTAATTTAAAAATTGTTTTGTTGCTTAACCGTTAATGTCATCGCTGCATTCTTTGTATACATGTAGAGCAGATGAATGCTAGTTGTTGTAAATGCAAATCAATTGCTGACTGCTGGTATAGTTTTCGAACCACAGCTGTTTCAAAATTAGGATTTTAAGCAATTTCATGTAATTTAGAAATTGGTTTGTTGCTTAACCGTGAATGTCATCGCTGCATTCTTTGTATACATGTAGAGCAGATGAATGCTAGTTGTTGGAAATGCAAATCAATTGTTGACTGCTGGTATAGTTTTCGAACCACCGCTGTTTCAAAATTAGGATTTGAAGCAATTTCATGTAATTTAGAAATTGGTTTGTTGCTTAACCGTTAATGTCATCGCTGCATTCTTTGTATACATGTAGAGCAGATGAATGCTAGTTGTTGGAAATGCAAATCAATTGTTGACTGCTGGTATAGTTTTCGAACCACAGCTGTTTCAAAATTAGGATTTTAAGCAATTTCATGTAATTTAAAAATTGTTTTGTTGCTTAACCGTTAATGTCATCGCTGCATTCTTTGTATACATGTAGAGCAGATGAATGCTAGTTGTTGGAAATGCAAATCAATTGTTGACTGCTGGTATAGTTTTCGAACCACCGCTGTTTCAAAATTAGGATTTGAAGCAATTTCATGTAATTTAAAAATTGTTTTGTTGCTTAACCGTTAATGTCATCGCTGCATTCTTTGTATACATGTAGAGCAGATGAATGCTAGTTGTTGTAAATGCAAATCAATTGCTGACTGCTGGTATAGTTTTCGAACCACAGCTGTTTCAAAATTAGGATTTTAAGCAATTTCATGTAATTTAGAAATTGGTTTGTTGCTTAACCGTGAATGTCATCGCTGCATTCTTTGTATACATGTAGAGCAGATGAATGCTAGTTGTTGGAAATGCAAATCAATTGTTGACTGCTGGTATAGTTTTCGAACCACAGCTGTTTCAAAATTAGGATTTTAAGCAATTTCATGTAATTTAAAAATTGTTTTGTTGCTTAACCGTTAATGTCATCGCTGCATTCTTTGTATACATGTAGAGCAGATGAATGCTAGTTGTTGGAAATGCAAATCAATTGTTGACTGCTGGTATAGTTTTCGAACCACCGCTGTTTCAAAATTAGGATTTGAAGCAATTTCATGTAATTTAGAAATTGGTTTGTTGCTTAACCGTTAATGTCATCGCTGCATTCTTTGTATACATGTAGAGCAGATGAATGCTAGTTGTTGGAAATGCAAATCAATTCTTGATTGCTGGTATAGTTTTCGAACCACAGTTGTTTTAATTTTTGGCGTTTGTGCAAAACACTGAAATTTAAAACGTAATTTGTTGCTTAACTTTGAACAGAATTTTGATAGAGGAAATCTAAGAGCTGTCCGTAGATGATTATTTGATTTTCTATAAGAAATTCTCATGATAAAGCTGCGCTGACGAGTCCTATAAGGACGAAACAGCTTTTGTCAATCCATTCATGCAATCAATCCTGCCGAATTCCAGAGGGTGTATCAAAGACATCGATGAAGTTCTTCGAGTCATATTCGCTGCAGTCAGGGTGAGTGGACACTACATATTAATTAAAATTCGCGTACAACGCTGAATTTCGGTATTATAATTGCAATTGTGAACAGTTTAAATTGAATATTTCCAACTACATATTTTGTAATTTCCAGATTTCGTACCAGGAACACAGAAGTCGCAAGAGATCGTTTATTCGTTTTTAATTTTTATATCGGAAACTAAGCATCGCACAGCATTGCGGTTTGCATATTTGGATTCAGCATTCATTACTCTATCAGTCTATCATACTGTGTGTGCACTCAGTTTAATTTGAAATTTCCCAATTACATTTTGCAATTTTCGGACTTCGTACCAGGATCACAGAAGTTGCATGAGATCGTTTATTCGTTTTTAATTTTTATCTCGATAACTAAGAATCGCACAGCATTGCGGTTTGCATATTTGGAATCAGCATTTGCTACTCCATCATACTGCGTACTCAGTTTTATAGAATTATTGTAAAGAAATTTTAACTCTACAAACTTTGTAAATTTGGATCTCGTACCAGGATCACAGAAGTCGCAAGAGATCGTTTATTCGTTATTAATTTTTATCTCACTACGTTGCTATGTCCTAGCTTAGTTTCCTACTTAGCTATGTCCTAGCTCAGTTTCCTACATAGCTTTGTCCTAGCTTAGTTTACTGCTTTGCTATGTCGTGGCTTAGTTTACTACATAGCTTTGTCCTAGCTCAGTTTACTACAAAGCTTTGTCCTAGCTTAGTTTACTGCTTAGCTATGTCCTAGCTCAGTTTACTAATAAGCTATGTATCGGCTTAGTTTACTACTTAGCTATGCCCTAGATTAGTTATCCCCTAGCTAAGTTTACTACTTAGCTATGGCCTAGCTCAGTTTACTACATGGCTTTATCCTGGCTTAGTTTACTACTTAGCTATGTCCTAGCTTAGCTATGTCCTAGCTCAGTTAACTACTTAGCTATGTCCTAGCTTAGTTTACTACTTAGCTATGCCCTAGCTTGGTGATGTCCTAGCTCAGTTGACTATTTAGCTATGTCCTAGCTTAGTTTACTACTTAGCTATGCCCTAGCTTGGTGATGTAGCTTAGTTTACTACATAGCTATGTCCTAGCTTAGTTTACTACCTAGCCATGTCCATGCTTAGTTTACTACTTAGCTATGTCCTGGCTTAGTTATGTTATAGCTCAGTTTACTACTTAGCTATGTCCTAGCTCAGTTTACTACATAGCTTTGTCCTTGCTTAGTTTACTGCTTTGCTATGTCCTGGCTTAGTTTACTACATAGCTTTGTCCTAGCTCAGTTTACTACATAGCTTTGTCCTAGCTTAGTTTACTGCTTAGCTATGTCGTAGCTTAGTTATGTCCTAGCTCAGTTTACTAATAAGCTATGTATCGGCTTAGTTTACTACTTAGCTATGCCCTAGATTAGTTATCCCCTAGCTAAGTTTACTACTTAGCTATGTCCTAGCTCAGTTTACTACATGGCTTTATCCTGGCTTAGTTTACTACTTAGCTATGTCCTAGCTTAGCTATGTCCTAGCTCAGTTAACTACTTAGCTATGTCCTAGCTTAGTTTACTACTTAGCTATGCCCTAGCTTGGTGATGTCCTAGCTCAGCTGACTATTTAGCTATGTCCTAGCTAAGTTTACTACATAGCTATGTCCTAGCTAAGTTTACTACACAGCTTTATCCTAGCTAAGTTTACTACATGGCTTTGTCCTAGCTCAGTTTACTACTTAGCTATATCCTAGCTTGGTTATGTCCTAGCTCAGTTTACTACATAGCTTTGTCCTAGCTTAGTTAACTACTTAGCCATGTCCTAGCTTAGTTATGTCCTAGCTTAGTTTACTACTTAGATGTGTACCACATTAGTTTACTACTTAGCTATGTCCTAGCTCAGTTTATTACATAGCTTTATCCTACCTTAGTTAACTAATTAGCTCTGCCCTAGCTTAGTTTACTAATTAGCTATGCCCTAGCTTAGTGATGTCCTAGCTTACTTTACTACTTAGCTATGTCCTAGCTTAGTTAACTACATAGATATGTCCTAGCTCAGTTTACTACATAGCTTTGTCCTAGCTTAGTTAACTACTTAGCCATGTCCTAGCTTAGTTATGTCCTAGCTTAGTTTACTACTTAGATGTGTACCACATTAGTTTACTACTTAGCTATGTCCTAGCTCAGTTTACCACATAGCTTTGTCCTAGCTTAGTTTTCTACTTAGCTATGTTCTAGCTTAGTAATGTCCAAATTTAGTTTACTACGTTGCTATGTCCTAGCTTAGTTTCCTACTTAGCTATGTTCTAGCTTAGTAATGACCTAGCTCAGGTTATTACTTAGATATGTCCTAGCTTATTTTATTACTTAGCTATGTCATAGCTTAATTTACTACTTAGCCAAGTCCTAGCTAAGTTATGTCCTAGCTCAGTTTACTACTTAGCTATGTCCTAGCTTAGTTTACTACCTAGCCATGTCCATGCTTACTTTACTACTGAGCTATGTCCTGGCTTAGTTATGTTATAGCTCAGTTTACTACTTAGCTATGTCCTAGCTCAGTTTACTACATAGCTTTGTCCTAGCTTAGTTTACTGCTTTGCTATGTCCTGGCTTAGTTTACTACATAGCTTTGTCCTAGCTCAGTTTACTACATAGCTTTGTCCTAGCTTAGTTTACTGCTTAGCTATGTCCTAGCTTAGTTATGTCCTAGCTCAGTTTACTAATAAGCTATGTATCGGCTTAGTTTACTACTTAGCTATGCCCTAGATTAGTTATCCCCTAGCTAAGTTTACTACTTAGCTATGTCCTAGCTCAGTTTACTACATGGCTTTATCCTGGCTTAGTTTACTACTTAGCTATGTCCTAGCTTAGCTATGTCCTAGCTCAGTTAACTACTTAGCTATGTCCTAGCTTAGTTTACTACTTAGCTATGCCCTAGCATGGTGATGTCCTAGCTCAATTGACTATTTAGCTATGTCCAAGCTTAGTTTACTACTTAGCTATGCCCTAGCATGGTGATGTCCTAGCTCAGCTGACTATTTAGCTATGTCCTAGCTAAGTTTACTACATAGCTATGTCCTAGCTAAGTTTACTACACAGCTTTGTCCTAGCTTAGTTTACTACATAGCTATGTCCTAGCTCAGTTTACTACTTAGCTATGTCCTAGCTCAGTTTACTACATAGCTTTATCCTAGCTAAGTTTACTACATGGCTTTGTCCTAGCTCAGTTTACTACTTAGCTATGTCCTAGCTTGGTTATGTCCTAACTTAGTTTACTACTTAGATATATCCTAGCTTAGTTTACTACTAAGCTATGTCCTAGCTCAGTTTACTACATAGCTTTGTAATAGCTTAGTATACTAATTAGCTATGTCCTAGCTTGATTATGTCCTAGCTTAGTTTACTACTCAGCTATGTCCTATCTCAGTTTAGTACATAGCTTTATCTTAGCTTAGTTTACTACTTAGCTTAGTCCTAGTTTAGTTATGTCCTAGCTTAGTTGACTACTTAGCTATGTCCTAACTTAGTTTACTACTTAGCTATGTCCTGGCTTAGTTATGTCCTAGCTCAGTTTCTACTTAGCTATGTCCTAGCTCAGTTTATTACATAGCTTTATCCTATCTTGGTTAACTAATTAGCTCTGCCCTAGCTTAGTTTACTACTTAGCTAGGCCCTAGCTTAGTGATGTCCTAGCTTACTTTACTACTGAGCTATGTCCTAGCTTAGTTAACTACATAGATATGTCCTAGCTCAGTTTACTACATAGCTTTGTCCTAGCTTAGTTAACTACTTAGCCATGTCCTAGCTTAGTTATGTCCTAGCTTAGTTTACTACTTAGATGTGTACCACATTAGTTTACTACTTAGCTATGTCCTAGCTCAGTTTACCACATAGCTTTGTCCTAGCTTAGTTTTCTACTTAGCTATGTTCTAGCTTAGTAATGTCCAAATTTAGTTTACTACGTAGCTATGTCCTAGCTTAGTTTCCTACTTAGCTATGTCCTAGCTTAGTAATGACCTAGCTCAGGTTATTACTTAGATATGTCCTAGCTTATTTTATTACTTAGCTATGTCATAGCTTAATTTACTACTTAGCTATGTCCTAGCTCAGTTAACTACTTAGCTATGTCCTAGCTTATGTTACTACTTAGCTATGTCCTAGCTTAGTTTACTACCTAGCCATGTCCATGCTTAGTTTACTACTTAGCTATGTCCTGGCTTAGTTATGTTATAGCTCAGTTTACTACTTAGCTATGTCCTAGCTCAGTTTACTACATAGCTGTGTCCTAGCTTAGTTTACTGCTTTGCCTTGTCCTGGCTTAGTTTACTGCATAGCTTTGTCCTAGCTCAGTTTACTACATAGCTTTATCCTAGCTTAGTTTACTGCTTAGCTATGTCCTAGCTTAGTTATGTCCTAGCTCAGTTTACTAATAAGCTATGTATCGGCTCAGTTTACTACTTAGCTATGTCCTAGCTCAGTTTACTACATAGCTTTATCCTAGCTAAGTTTACTACATGGCTTTGTCCTAGCTCAGTTTACTACTTAGCTATGTCCTAGCTTGGTTATGTCCTAGCTTAGTTTACTACATAGATATGTCCTAGCTTAGTTTACTACTAAGCTATGTCCTAGCTCAGTTTACTACATAGCTTTGTAATAGCTTAGTTTACTAATTAGCTATGTCCCAGCTTGATTATGTCCTAGCTTAGTTTACTACTCAGCTATGTCCTATCTCAGTTTAGTACATAGCTTTATCTTAGCTTAGTTTACTACTTAGCTTAGTCCTAGCTTAGTTGACTACTAAGCTATGTCCTAACTTAGTTTACTACTTAGCTATGTCCTGGCTTAGTTATGTCCTAGCTCAGTTTCTACTTAGCTATGTCCTAGCTCAGTTTATTACATAGCTTTATCCTACCTTAGTTAACTAATTAGCTCTGCCCTAGCTTAGATTACTACTTAGCTATGCCCTAGCTTAGTGATGTCCTAGCTCAGTTTACTACTTAGCTATGTCCTAGCTTATGTTACTACTTAGCTATGGCCTAGCTTAGTTTACTACCTAGCCTTGTCCATGCTTAGTTTACTACTTAGCTATGTCCTGGCTTAGATATGTTACAGCTCAGTTTACTACTTAGCTATGTCCTAGCTCAGTTTACTACATAGCTTTGTCCTAGCTTAGTTTACTGCTTAGCTATGTCCTAGCTTAGTTATGTCCTAGCTCAGTTTACTAATAAGCTATCTATCGGCTTAGTTTACTACTTAGCTATGCTCTAGATTAGTTATCCCCTAGCTAAGTTTACTACTTAGCTATGTCCTAGCTCAGTTTACTACATGGCTTTATCCTGGCTTAGTTTACTACTTAGCTATGTCCTAGCTCAGTTAACTACTTAGCTATGTCCTAGCTTAGTTTACTACTGAGCTATGCCCTAGCTTGGTGATGTCCTAGCTCAGTTGACTATTAACTATGTCCTAGCTTAGTT
This sequence comes from Othius punctulatus, assembly GCA_951805005.1. NCBI lineage: Eukaryota > Metazoa > Arthropoda > Insecta > Coleoptera > Staphylinidae > Othius > Othius punctulatus. Next base: position 70,670,673 of record OX638144.1, read on the forward strand.
CACTACTTAGCTATGCCCTAGCTTGGTGATGTCCTAGCTCAGCTGACTATTTAGCTATGTCCTAGCTAAGTTTACTACATAGCTATGTCCTAGCTAAGTTTACTACACAGCTTTGTCCTAGCTTAGTTTACTACATAGCTATGTCCTAGCTCAGTTTACTACTTAGCTATGTCCTAGCTCAGTTTACTACATAGCTTTATCCTAGCTAAGTTTACTACATGGCTTTGTCCTAGCTCAGTTTACTACTTAGCTATGTCCTTGCTTGGTTATGTCCTAGCTTAGTTTACTACTTAGATATATCCTAGCTTAGTTTACTACTAAGCTATGTCCTAGCTCAGTTTACTACATAGCTTTGTCATAGCTTAGTATACTAATTAGCTATGTCCTAGCTTGATTATGTCCTAGCTTAGTTTACTACTCAGCTATGTCCTATCTCAGTTTAGTACATAGCTTTATCTTAGCTTAGTTTACTACTTAGCTTAGTCCTAGCTTAGTTATGTCCTAGCTTAGTTGACTACTTAGCTATGTCCTAACTAAGTTTACTACTTAGCTATGTCCTGGCTTAGTTATGTCCTAGCTCAGTTTCTACTTAGCTATGTCCTAGCTCAGTTTATTACATAGCTTTATCCTACCTTACTTAACTAATTAGCTCTGCCCTAGCTTAGTTTACTACTTAGCTATGCCCTAGCTTAGTGATGTCCTAGCTTACTTTACTACTTAGCTATGTCCTAGCTTAGTTAACTACATCGATATGTCCTAGCTCAGTTTACTACATAGCTTTGTCCTAGCTTAGTTAACTACTAAGTCATGTCCTAGCTTAGTTTACTACTTAGCTATGTCCAGGCGTAGTTATGTTATAGCTCAGTTTACTACTTAGCTATGTCCTAGCTCAGTTTACTACATAGCTTTGTCCTAGCTTAGTTTACTGCTTTGCTATGTCCTGGTTTAGTTTACTACATAGCTTTGTCCTAGCTCAGTTTACTACATAACCTTGTCCTAGCTTAGTTTACTGCTTAGCTATGCCCTAGCTTAGTTATGTCCTAGCTCAGTTTACTAATAAGCTATGTATCGGCTTAGTTTACTACTTAGCTATGCCCTAGATTAGTTATCCCCTAGCTAAGTTTACTACTTAGCTATGTCCTAGCTCAGTTTACTACATGGCTTTATCCTGGCTTAGTTTACTACTTAGCTATGTCCTAGCTTAGTTATGTCCTAGCTCAGTTAACTACTTAGCTATGTCCTAGCTTAGTTTACTACTTAGCTATGCCCTAGCTTGGTGATGTCCTAGCTCAGTTGACTATTTAGCTATGTCCTAGCTTAGTTTACTACTTAGCTATGCCTAACTAAGCTAAGCTATAACTAAGCTAGGACAAAGCTATGTAGTAAACTGAGCTAGGACATATCTATGTAGTTAACTAAGCTAGGACATAGCTAAATAGTAAAGTAAGCTATGACATCACTAAGCTAGGGCATAGCTAAGTAGTAAACTAAGCTAGGGCAGAGCTAATTAGTTAACTAAGGTAGGATAAAGCTATGTAATAAACTGAGCTAGGACATAGCTAATTGAAACTGAGCTAGGACATAACTAATCCAGGACATAGCTAAGTAGTAAACTAAGTTAGGACATAGCTAAGTAGTCAACTAAGCTAGGACATAACTAAGCTAGGACTAAGCTAAGTAGTAAACTAAGCTAGGATAAAGCTATGTAGTAAACTGAGCTAGGACATAGCTAAGTAGTAAACTGAGCTAGGACATAGCTATGTAGTAAACTAAGCTAGGACAAAGCTGTGTAGTAAACTTAGCTAGGACATAGCTATGTAGTAAACTTAGCTAGGACATAGCTAAATAGTCAGCTGAGCTAGGACATCACCAAGCTAGGGCATAGCTAAGTAGTAAACTAAGCTAGGACATAGCTAAATAGTCAACTGAGCTAGGACATCACCAAGCTAGGGCATAGCTCAGTAGTAAACTAAGCTAGGACATAGCTAAGTAGTTAACTGAGCTAGGACATAGCTAAGTAGTAAACTAAGCCAGGATAAAGCCATGTAGTAAACTGAGCTAGGACATAGCTAAGTAGTAAACTTAGCTAGGGGATAACTAATCTAGGGCATAGCTAAGTAGTAAACTAAGCCGATACATAGCTTATTAGTAAACTGAGCTAGGACATAACTAAGCTAGGACATAGCTAAGCAGTAAACTAAGCTAGGACAAAGCTATGTAGTAAACTGAGCTAGGACAAAGCTATGTAGTAAACAACGCCAGGACATAGCAAAGCGGTAAACTAAGCTAGGACAAAGCTATGTAGTAAACTGAGCTAGGACATAGCTAAGTAGTAAACTGAGCTATAACATAACTAAGCCAGGACATAGCTCAGTAGTAAAGGAAGCATGGACATGGCTAGGTAGTAAACTAAGCTAGGACATAGCTAAGTAGTAACATAAGCTAGGACATAGCTAAGTAGTAAACTGAGCTAGGACATAACTTAGCTAGGACATGGCTAAGTAGTAAATTAAGCTATGACATAGCTAAGTAATAAAATAAGCTAAGACATATCTAAGTAATAACCTGAGCTAGGTCATTACTAAGCTAGGACATAGCTAAGTAGGAGACTAAGCTAGGACATAGCAACGTAGTAAACTAAATTTGGACATTACTAAGCTAGAACATAGCTAAGTAGAAAACTAAGCTAGGACAAAGCTATGTGGTAAACTGAGCTAGGACATAGCTAAGTAGTAAACTAATGTGGTACACATCTAAGTAGTAAACTAAGCTAGGACATAACTAAGCTAGGACATAGCTAAGTAGTTAACTAAGCTAGGACAAAGCTATGTAGTAAACTGAGCTAGGACATATCTATGTAGTTAACTAAGCTAGGACATAGCTAAGTAGTTAAGTAAGCTAGGACATCACTAAGCTAGGGCATAGCTAAGTAGTAAACTAAGCTAGGGCAGAGCTAATTAGTTAACTAAGGTAGGATAAAGCAATGTAATAAACTGAGCTAGGACATAGCTAAGTAGAAACTGAGCTAGGACATAACTAAGCCAGGACATAGCTAAGTAGTAAACTAAGTTAGGACATAGCTAAGTAGTCAACTAAGCTAGGACATAACTAAGCTAGGACTAAGCTAAGTAGTAAACTAAGCTAAGATAAAGCTATGTACTAAACTGAGATAGGACATAGCTGAGTAGTAAACTAAGCTAGGACATAATCAAGCTGGGACATAGCTAATTAGTAAACTAAGCTATTACAAAGCTATGTAGTAAACTGAGCTAGGACATAGCTTAGTAGTATACTAAGCTAGGACATATCTAAGTAGTAAACTAAGCTAGGACATAACCAAGCTAGGATATAGCTAAGTGGTAAACTGAGCTAGGACAAAGCCATGTAGTAAACTTAGCTAGGATAAAGCTATGTAGTAAACTAAGCTAGGACATAGCTATGTAGTAAACTGAGCTAGGACATAGCTATGTAGTAAACTAAGCTAGGACAAAGCTGTGTAGTAAACTTAGCTAGGACATAGCTATGTAGTAAACTTAGCTAGGACATAGCTAAATAGCCAGCTGAGCTAGGACATCACCGAGCTAGGGCATAGCTAAGTAGTAAACTAAGCTAGGACATAGCTAAATAGTCAACTGAGCTAGGACATCACCAAGCTAGGGCATAGCTAAGTAGTAAACTAAGCTAGGACATAGCTAAGTAGTTAACTGAGCTAGGACATAGCTAAGCTAGGACATAGCTAAGTAGTAAACTAAGCCAGGATAAAGCCATGTAGTAAACTGAGCTAGGACATAGCTAAGTAGTAAACTTAGCTAGGGGATAACTAATCTAGGGCATAGCTAAGTAGTAAACTAAGCCGATACATAGCTTATTAGTAAACTGAGCTAGGACATAACTAAGCTAGGACATAGCTAAGCAGTAAACTAAGCTAGGACAAAGCTATGTAGTAAACTGAGCTAGGACATAACTAAGCTAGGACATAGCTAAGCAGTAAACTAAGCTAGGACAAAGCTATGTAGTAAACTGAGCTAGGACATAACTAAGCTAGGACATAGCTAAGCAGTAAACTGAGCTAGGACAAAGCTATGTAGTAAACCAAGCTAGGACATAGCTAAGTAGTTAACTGAGCTAGGACATAGCTAAGCTAGGACATAGCTAAGTAGTAAACTAAGCCAGGATAAAGCCATGTAGTAAACTGAGCTAGGACATAGCTAAGTAGTAAACTCTGCTAGGGGATAACTAATCTAGGGCATAGCTAAGTAGTAAACTAAGCCGATACATAGCTTATTAGTAAACTGGGCTAGGACATAACTAAGCTAGGACATAGCTAAGCTGTAAACTAAGCTAGGACAAAGCTATGTAGTAAACTGAGCTAGGACAAAGCTATGTAGTAAACTAAACCAGGACATAGAAAAGCAGTAAACTAAGCTAGGACAAAGCTATGTAGTAAACTGAGCTAGGACAAAGCTATGTAGTAAACTAAACCAGGACATAGAAAAGCAGTAAACTAAGCCAGGACATAGCTAAGTAGTAAACTAAGCATGGACATGGCTAGGTAGTAAACTAAGCTAGGACATAGCTAAGTAGTAACATAAGCTAGGACATAGCTAAGTAGTAAACTGAGCTAGGACATAACTCAGCTAGGACATAGCTAAGTAGTAAATTAAGCTATGACATAGCTAAGTACTAAAATAAGCTAGGACATATCTAAGTAATAACCTGAGCTAGGTCATTACTAAGCTAGGACATAGCTAAGTAGGAAACTAAGCTAGGACATAGCAACGTAGTAAACTAAATTTGGACATTACTAAGCTAGAACATAGCTAAGTAGAAACCTAAGCTAGGACAAAGCTATGTGGTAAACTGAGCTAGGACATAGCTAAGTAGTAAACTAATGTGGTACACATCTAAGTAGTAAACTAAGCTAGGACATAACTAAGCTAGGACATGGCTAAGTAGTTAACTAAGCTAGGACAAAGCTATGTAGTAAACTGAGCTAGGACATATCTATGTAGGTAACTAAGCTAGGACATAGCTAAGTAGTAAAGTTAGCTAGGACATCACTAAGCTAGGGCATAGCTTAGTAGTAAACTAAGCTAGGGCAGAGCTAATTAGTTAACTAAGGTAGGATAAAGCTATGTAATAAACTGAGCTAGGACATAGCTAAGTAGAAACTGAGCTAGGACATAACTAAGCCAGGACATAGCTAAGTAGTAAACTAAGTTAGGACATAGCTAAGTAGTCAACTAAGCTAGGACTAAGCTAAGTAGTAAACTAAGCTAAGATAAAGCTATGTACTAAACTGAGATAGGACATAGCTGAGTAGTAAACTAAGCTAGGACATAATCAAGCTAGGACATAGCTAATTAGTATACTAAGCTATTACAAAGCTATGTAGTAAACTGAGCTAGGACATAGCTTAGTAGTAAACTAAGCTAGGATATATCTAAGTAGTAAACTAAGCTAGGACATAACCAAGCTAGGACATAGCTAAGTAGTAAACTGAGCTAGGACAAAGCCATGTAGTAAACTTAGCTAGGATAAAGCTATGTAGTAAACTGAGCTAGGACATAGCTAAGTAGTAAACTGAGCTAGGACATAGCTATGTAGTAAACTAAGCTAGGACAAAGCTGTGTAGTAAACTTAGCTAGGACATAGCTATGTAGTAAACTTAGCTAGGACATAGCTAAATAGTCAGCTGAGCTAGGACATCACCAAGCTAGGGCATAGCTAAGTAGTGAACTAAGCTAGGACATAGTTAATAGTCAACTGAGCTAGGACATCACCAAGCTAGGGCATAGCTCAGTAGTAAACTAAGCTAGGACATAGCTAAGTAGTTAACTGAGCTAGGACATAGCTAAGTAGTAAACTAAGCCAGGATAAAGCCATGTAGTAAACTGAGCTAGGACATAGCTAAGTAGTAAACTTAGCTAGGGGATAACTAATCTAGGGCATAGCTAAGTAGTAAACTAAGCCGATAGATAGCTTATTAGTAAACTGAGCTAGGACATAACTAAGCTAGGACATAGCTAAGCAGTAAACTAAGCTAGGACAAAGCTATGTAGTAAACTGAGCTAGGACAAAGCTATGTAGTAAACTAAACCAGGACGTAGCAAAGCAGTAAACTAAGCTAGGACAAAGCTATGTAGTAAACTGAGCTAGGACATAGCTAAGTAGTAAACTGAGCTATAACATATCTAAGCCAGGACATAGCTAAGTAGTAAACTAAGCATGGACATGGCTAGGTAGTAAACGAAGCTAGGACATAGCTAAGTAGTAACATAAGCTAGGACATAGCTAAGTAGTAAACTGAGCTAGGACATAACTTAGCTAGGACATAGCTAAGTAGTAAATTAAGCTATGACATAGCTAAGTAATAAAATAAGCTAGGACATATCTAAGTAATAACCTGAGCTAGGTCATTACTAAGCTAGGACATAGCTAAGTAGGAAACTAAGCTAGGACATAGCAACGTAGTAAACTAAATTTGGACATTACTAAGCTAGAACATAGCTAAGTAGAAACCTAAGCTAGGACAAAGCTATGTGGTAAACTGAGCTAGGACATAGCTAAGTAGTAAACTAATGTGGTACACATCTAAGTAGTAAACTAAGCTAGGACATAACAAAGCTAGGACATGGCTAAGTAGTTAACTAAGCTAGGACAAAGCTATGTAGTAAACTGAGCTAGGACATATCTATGTAGTAAACTAAGCTAGGACATAGCTAAGTAGTAAAGTAAGCTAGGACATCACTAAGCTAGGGCATAGCTAAGTAGTAAACTAAGCTAGGGCAGAGCTAATTAGTTAACTAAGGTAGGATAAAGCTATGTAATAAACTGAGCTAGGACATGGCTAAGTAGAAACTGAGCTAGGACATAACTAAGCCAGGACATAGCTAAGTATTAAACTAAGTTAGGACATAGCTTAGTAGTCAACTAAGCTAGGACTAAGCTAAGTAGTAAACTAAGCTAAGATAAAGCTATGTACTAAACTGAGATAGGACATAGCTGGGTAGTAAACTAAGCTAGGACATAATCAAGCTGGGCCATAGCTAATTAGTAAACTAAGCTATTACAAAGCTATGTAGTAAACTGAGCTAGGACATAGCTTAGTAGTAAACTAAGCTAGGACATATCTAAGTAGTAAACTAAGCTAGGACATAACCAAGCTAGGACATAGCTAAGTAGTAAACTGAGCTAGGACAAAGCCATGTAGTAAACTTAGCTAGGTAAAAGCTATGTAGTAAACTGAGCTAGGACATAGCTAAGTAGTAAACTGAGCCGATACATAGCTTATTAGTAAACTGAGCTAGGACATAACTAAGCTAGGACATAGCTAAGCAGTAAACTAAGCTAGGATAAAGCTATGTAGTAAACTGAGCTAGGACAAAGCTATGCAGTAAACTAAGCCAGGACAAGGCAAAGCAGTAAACTAAGCTAGGACACAGCTATGTAGTAAACTGAGCTAGGACATAGCTAAGTAGTAAACTGAGCTAAAACATAACTAAGCCAGGACATAGCTAAGTAGTAAACTAAGCATGGACATGGCTAGGTAGTAAACTAAGCTAGGACATAGCTAAGTAGTAACATAAGCTAGGACATAGCTAAGTAGTTAACTGAGCTAGGACATAACATAGCTAGGACATGGCTAAGTAGTAAATTAAGCTATGACATAGCTAAGTAATAAAATAAGCTAGGACATATCTAAGTAATAACCTGAGCTAGGTCATTACTAAGCTAGGACATAGCTAAGTAGGAAACTAAGCTAGGACATAGCTACGTAGTAAACTAAATTTGGACATTACTAAGCTAGAACATAGCTATGTAGTAAACTAAGCTAGGACAAAGCTGTGTAGTAAACTTAGCTAGGACATAGCTATGTAGTAAACTTAGCTAGGACATAGCTAAATAATCAGCTGAGCTAGGACATCACCAAGCTAGGGCATAGCTAAGTAGTAAACTAAGCTAGGACATAGCTAAATAGTCAACTGAGCTAGGACATCACCAAGCTAGGGCATAGCTAAGTAGTAAACTAAGCTAGGACATAGCTAAGTAGTTAACTGAGCTAGGACATAGCTAAGTAGTAAACTAAGCCAGGATAAAGCCAAGTAGTAAACTGAGCTAGGACATAGCTAAGTAGTAAACTTAGCTAGGGGATAACTAATCTAGGGCATAGCTAAGTAGTAAACTAAGCCGATACATAGCTTATTAGTAAACTGAGCTAGGACATAACTAAGCTAGGACATAGCTAAGCAGTAAACTAAGCTAGGATAAAGCTATGTAGTAAACTGAGCTAGGACAAAGCTATGTAGTAAACTAAGCCAGGACATGGCAAAGCAGTAAACTAAGCTAGGACAAAGCTATGTAGTAAACTGAGCTAGGGCATAGCTAAGTAGTAAACTGAGCTATAACATAACTAAGCCAGGACATAGCTAAGTAGTAAACTAAGCATGGACATGGCTAGGTAGTAAACTAAGCTAGGACATAGCTAAGTAGTAACATAAGCTAGGACATAGCTAAGTAGTAAACTGAGCTAGGACATAACTTAGCTAGGACATAGCTAAGTAGTAAATTAAGCTATGACATAGCTAAGTAATAAAATAAGCTAGGACATATCTAAGTAATAACCTGAGCTAGGTCACTACTAAGCTAGGACATAGCTAAGTAGGAAACTAAGCTAGGACATAGCTACGTAGTAAACTAAATTTGGACATTACTAAGCTAGAACATAGCTAAGTAGAAAACTAAGCTAGGACAAAGCTATGTGGTAAACTGAGCTAGGACATAGCTAAGTAGTAAACTAATGTGGTACACATCTAAGTAGTAAACTAAGCTAGGACATAACTAAGCTAGGACATGGCTAAGTAGTTAACTAGGCCAGGACAAAGCTATGTAGTAAACTGAGATAGGACATATCTATGTAGTTAACTAAGCTAGGACATAGCTAAGTAGTAAAGTAAGCTAGGACATCACTAAGCTAGGGCATAGCTAAGTAGTAAACTAAGCTAGGGCAGAGCTAATTAGTTAACTAAGGTAGGATAAAGCTATGTAATAAACTGAGCTAGGACATAGCTAAGTAGAAACTGAGCTAGGACATAACTAAGCCAGGACATAGCTAAGTAGTAAACTAAGTTAGGACATAGCTAAGTAGTCAACTAAGCTAGGACATAACTGAGCTAGGACTAAGCTAAGTAGTAAACTAAGCTAAAATAAAGCTATGTACTAAACTGAGATAGGACATAGCTGAGTAGTAAACTAAGCTAGGACATAATCAAGCTAGGACATAGCTAATTAGTATACTAAGCTATTACAAAGCTATGTAGTAAACTGAGCTAGGACATAGCTTAGTAGTAAACTAAGCTAGGATATATCTAAGTAGTAAACTAAGCTAGGACATAACCAAGCTAGGACATAGCTAAGTAGTAAACTGAGCTAGGACAAAGCCATGTAGTAAACTTAGCTAGGTTAAAGCTATGTAGTAAACTGAGCTGGGTCATAGCTAAGTAGTAAACTGAGCTAGGACATAGCTATGTTGTAAACTAAGCTAGGACAAAGCTGTGTAGTAAACTTAGCTAGGACATAGCTATGTAGTAAACTTAGCTAGGACATAGCTAAATAGTCAGCTGAGCTAGGACATCACCAAGCTAGGACATAGCTAAGTAGTAAACTAAGCTAGGACATAGTTAATAGTCAACTGAGCTAGGACATCACCAAGCTAGGGCATAGCTCAGTAGTAAACTAAGCTAGGACATAGCTAAGTAGTTAACTGAGCTAGGACATAGCTAAGTAGTAAACTAAGCCAGGATAAAGCCATGTAGTAAACTGAGCTAGGACATAGCTAAGTAGTAAACTTAGCTAGGGGATAACTAATCTAGGGCATAGCTAAGTAGTAAACTAAGCCGATAGATAGCTTATTAGTAAACTGAGCTAGGACATAACTAAGCTAGGACATAGCTAAGCAGTAAACTAAGCTAGGACAAAGCTATGTAGTAAACTGAGCTAGGACAAAGCTATGTAGTAAACTAAACCAGGACGTAGCAAAGCAGTAAACTAAGCTAGGACAAAGCTATGTAGTAAACTGAGCTAGGACATAGCTAAGTAGTAAACTGAGCTATAACATATCTAAGCCAGGACATAGCTAAGTAGTAAACTAAGCATGGACATGGCTAGGTAGTAAACGAAGCTAGGACATAGCTAAGTAGTAACATAAGCTAGGACATAGCTAAGTAGTAAATTAAGCTATGACATAGCTAAGTAATAAAATAAGCTAGGACATATCTAAGTAATAACCTGAGCTAGGTCATTACTAAGCTAGGACATAGCTAAGTAGGAAACTAAGCTAGGACATAGCAACGTAGTAAACTAAATTTGGACATTACTAAGCTAGAACATAGCTAAGTAGAAACCTAAGCTAGGACAAAGCTATGTGGTAAACTGAGCTAGGACATAGCTAAGTAGTAAACTAATGTGGTACACATCTAAGTAGTAAACTAAGCTAGGACATAACAAAGCTAGGACATGGCTAAGTAGTTAACTAAGCTAGGACAAAGCTATGTAGTAAACTGAGCTAGGACATATCTATGTAGTAAACTAAGCTAGGACATAGCTAAGTAGTAAAGTAAGCTAGGACATCACTAAGCTAGGGCATAGCTAAGTAGTAAACTAAGCTAGGGCAGAGCTAATTAGTTAACTAAGGTAGGATAAAGCTATGTAATAAACTGAGCTAGGACATGGCTAAGTAGAAACTGAGCTAGGACATAACTAAGCCAGGACATAGCTAAGTATTAAACTAAGTTAGGACATAGCTTAGTAGTCAACTAAGCTAGGACTAAGCTAAGTAGTAAACTAAGCTAAGATAAAGCTATGTACTAAACTGAGATAGGACATAGCTGGGTAGTAAACTAAGCTAGGACATAATCAAGCTGGGCCATAGCTAATTAGTAAACTAAGCTATTACAAAGCTATGTAGTAAACTGAGCTAGGACATAGCTTAGTAGTAAACTAAGCTAGGACATATCTAAGTAGTAAACTAAGCTAGGACATAACCAAGCTAGGACATAGCTAAGTAGTAAACTGAGCTAGGACAAAGCCATGTAGTAAACTTAGCTAGGTAAAAGCTATGTAGTAAACTGAGCTAGGACATAGCTAAGTAGTAAACTGAGCCGATACATAGCTTATTAGTAAACTGAGCTAGGACATAACTAAGCTAGGACATAGCTAAGCAGTAAACTAAGCTAGGATAAAGCTATGTAGTAAACTGAGCTAGGACAAAGCTATGCAGTAAACTAAGCCAGGACAAGGCAAAGCAGTAAACTAAGCTAGGACACAGCTATGTAGTAAACTGAGCTAGGACATAGCTAAGTAGTAAACTGAGCTAAAACATAACTAAGCCAGGACATAGCTAAGTAGTAAACTAAGCATGGACATGGCTAGGTAGTAAACTAAGCTAGGACATAGCTAAGTAGTAACATAAGCTAGGACATAGCTAAGTAGTTAACTGAGCTAGGACATAACATAGCTAGGACATGGCTAAGTAGTAAATTAAGCTATGACATAGCTAAGTAATAAAATAAGCTAGGACATATCTAAGTAATAACCTGAGCTAGGTCATTACTAAGCTAGGACATAGGTAAGTAGGAAACTAAGCTAGGACATAGCTACGTAGTAAACTAAATTTGGACATTACTAAGCTAGAACATAGCTATGTAGTAAACTAAGCTAGGACAAAGCTGTGTAGTAAACTTAGCTAGGACATAGCTATGTAGTAAACTTAGCTAGGACATAGCTAAATAATCAGCTGAGCTAGGACATCACCAAGCTAGGGCATAGCTAAGTAGTAAACTAAGCTAGGACATAGCTAAATAGTCAACTGAGCTAGGACATCACCAAGCTAGGGCATAGCTAAGTAGTAAACTAAGCTAGGACATAGCTAAGTAGTTAACTGAGCTAGGACATAGCTAAGTAGTAAACTAAGCCAGGATAAAGCCAAGTAGTAAACTGAGCTAGGACATAGCTAAGTAGTAAACTTAGCTAGGGGATAACTAATCTAGGGCATAGCTAAGTAGTAAACTAAGCCGATACATAGCTTATTAGTAAACTGAGCTAGGACATAACTAAGCTAGGACATAGCTAAGCAGTAAACTAAGCTAGGATAAAGCTATGTAGTAAACTGAGCTAGGACAAAGCTATGTAGTAAACTAAGCCAGGACATGGCAAAGCAGTAAACTAAGCTAGGACAAAGCTATGTAGTAAACTGAGCTAGGGCATAGCTAAGTAGTAAACTGAGCTATAACATAACTAAGCCAGGACATAGCTAAGTAGTAAACTAAGCATGGACATGGCTAGGTAGTAAACTAAGCTAGGACATAGCTAAGTAGTAACATAAGCTAGGACATAGCTAAGTAGTAAACTGAGCTAGGACATAACTTAGCTAGGACATAGCTAAGTAGTAAATTAAGCTATGACATAGCTAAGTAATAAAATAAGCTAGGACATATCTAAGTAATAACCTGAGCTAGGTCACTACTAAGCTAGGACATAGCTAAGTAGGAAACTAAGCTAGGACATAGCTACGTAGTAAACTAAATTTGGACATTACTAAGCTAGAACATAGCTAAGTAGAAAACTAAGCTAGGACAAAGCTATGTGGTAAACTGAGCTAGGACATAGCTAAGTAGTAAACTAATGTGGTACACATCTAAGTAGTAAACTAAGCTAGGACATAACTAAGCTAGGACATGGCTAAGTAGTTAACTAGGCCAGGACAAAGCTATGTAGTAAACTGAGATAGGACATATCTATGTAGTTAACTAAGCTAGGACATAGCTAAGTAGTAAAGTAAGCTAGGACATCACTAAGCTAGGGCATAGCTAAGTAGTAAACTAAGCTAGGGCAGAGCTAATTAGTTAACTAAGGTAGGATAAAGCTATGTAATAAACTGAGCTAGGACATAGCTAAGTAGAAACTGAGCTAGGACATAACTAAGCCAGGACATAGCTAAGTAGTAAACTAAGTTAGGACATAGCTAAGTAGTCAACTAAGCTAGGACATAACTGAGCTAGGACTAAGCTAAGTAGTAAACTAAGCTAAAATAAAGCTATGTACTAAACTGAGATAGGACATAGCTGAGTAGTAAACTAAGCTAGGACATAATCAAGCTAGGACATAGCTAATTAGTATACTAAGCTATTACAAAGCTATGTAGTAAACTGAGCTAGGACATAGCTTAGTAGTAAACTAAGCTAGGATATATCTAAGTAGTAAACTAAGCTAGGACATAACCAAGCTAGGACATAGCTAAGTAGTAAACTGAGCTAGGACAAAGCCATGTAGTAAACTTAGCTAGGTTAAAGCTATGTAGTAAACTGAGCTGGGTCATAGCTAAGTAGTAAACTGAGCTAGGACATAGCTATGTTGTAAACTAAGCTAGGACAAAGCTGTGTAGTAAACTTAGCTAGGACATAGCTATGTAGTAAACTTAGCTAGGACATAGCTAAATAGTCAGCTGAGCTAGGACATCACCAAGCTAGGACATAGCTAAGTAGTAAACTAAGCTAGGACATAGTTAATAGTCAACTGAGCTAGGACATCACCAAGCTAGGGCATAGCTCAGTAGTAAACTAAGCTAGGACATAGCTAAGTAGTTAACTGAGCTAGGACATAGCTAAGTAGTAAACTAAGCCAGGATAAAGCCATGTAGTAAACTGAGCTAGGACATAGCTAAGTAGTAAACTTAGCTAGGGGATAACTAATCTAGGGCATAGCTAAGTAGTAAACTAAGCCGATACATAGCTTATTAGTAAACTGAGCTAGGACATAACTAAGCTAGGACATAGCTAAGCTGTAAACTAAGCTAGGACAAAGCTATGTAGTAAACTGAGCTAGGACATAACTAAGCTAGGACATAGCTAAGCAGTAAACTAAGCTAGGACAAAGCTATGTAGTAAACCGAGCTAGGACAAAGCTATGTAGTAAACTAAACCAGGACATAGCAAAGCAGTAAACTAAGCTAGGACAAAGCTAAGTAGTAAACTGAGCTAGGACATAGCTAAGTAGTAAACTGAGCTATAACATAACTAAGCCAGGACATAGCTCAGTAGTAAAGTAAGCATGGACATGGCTAGGTAATAAACTAAGCTAGGACATAGCTAAGTAGTAACATAAGCTAGGACATAGCTAAGTAGTAAACTGAGCTAGGACATAACTTAGCTAGGACATGGCTAAGTAGTAAATTAAGCTATGACATAGCTAAGTAATAAAATAAGCTAGGACATATCTAAGTAATAACCTGAGCTAAGTCATTACTAAGCTAGGACATAGCTAAGTAGGAAACTAAGCTAGGACATAGCAACGTAGTAAACTAAATTTGGACATTACTAAGCTAGAACATAGCTAAGTAGAAACCTAAGCTAGGACAAAGCTATGTGGTAAACTGAGCTAGGACATAGCTAAGTAGTAAACTAATGTGGTACACATCTGTGTAGTAAACTAAGCTAGGACATAACTAAGCTAGAACATGGCTAAGTAGTTAACTAAGCTAGGACAAAGCTATGTAGTAAACTGAGCTAGGACATATCTATGTAGTTAACTAAGCTAGGACATAGCTAAGTAGTAAAGTAAGCTAGGACATCACTAAGCTAGGGCATAGCTAAGTAGTAAACTAAGCCAGGGCAGAGCTAATTAGTTAACTAAGGTAGGATAAAGCTATGTAATAAACTGAGCTAGGACATAGCTAAGTAGAAACTGAGCTAGGACATAACTAAGCCAGGACATAGCTAAGTAGTAAACTAAGTTAGGACATAGCTAAGTAGTCAACTAAGCTAGGACATAACTAAGCTAGGACTAAGCTAAGTAGTAAACTAAGCTAAGATAAAGCTATGTACTAAACTGAGATAGGACATAGCTGAGTAGTAAACTAAGCTAGGACATAATCAAGCTGGGACATAGCTAATTAGTAAACTAAGCTATTACAAAGCTATGTAGTAAACTGAGCTAGGACATATCTAAGTAGTAAACTGAGCTAGGACATAGCTATGTAGTAAACTAAGCTAGGACAAAGCTGTGTAGTAAACTTAGCTAGGACATAGCTATGTAGTAAACTTAGCTAGGACATAGCTAAATAGTGAGCTGAGCTAGGACATCACCCAGCTAGGGCATAGCTAAGTAGTAAACTAAGCTAGGACATAGCTAAATAGTCATCTTAGCTAGGACATCACCAAGCTAGGGCATAGCTAAGTAGTAAACTAAGCTAGGACATAGCTAAGTAGTTAACTGAGCTAGGACATAGCTAAGCTAGGACATAGCTAAGTAGTAAACTATGCCAGGATAAAGCCATGTAGTAAACTGAGCTAGGACATAGCTAAGTAGTAAACTTAGCTAGGGGATAACTAATCTAGGGCATAGCTAAGTAGTAAACTAAGCCGATAGATAGCTAAGTAGTAAAATGAGCTAGGACATAACTTAGCTAGGACATAGCTAAGTAGTAAATTAAGCTATGACATAGCTAAGTAATAAAATAAGCTAGGACATATCTAAGTAATAACCTGAGCTAGGTCATTACTAAGCTAGGACATAGCTAAGTAGGAAACTAAGCTAGGACATAGCTACGTAGTAAACTAAATTTGGACATTACTAAGCTAGAACATAGCTAAGTAGAAAACTAAGCTAGGACAAAGCTAAGTGGTAAACTGAGATAGGACATAGCTAAGTAGTAAACTAATGTGGTACACATCTAAGTAGTAAACTAAGCTTGGACATAACTAAGCTAGGACATGGCTAAGTAGTTAACTAAGCTAGGACAAAGCTATGTAGTAAACTGAGCTAGGACATATCTATGTAGTTAACTAAGCTAGGACATAGCTAAGAAGTAAAGTAAGCTAGGACATCACTGAGCTAGGGCATAGCTAAGTAGTAAACTAAGCTAGGGCAGAGCTAATTAGTTAACTAAGGTAGGATAAAGCTATGTAATAAACTGAGCTAGGACATAGCTGAGTAGTAAACTAAGCTAGGACATAATCAAGCTGGGACATAGCTAATTAGTAAACTAAGCTATTACAAAGCTATGTAGTAAACTGAGCTAGGACATAGCTTAGTAGTAAACTAAGCTAGGACATATCT
This sequence comes from Othius punctulatus, assembly GCA_951805005.1. NCBI lineage: Eukaryota > Metazoa > Arthropoda > Insecta > Coleoptera > Staphylinidae > Othius > Othius punctulatus. The sequence goes on from OX638144.1 coordinate 70,686,786, forward strand.
AAGTAGTAAACTAAGCTAGGACATAACCAAGCTAGGACATAGCTAAGTAGTAAACTGAGCTAGGACAAAGCCATGTAGTAAACTTAGCTAGGATAAAGCTATGTAGTAAACTGAGCTAGGACATAGCTAAGTAGTAAACTGAGCCGATACATAGCTTATTAGTAAACTGAGCTAGTAGTAAACTAAGCTAGGACATAACTAAGCTAGGACATGGCTAAGTAGTTAACTAAGCTAGGACAAAGCTATGTAGTAAACTGAGCTAGGACATATCTATGTAGGTAACTAAGCTAGGACATAGCTAAGTAGTAAAGTAAGCTAGGACATCACTAAGCTAGGGCATAGCTTAGTAGTAAACTAAGCTAGGGCAGAGCTAATTAGTTAACTAAGGTAGGATAAAGCTATGTAATAAACTGAGCAAGGACATAGCTAAGTAGAAACTGAGCTAGGACATAACTAAGCCAGGACATAGCTAAGTAGTAAACTAAGTTAGGACATAGCTAAGTAGTCAACTAAGCTAGGACTAAGCTAAGTAGTAAACTAAGCTAAGATAAAGCTATGTACTAAACTGAGATAGGACATAGCTGAGTAGTAAACTAAGCTAGGACATAATCAAGCTAGGACATAGCTAATTAGTATACTAAGCTATTACAAAGCTATGTAGTAAACTGAGCTAGGACATAGCTTAGTAGTAAACTAAGCTAGGATATATCTAAGTAGTAAACTAAGCTAGGACATAACCAAGCTAGGACATAGCTAAGTAGTAAACTGAGCTAGGACAAAGCCATGTAGTAAACTTAGCTAGGATAAAGCTATGTAGTAAACTGAGCTAGGACATAGCTAAGTAGTAAACTGAGCTAGGACATAGCTATGTAGTAAACTAAGCTAGGACAAAGCTGTGTAGTAAACTTAGCTAGGACATAGCTATGTAGTAAACTTAGCTAGGACATAGCTAAATAGTCAGCTGAGCTAGGACATCACCAAGCTAGGGCATAGCTAAGTAGTGAACTAAGCTAGGACATAGTTAATAGTCAACTGAGCTAGGACATCACCAAGCTAGGGCATAGCTCAGTAGTAAACTAAGCTAGGACATAGCTAAGTAGTTAACTGAGCTAGGACATAGCTAAGTAGTAAACTAAGCCAGGATAAAGCCATGTAGTAAACTGAGCTAGGACATAGCTAAGTAGTAAACTTAGCTAGGGGATAACTAATCTAGGGCATAGCTAAGTAGTAAACTAAGCCGATAGATAGCTTATTAGTAAACTGAGCTAGGACATAACTAAGCTAGGACATAGCTAAGCAGTAAACTAAGCTAGGACAAAGCTATGTAGTAAACTGAGCTAGGACAAAGCTATGTAGTAAACTAAACCAGGACGTAGCAAAGCAGTAAACTAAGCTAGGACAAAGCTATGTAGTAAACTGAGCTAGGACATAGCTAAGTAGTAAACTGAGCTATAACATATCTAAGCCAGGACATAGCTAAGTAGTAAACTAAGCATGGACATGGCTAGGTAGTAAACGAAGCTAGGACATAGCTAAGTAGTAACATAAGCTAGGACATAGCTAAGTAGTAAATTAAGCTATGGCATAGCTAAGTAATAAAATAAGCTAGGACATATCTAAGTAATAACCTGAGCTAGGTCATTACTAAGCTAGGACATAGCTAAGTAGGAAACTAAGCTAGGACATAGCAACGTAGTAAACTAAATTTGGACATTACTAAGCTAGAACATAGCTAAGTAGAAACCTAAGCTAGGACAAAGCTATGTGGTAAACTGAGCTAGGACATAGCTAAGTAGTAAACTAATGTGGTACACATCTAAGTAGTAAACTAAGCTAGGACATAACAAAGCTAGGACATGGCTAAGTAGTTAACTAAGCTAGGACAAAGCTATGTAGTAAACTGAGCTAGGACATATCTATGTAGTAAACTAAGCTAGGACATAGCTAAGTAGTAAAGTAAGCTAGGACATCACTAAGCTAGGGCATAGCTAAGTAGTAAACTAAGCTAGGGCAGAGCTAATTAGTTAACTAAGGTAGGATAAAGCTATGTAATAAACTGAGCTAGGACATGGCTAAGTAGAAACTGAGCTAGGACATAACTAAGCCAGGACATAGCTAAGTATTAAACTAAGTTAGGACATAGCTTAGTAGTCAACTAAGCTAGGACTAAGCTAAGTAGTAAACTAAGCTAAGATAAAGCTATGTACTAAACTGAGATAGGACATAGCTGGGTAGTAAACTAAGCTAGGACATAATCAAGCTGGGCCATAGCTAATTAGTAAACTAAGCTATTACAAAGCTATGTAGTAAACTGAGCTAGGACATAGCTTAGTAGTAAACTAAGCTAGGACATATCTAAGTAGTAAACTAAGCTAGGACATAACCAAGCTAGGACATAGCTAAGTAGTAAACTGAGCTAGGACAAAGCCATGTAGTAAACTTAGCTAGGTAAAAGCTATGTAGTAAACTGAGCTAGGACATAGCTAAGTAGTAAACTGAGCCGATACATAGCTTATTAGTAAACTGAGCTAGGACATAACTAAGCTAGGACATAGCTAAGCAGTAAACTAAGCTAGGATAAAGCTATGTAGTAAACTGAGCTAGGACAAAGCTATGCAGTAAACTAAGCCAGGACAAGGCAAAGCAGTAAACTAAGCTAGGACACAGCTATGTAGTAAACTGAGCTAGGACATAGCTAAGTAGTAAACTGAGCTAAAACATAACTAAGCCAGGACATAGCTAAGTAGTAAACTAAGCATGGACATGGCTAGGTAGTAAACTAAGCTAGGACATAGCTAAGTAGTAACATAAGCTAGGACATAGCTAAGTAGTTAACTGAGCTAGGACATAACATAGCTAGGACATGGCTAAGTAGTAAATTAAGCTATGACATAGCTAAGTAATAAAATAAGCTAGGACATATCTAAGTAATAACCTGAGCTAGGTCATTACTAAGCTAGGACATAGCTAAGTAGGAAACTAAGCTAGGACATAGCTACGTAGTAAACTAAATTTGGACATTACTAAGCTAGAACATAGCTATGTAGTAAACTAAGCTAGGACAAAGCTGTGTAGTAAACTTAGCTAGGACATAGCTATGTAGTAAACTTAGCTAGGACATAGCTAAATAATCAGCTGAGCTAGGACATCACCAAGCTAGGGCATAGCTAAGTAGTAAACTAAGCTAGGACATAGCTAAATAGTCAACTGAGCTAGGACATCACCAAGCTAGGGCATAGCTAAGTAGTAAACTAAGCTAGGACATAGCTAAGTAGTTAACTGAGCTAGGACATAGCTAAGTAGTAAACTAAGCCAGGATAAAGCCAAGTAGTAAACTGAGCTAGGACATAGCTAAGTAGTAAACTTAGCTAGGGGATAACTAATCTAGGGCATAGCTAAGTAGTAAACTAAGCCGATACATAGCTTATTAGTAAACTGAGCTAGGACATAACTAAGCTAGGACATAGCTAAGCAGTAAACTAAGCTAGGATAAAGCTATGTAGTAAACTGAGCTAGGACAAAGCTATGTAGTAAACTAAGCCAGGACATGGCAAAGCAGTAAACTAAGCTAGGACAAAGCTATGTAGTAAACTGAGCTAGGGCATAGCTAAGTAGTAAACTGAGCTATAACATAACTAAGCCAGGACATAGCTAAGTAGTAAACTAAGCATGGACATGGCTAGGTAGTAAACTAAGCTAGGACATAGCTAAGTAGTAACATAAGCTAGGACATAGCTAAGTAGTAAACTGAGCTAGGACATAACTTAGCTAGGACATAGCTAAGTAGTAAATTAAGCTATGACATAGCTAAGTAATAAAATAAGCTAGGACATATCTAAGTAATAACCTGAGCTAGGTCACTACTAAGCTAGGACATAGCTAAGTAGGAAACTAAGCTAGGACATAGCTACGTAGTAAACTAAATTTGGACATTACTAAGCTAGAACATAGCTAAGTAGAAAACTAAGCTAGGACAAAGCTATGTGGTAAACTGAGCTAGGACATAGCTAAGTAGTAAACTAATGTGGTACACATCTAAGTAGTAAACTAAGCTAGGACATAACTAAGCTAGGACATGGCTAAGTAGTTAACTAGGCCAGGACAAAGCTATGTAGTAAACTGAGATAGGACATATCTATGTAGTTAACTAAGCTAGGACATAGCTAAGTAGTAAAGTAAGCTAGGACATCACTAAGCTAGGGCATAGCTAAGTAGTAAACTAAGCTAGGGCAGAGCTAATTAGTTAACTAAGGTAGGATAAAGCTATGTAATAAACTGAGCTAGGACATAGCTAAGTAGAAACTGAGCTAGGACATAACTAAGCCAGGACATTGCTAAGTAGTAAACTAAGTTAGGACATAGCTAAGTAGTCAACTAAGCTAGGACATAACTAAGCTAGGACTAAGCTAAGTAGTAAACTAAGCTAAAATAAAGCTATGTACTAAACTGAGATAGGACATAGCTGAGTAGTAAACTAAGCTAGGACATAATCAAGCTAGGACATAGCTAATTAGTATACTAAGCTATTACAAAGCTATGTAGTAAACTGAGCTAGGACATAGCTTAGTAGTAAACTAAGCTAGGATATATCTAAGTAGTAAACTAAGCTAGGACATAACCAAGCTAGGACATAGCTAAGTAGTAAACTGAGCTAGGACAAAGCCATGTAGTAAACTTAGCTAGGTTAAAGCTATGTAGTAAACTGAGCTGGGTCATAGCTAAGTAGTAAACTGAGCTAGGACATAGCTATGTTGTAAACTAAGCTAGGACAAAGCTGTGTAGTAAACTTAGCTAGGACATAGCTATGTAGTAAACTTAGCTAGGACATAGCTAAATAGTCAGCTGAGCTAGGACATCACCAAGCTAGGACATAGCTAAGTAGTAAACTAAGCTAGGACATAGTTAATAGTCAACTGAGCTAGGACATCACCAAGCTAGGGCATAGCTCAGTAGTAAACTAAGCTAGGACATAGCTAAGTAGTTAACTGAGCTAGGACATAGCTAAGTAGTAAACTAAGCCAAGATAAAGCCATGTAGTAAACTGAGCTAGGACATAGCTAAGTAGTAAACTTAGCTAGGGGATAACTAATCTAGGGCATAGCTAAGTAGTAAACTAAGCCGATACATAGCTTATTAGTAAACTGAGCTAGGACATAACTAAGCTAGGACATAGCTAAGCTGTAAACTAAGCTAGGACAAAGCTATGTAGTAAACTGAGCTAGGACATAACTAAGCTAGGACATAGCTAAGCAGTAAACTAAGCTAGGACAAAGCTATGTAGTAAACCGAGCTAGGACAAAGCTATGTAGTAAACTAAGCCAGGACATAGCAAAGCAGTAAACTAAGCTAGGACAAAGCTAAGTAGTAAACTGAGCTAGGACATAGCTAAGTAGTAAACTGAGCTATAACATAACTAAGCCAGGACATAGCTCAGTAGTAAAGTAAGCATGGACATGGCTAGGTAATAAACTAAGCTAGGACATAGCTAAGTAGTAACATAAGCTAGGACATAGCTAAGTAGTAAACTGAGCTAGGACATAACTTAGCTAGGACATGGCTAAGTAGTAAATTAAGCTATGACATAGCTAAGTAATAAAATAAGCTAGGACATATCTAAGTAATAACCTGAGCTAAGTCATTACTAAGCTAGGACATAGCTAAGTAGGAAACTAAGCTAGGACATAGCAACGAAGTAAACTAAATTTGGACATTACTAAGCTAGAACATAGCTAAGTAGAAACCTAAGCTAGGACAAAGCTATGTGGTAAACTGAGCTAGGACATAGCTAAGTAGTAAACTAATGTGGTACACATCTGTGTAGTAAACTAAGCTAGGACATAACTAAGCTAGAACATGGCTAAGTAGTTAACTAAGCTAGGACAAAGCTATGTAATAAACTGAGCTAGGACATATCTATGTAGTTAACTAAGCTAGGACATAGCTAAGTAGTAAAGTAAGCTAGGACATCACTAAGCTAGGGCATAGCTAAGTAGTAAACTAAGCCAGGGCAGAGCTAATTAGTTAACTAAGGTAGGATAAAGCTATGTAATAAACTGAGCTAGGACATAGCTAAGTAGAAACTGAGCTAGGACATAACTAAGCCAGGACATAGCTAAGTAGTAAACTAAGTTAGGACATAGCTAAGTAGTCAACTAAGCTAGGACATAACTAAGCTAGGACTAAGCTAAGTAGTAAACTAAGCTGAGATAAAGCTATGTACTAAACTGAGATAGGACATAGCTGAGTAGTAAACTAAGCTAGGACATAATCAAGCTGGGACATAGCTAATTAGTAAACTAAGCTATTACAAAGCTATGTAGTAAACTGAGCTAGGACATATCTAAGTAGTAAACTGAGCTAGGACATAGCTATGTAGTAAACTAAGCTAGGACAAAGCTGTGTAGTAAACTTAGCTAGGACATAGCTATGTAGTAAACTTAGCTAGGACATAGCTAAATAGTGAGCTGAGCTAGGACATCACCCAGCTAGGGCATAGCTAAGTAGTAAACTAAGCTAGGACATAGCTAAATAGTCAACTTAGCTAGGACATCACCAAGCTAGGGCATAGCTAAGTAGTAAACTAAGCTAGGACATAGCTAAGTAGTTAACTGAGCTAGGACATAGCTAAGCTAGGACATAGCTAAGTAGTAAACTATGCCAGGATAAAGCCATGTAGTAAACTGAGCTAGGACATAGCTAAGTAGTAAACTTAGCTAGGGGATAACTAATCTAGGGCATAGCTAAGTAGTAAACTAAGCCGATAGATAGCTTATTAGTAAACTGAGCTAGGACATAACTAAGCTAGGACATAGCTAAGCAGTAAACTAAGCTAGGACAAAGCTATGTAGTAAACTGAGCTAGGACATATCTATGTAGTTAACTAAGCTAGGACATAGCTAAGTAGTAAAGTAAGCTAGGACATCACTAAGCTAGGGCATAGCTAAGTAGTAAACTAAGCTAGGGCAGAGCTAATTAGTTAACCAAGGTAGGATAAAGCTATGTAATAAACTGAGCTAGGACATAGCTAAGTAGAAACTGAGCTAGGACATAACTAAGCCAGGACATAGCTAAGTAGTAAACTAAGTTAGGACATAGCTTAGTAGTCAACTAAGCTAGGACTAAGCTAAGTAGTAAACTAAGCTAAGATAAAGCTATGTACTAAACTGAGATAGGACATAGCTGAGTAGTAAACTAAGCTAGGACATAATCAAGCTGGGACATAGCTAATTAGTAAACTAAGCTATTACAAAGCTATGTAGTAAACTGAGCTAGGACATAGCTTAGTAGTAAACTAAGCTAGGACATATCTATGTAGTAAACTAAGCTAGGACATAACCAAGCTAGGACATAGCTAAGTAGTAAACTGAGCTAGGACAAAGCCATGTAGTAAACTTAGCTAGGATAAAGCTATGTAGTAAACTGAGCTAGGACATAGCTAAGTAGTAAACTGAGCCGATACATAGCTTATTAGTAAACTGAGCTAGGACATAACTAAGCTAGGACATAGCTAAGCAGTAAACTAAGCTAGGATAAAGCTATGTAGTAAACTGAGCTAGGACAAAGCTATGCAGTAAACTAAGCCAGGACAAGGCAAAGCAGTAAACTAAGCTAGGACACAGCTATGTAGTAAACTGAGCTAGGACATAGCTAAGTAGTAAACTGAGCTATAACATAACTAAGCCAGGACATAGCTAAGTAGTAAACTAAGCATGGACATGGCTAGGTAGTAAACTAAGCTAGGACATAGCTAAGTAGTAACATAAGCTAGGACATAGCTAAGTAGTTAACTGAGCTAGGACATAACTTAGCTAGGACATGGCTAAGTAGTAAATTAAGCTATGACATAGCTAAGTAATAAAATAAGCTAGGACATATCTAAGTAATAACCTGAGCTAGGTCATTACTAAGCTAGGACATAGCTAAGTAGGAAACTAAGCTAGGACATAGCTACGTAGTAAACTAAATTTGGACATTACTAAGCTAGAACATAGCTATGTAGTAAACTAAGCTAGGACAAAGCTGTGTAGTAAACTTAGCTAGGACATAGCTATGTAGTAAACTTAGCTAGGACATAGCTAAATATTCAGCTGAGCTAGGACATCACCAAGCTAGGGCATAGCTAAGTAGTAAACTAAGCTAGGACATAGCTAAATAGTCAACTGAGCTAGGACATCACCAAGCTAGGGCATAGCTAAGTAGTAAACTAAGCTAGGACATAGCTAAGTAGTTAACTGAGCTAGGACATAGCTAAGTAGTAAACTAAGCCAGGATAAAGCCATGTACTAAACTGAGCTAGGACATAGCTAAGTAGTAAACTTAGCTAGGGGATAACTAATCTAGGGCATAGCTAAGTAGTAAACTAAGCCGATACATAGCTTATTAGTAAACTGAGCTAGGACATAACTAAGCTAGGACATAGCTAAGCAGTAAACTAAGCTAGGATAAAGCTATGTAGTAAACTGAGCTAGGACAAAGCTATGTAGTAAACTAAGCCAGGACATGGCAAAGCAGTAAACTAAGCTAGGACAAAGCTATGTAGTAAACTGAGCTAGGACATAGCTAAGTAGTAAACTGAGCTATAACATAACTAAGCCAGGACATAGCTAAGTAGTAAACTAAGCATGGACATGGCTAGGTAGTAAACTAAGCTAGGACATAGCTAAGTAGTAACATAAGTTAGGACATAGCTAAGTAGTAAAATGAGCTAGGACATAACTTAGCTAGGACATAGCTAAGTAGTAAATTAAGCTATGACATAGCTAAGTAATAAAATAAGCTAGGACATATCTAAGTAATAACCTGAGCTAGGTCATTACTAAGCTAGGACATAGCTAAGTAGGAAACTAAGCTAGGACATAGCTACGTAGTAAACTAAATTTGGACATTACTAAGCTAGAACATAGCTAAGTAGAAAACTAAGCTAGGACAAAGCTAAGTGGTAAACTGAGATAGGACATAGCTAAGTAGTAAACTAATGTGGTACACATCTAAGTAGTAAACTAAGCTTGGACATAACTAAGCTAGGACATGGCTAAGTAGTTAACTAAGCTAGGACAAAGCTATGTAGTAAACTGAGCTAGGACATATCTATGTAGTTAACTAAGCTAGGACATAGCTAAGAAGTAAAGTAAGCTAGGACATCACTGAGCTAGGGCATAGCTAAGTAGTAAACTAAGCTAGGGCAGAGCTAATTAGTTAACTAAGGTAGGATAAAGCTATGTAATAAACTGAGCTAGGACATAGCTGAGTAGTAAACTAAGCTAGGACATAATCAAGCTGGGACATAGCTAATTAGTAAACTAAGCTATTACAAAGCTATGTAGTAAACTGAGCTAGGACATAGCTTAGTAGTAAACTAAGCTAGGACATATCTAAGTAGTAAACTAAGCTAGGACATAACCAAGCTAGGACATAGCTAAGTAGTAAACTGAGCTAGGACATAGCCATGTAGTAAACTTAGCTAGGATAAAGCTATGTAGTAAACTGAGCTAGGACATAGCTATGTAGTAAACTGAGCTAGGACATAGCTATGTAGTAAACTAAGCTAGGACAAAGCTGTGTAGTAAACTTAGCTAGGACATAGCTATGTAGTAAACTTAGCTAGGACATAGCTAAATAGTCAGCTGAGCTAGGACATCACCAAGCTAGGGCATAGCTAAGTAGTAAACTAAGCTAGGACATAGCTAAATAGTCAACTGAGCTAGGACATCACCAAGCTAGGGCATAGCTAAGTAGTAAACTAAGCTAGGACATAGCTAAGTAGTTAACTGAGCTAGGACATAGCTAAGCTAGGACATAGCTAAGTAGTAAACTAAGCCAGGATAAAGCCATGTAGTAAACTGAGCTAGGACATAGCTAAGTAGTAAACTAAGCTAGGGGATAACTAATCTAGGGCATAGCTAAGTAGTAAACTAAGCCGATACATAGCTTATTAGTAAACTGAGCTAGGACATAACTAAGCTAGGACATAGCTAAGCAGTAAACTAAGCTAGGACAAAGCTATGTAGTAAACTGAGCTAGGACATAACTAAGCTAGGACATAGCTAAGCAGTAAACTAAGCTAGGACAAAGCTATGTAGTAAACTGAGCTAGGACATAACTAAGCTAGGACATAGCTAAGCAGTAAACTAAGCTAGGACAAAGCTATGTAGTAAACCAAGCTAGGACATAGCTAAGTAGTTAACTGAGCTAGGACATAGCTAAGCTAGGACATAGCTAAGTAGTAAACTAAGCCAGGATAAAGCCATGTAGTAAACTGAGCTGGGACATAGCTAAGTAGTAAACTCTGCTAGGGGATAACTAATCTAGGGCATAGCTAAGTAGTAAACTAAGCCGATACATAGTTTATTAGTAAACTGGGCTAGGACATAACTAAGCTAGGACATAGCTAAGCTGTAAACTAAGCTAGGACAAAGCTATGTAGTAAACTGAGCTAGGACAAAGCTATGTAGTAAACTAAACCAGGACATAGAAAAGCAGTAAACTAAGCTAGGACAAAGCTATGTAGTAAACTGAGCTAGGACAAAGCTATGTAGTAAACTAAACCAGGACATAGAAAAGCAGTAAACTAAGCCAGGACATAGCTAAGTAGTAAACTAAGCATGGACATGGCTAGGTAGTAAACTAAGCTAGGACATAGCTAAGTAGTAACATAAGCTAGGACATAGCTAAGTAGTAAACTGAGCTAGGACATAACTCAGCTAGGACATAGCTAAGTAGTAAATTAAGCTATGACATAGCTAAGTAATAAAATAAGCTAGGACATATCTAAGTAATAACCTGAGCTAGGTCATTACTAAGCTAGGACATAGCTAAGTAGGAAACTAAGCTAGGACATAGCAACGTAGTAAACTAAATTTGGACATTACTAAGCTAGAACATAGCTAAGTAGAAACCTAAGCTAGGACAAAGCTATGTGGTAAACTGAGCTAGGACATAGCTAAGTAGTAAACTAATGTGGTACACATCTAAGTAGTAAACTAAGCTAGGACATAACTAAGCTAGGACATGGCTAAGTAGTTAACTAAGCTAGGACAAAGCTATGTAGTAAACTGAGCTAGGACATATCTATGTAGGTAACTAAGCTAGGACATAGCTAAGTAGTAAAGTAAGCTAGGACATCACTAAGCTAGGGCATAGCTTAGTAGTAAACTAAGCTAGGGCAGAGCTAATTAGTTAACTAAGGTAGGATAAAGCTATGTAATAAACTGAGCAAGGACATAGCTAAGTAGAAACTGAGCTAGGACATAAGTAAGCCAGGACATAGCTAAGTAGTAAACTAAGTTAGGACATAGCTAAGTAGTCAACTAAGCTAGGACTAAGCTAAGTAGTAAACTAAGCTAAGATAAAGCTATGTACTAAACTGAGATAGGACATAGCTGAGTAGTAAACTAAGCTAGGACATAATCAAGCTAGGACATAGCTAATTAGTATACTAAGCTATTACAAAGCTATGTAGTAAACTGAGCTAGGACATAGCTTAGTAGTAAACTAAGCTAGGATATATCTAAGTAGTAAACTAAGCTAGGACATAACCAAGCTAGGACATAGCTAAGTAGTAAACTGAGCTAGGACAAAGCCATGTAGTAAACTTAGCTAGGATAAAGCTATGTAGTAAACTGAGCTAGGACATAGCTAAGTAGTAAACTGAGCTAGGACATAGCTATGTAGTAAACTAAGCTAGGACAAAGCTGTGTAGTAAACTTAGCTAGGACATAGCTATGTAGTAAACTTAGCTAGGACATAGCTAAATAGTCAGCTGAGCTAGGACATCACCAAGCTAGGGCATAGCTAAGTAGTGAACTAAGCTAGGACATAGTTAATAGTCAACTGAGCTAGGACATCACCAAGCTAGGGCATAGCTCAGTAGTAAACTAAGCTAGGACATAGCTAAGTAGTTAACTGAGCTAGGACATAGCTAAGTAGTAAACTAAGCCAGGATAAAGCCATGTAGTAAACTGAGCTAGGACATAGCTAAGTAGTAAACTTAGCTAGGGGATAACTAATCTAGGGCATAGCTAAGTAGTAAACTAAGCCGATAGATAGCTTATTAGTAAACTGAGCTAGGACATAACTAAGCTAGGACATAGCTAAGCAGTAAACTAAGCTAGGACAAAGCTATGTAGTAAACTGAGCTAGGACAAAGCTATGTAGTAAACTAAACCAGGACGTAGCAAAGCAGTAAACTAAGCTAGGACAAAGCTATGTAGTAAACTGAGCTAGGACATAGCTAAGTAGTAAACTGAGCTATAACATATCTAAGCCAGGACATAGCTAAGTAGTAAACTAAGCATGGACATGGCTAGGTAGTAAACGAAGCTAGGACATAGCTAAGTAGTAACATAAGCTAGGACATAGCTAAGTAGTAAATTAAGCTATGACATAGCTAAGTAATAAAATAAGCTAGGACATATCTAAGTAATAACCTGAGCTAGGTCATTACTAAGCTAGGACATAGCTAAGTAGGAAACTAAGCTAGGACATAGCAACGTAGTAAACTAAATTTGGACATTACTAAGCTAGAACATAGCTAAGTAGAAACCTAAGCTAGGACAAAGCTATGTGGTAAACTGAGCTAGGACATAGCTAAGTAGTAAACTAATGTGGTACACATCTAAGTAGTAAACTAAGCTAGGACATAACAAAGCTAGGACATGGCTAAGTAGTTAACTAAGCTAGGACAAAGCTATGTAGTAAACTGAGCTAGGACATATCTATGTAGTAAACTAAGCTAGGACATAGCTAAGTAGTAAAGTAAGCTAGGACATCACTAAGCTAGGGCATAGCTAAGTAGTAAACTAAGCTAGGGCAGAGCTAATTAGTTAACTAAGGTAGGATAAAGCTATGTAATAAACTGAGCTAGGACATGGCTAAGTAGAAACTGAGCTAGGACATAACTAAGCCAGGACATAGCTAAGTATTAAACTAAGTTAGGACATAGCTTAGTAGTCAACTAAGCTAGGACTAAGCTAAGTAGTAAACTAAGCTAAGATAAAGCTATGTACTAAACTGAGATAGGACATAGCTGGGTAGTAAACTAAGCTAGGACATAATCAAGCTGGGCCATAGCTAATTAGTAAACTAAGCTATTACAAAGCTATGTAGTAAACTGAGCCAGGACATAGCTTAGTAGTAAACTAAGCTAGGACATATCTAAGTAGTAAACTAAGCTAGGACATAACCAAGCTAGGACATAGCTAAGTAGTAAACTGAGCTAGGACAAAGCCATGTAGTAAACTTAGCTAGGTAAAAGCTATGTAGTAAACTGAGCTAGGACATAGCTAAGTAGTAAACTGAGCCGATACATAGCTTATTAGTAAACTGAGCTAGGACATAACTAAGCTAGGACATAGCTAAGCAGTAAACTAAGCTAGGATAAAGCTATGTAGTAAACTGAGCTAGGACAAAGCTATGCAGTAAACTAAGCCAGGACAAGGCAAAGCAGTAAACTAAGCTAGGACACAGCTATGTAGTAAACTGAGCTAGGACATAGCTAAGTAGTAAACTGAGCTAAAACATAACTAAGCCAGGACATAGCTAAGTAGTAAACTAAGCATGGACATGGCTAGGTAGTAAACTAAGCTAGGACATAGCTAAGTAGTAACATAAGCTAGGACATAGCTAAGTAGTTAACTGAGCTAGGACATGGCTAAGTAGTAAATTAAGCTATGACATAGCTAAGTAATAAAATAAGCTAGGACATATCTAAGTAATAACCTGAGCTAGGTCATTACTAAGCTAGGACATAGCTAAGTAGGATACTAAGCTAGGACATAGCTACGTAGTAAACTAAATTTGGACATTACTAAGCTAGAACATAGCTATGTAGTAAACTAAGCTAGGACAAAGCTGTGTAGTAAACTTAGCTAGGACATAGCTATGTAGTAAACTTAGCTAGGACATAGCTAAATAATCAGCTGAGCTAGGACATCACCAAGCTAGGGCATAGCTAAGTAGTAAACTAAGCTAGGACATAGCTAAATAGTCAACTGAGCTAGGACATCACCAAGCTAGGGCATAGCTAAGTAGTAAACTAAGCTAGGACATAGCTAAGTAGTTAACTGAGCTAGGACATAGCTAAGTAGTAAACTAAGCCAGGATAAAGCCAAGTAGTAAACTGAGCTAGGACATAGCTAAGTAGTAAACTTAGCTAGGGGATAACTAATCTAGGGCATAGCTAAGTAGTAAACTAAGCCGATACATAGCTTATTAGTAAACTGAGCTAGGACATAACTAAGCTAGGACATAGCTAAGCAGTAAACTAAGCTAGGATAAAGCTATGTAGTAAACTGAGCTAGGACAAAGCTATGTAGTAAACTAAGCCAGGACATGGCAAAGCAGTAAACTAAGCTAGGACAAAGCTATGTAGTAAACTGAGCTAGGGCATAGCTAAGTAGTAAACTGAGCTATAACATAACTAAGCCAGGACATAGCTAAGTAGTAAACTAAGCATGGACATGGCTAGGTAGTAAACTAAGCTAGGACATAGCTAAGTAGTAACATAAGCTAGGACATAGCTAAGTAGTAAACTGAGCTAGGACATAACTTAGCTAGGACATAGCTAAGTAGTAAATTAAGCTATGACATAGCTAAGTAATAAAATAAGCTAGGACATATCTAAGTAATAACCTGAGCTAGGTCACTACTAAGCTAGGACATAGCTAAGTAGGAAACTAAGCTAGGACATAGCTACGTAGTAAACTAAATTTGGACATTACTAAGCTAGAACATAGCTAAGTAGAAAACTAAGCTAGGACAAAGCTATGTGGTAAACTGAGCTAGGACATAGCTAAGTAGTAAACTAATGTGGTACACATCTAAGTAGTAAACTAAGCTAGGACATAACTAAGCTAGGACATGGCTAAGTAGTTAACTAGGCCAGGACAAAGCTATGTAGTAAACTGAGATAGGACATATCTATGTAGTTAACTAAGCTAGGACATAGCTAAGTAGTAAAGTAAGCTAGGACATCACTAAGCTAGGGCATAGCTAAGTAGTAAACTAAGCTAGGGCAGAGCTAATTAGTTAACTAAGGTAGGATAAAGCTATGTAATAAACTGAGCTAGGACATAGCTAAGTAGAAACTGAGCTAGGACATAACTAAGCCAGGACATAGCTAAGTAGTAAACTAAGTTAGGACATAGCTAAGTAGTCAACTAAGCTAGGACATAACTAAGCTAGGACTAAGCTAAGTAGTAAACTAAGCTAAAATAAAGCTATGTACTAAACTGAGATAGGACATAGCTGAGTAGTAAACTAAGCTAGGACATAATCAAGCTAGGACATAGCTAATTAGTATACTAAGCTATTACAAAGCTATGTAGTAAACTGAGCTAGGACATAGCTTAGTAGTAAACTAAGCTAGGATATATCTAAGTAGTAAACTAAGCTAGGACATAACCAAGCTAGGACATAGCTAAGTAGTAAACTGAGCTAGGACAAAGCCATGTAGTAAACTTAGCTAGGTTAAAGCTATGTAGTAAACTGAGCTGGGTCATAGCTAAGTAGTAAACTGAGCTAGGACATAGCTATGTTGTAAACTAAGCTAGGACAAAGCTGTGTAGTAAACTTAGCTAGGACATAGCTATGTAGTAAACTTAGCTAGGACATAGCTAAATAGTCAGCTGAGCTAGGACATCACCAAGCTAGGACATAGCTAAGTAGTAAACTAAGCTAGGACATAGTTAATAGTCAACTGAGCTAGGACATCACCAAGCTAGGGCATAGCTCAGTAGTAAACTAAGCTAGGACATAGCTAAGTAGTTAACTGAGCTAGGACATAGCTAAGTAGTAAACTAAGCCAAGATAAAGCCATGTAGTAAACTGAGCTAGGACATAGCTAAGTAGTAAACTTAGCTAGGGGATAACTAATCTAGGGCATAGCTAAGTAGTAAACTAAGCCGATACATAGCTTATTAGTAAACTGAGCTAGGACATAACTAAGCTAGGACATAGCTAAGCTGTAAACTAAGCTAGGACAAAGCTATGTAGTAAACTGAGCTAGGACATAACTAAGCTAGGACATAGCTAAGCAGTAAACTAAGCTAGGACAAAGCTATGTAGTAAACCGAGCTAGGACAAAGCTATGTAGTAAACTAAGCCAGGACATAGCAAAGCAGTAAACTAAGCTAGGACAAAGCTAAGTAGTAAACTGAGCTAGGACATAGCTAAGTAGTAAACTGAGCTATAACATAACTAAGCCAGGACATAGCTCAGTAGTAAAGTAAGCATGGACATGGCTAGGTAATAAACTAAGCTAGGACATAGCTAAGTAGTAACATAAGCTAGGACATAGCTAAGTAGTAAACTGAGCTAGGACATGGCTAAGTAGTAAATTAAGCTATGACATAGCTAAGTAATAAAATAAGCTAGGACATATCTAAGTAATAACCTGAGCTAAGTCATTACTAAGCTAGGACATAGCTAAGTAGGAAACTAAGCTAGGACATAGCAACGTAGTAAACTAAATTTGGACATTACTAAGCTAGAACATAGCTAAGTAGAAACCTAAGCTAGGACAAAGCTATGTGGTAAACTGAGCTAGGACATAGCTAAGTAGTAAACTAATGTGGTACACATCTGTGTAGTAAACTAAGCTAGGACATAACTAAGCTAGAACATGGCTAAGTAGTTAACTAAGCTAGGACAAAGCTATGTAGTAAACTGAGCTAGGACATATCTATGTAGTTAACTAAGCTAGGACATAGCTAAGTAGTAAAGTAAGCTAGGACATCACTAAGCTAGGGCATAGCTAAGTAGTAAACTAAGCCAGGGCAGAGCTAATTAGTTAACTAAGGTAGGATAAAGCTATGTAATAAACTGAGCTAGGACATAGCTAAGTAGAAACTGAGCTAGGACATAACTAAGCCAGGACATAGCTAAGTAGTAAACTAAGTTAGGACATAGCTAAGTAGTCAACTAAGCTAGGACATAACTAAGCTAGGACTAAGCTAAGTAGTAAACTAAGCTAAGATAAAGCTATGTACTAAACTGAGATAGGACATAGCTGAGTAGTAAACTAAGCTAGGACATAATCAAGCTGGGACATAGCTAATTAGTAAACTAAGCTATTACAAAGCTATGTAGTAAACTGAGCTAGGACATATCTAAGTAGTAAACTGAGCTAGGACATAGCTATGTAGTAAACTAAGCTAGGACAAAGCTGTGTAGTAAACTTAGCTAGGACATAGCTATGTAGTAAACTTAGCTAGGACATAGCTAAATAGTGAGCTGAGCTAGGACATCACCCAGCTAGGGCATAGCTAAGTAGTAAACTAAGCTAGGACATAGCTAAATAGTCAACTTAGCTAGGACATCACCAAGCTAGGGCATAGCTAAGTAGTAAACTAAGCTAGGACATAGCTAAGTAGTTAACTGAGCTAGGACATAGCTAAGCTAGGACATAGCTAAGTAGTAAACTATGCCAGGATAAAGCCATGTAGTAAACTGAGCTAGGACATAGCTAAGTAGTAAACTTAGCTAGGGGATAACTAATCTAGGGCATAGCTAAGTAGTAAACTAAGCCGATAGATAGCTTATTAGTAAACTGAGCTAGGACATAACTAAGCTAGGACATAGCTAAGCAGTAAACTAAGCTAGGACAAAGCTATGTAGTAAACTGAGCTAGGACATATCTATGTAGTTAACTAAGCTAGGACATAGCTAAGTAGTAAAGTAAGCTAGGACATCACTAAGCTAGGGCATAGCTAAGTAGTAAACTAAGCTAGGGCAGAGCTAATTAGTTAACCAAGGTAGGATAAAGCTATGTAATAAACTGAGCTAGGACATAGCTAAGTAGAAACTGAGCTAGGACATAACTAAGCCAGGACATAGCTAAGTAGTAAACTAAGTTAGGACATAGCTTAGTAGTCAACTAAGCTAGGACTAAGCTAAGTAGTAAACTAAGCTAAGATAAAGCTATGTACTAAACTGAGATAGGACATAGCTGAGTAGTAAACTAAGCTAGGACATAATCAAGCTGGGACATAGCTAATTAGTAAACTAAGCTATTACAAAGCTATGTAGTAAACTGAGCTAGGACATAGCTTAGTAGTAAACTAAGCTAGGACATATCTATGTAGTAAACTAAGCTAGGACATAACCAAGCTAGGACATAGCTAAGTAGTAAACTGAGCTAGGACAAAGCCATGTAGTAAACTTAGCTAGGATAAAGCTATGTAGTAAACTGAGCTAGGACATAGCTAAGTAGTAAACTGAGCCGATACATAGCTTATTAGTAAACTGAGCTAGGACATAACTAAGCTAGGACATAGCTAAGCAGTAAACTAAGCTAGGATAAAGCTATGTAGTAAACTGAGCTAGGACAAAGCTATGCAGTAAACTAAGCCAGGACAAGGCAAAGCAGTAAACTAAGCTAGGACACAGCTATGTAGTAAACTGAGCTAGGACATAGCTAAGTAGTAAACTGAGCTATAACATAACTAAGCCAGGACATAGCTAAGTAGTAAACTAAGCATGGACATGGCTAGGTAGTAAACTAAGCTAGGACATAGCTAAGTAGTAACATAAGCTAGGACATAGCTAAGTAGTTAACTGAGCTAGGACATAACTTAGCTAGGACATGGCTAAGTAGTAAATTAAGCTATGACATAGCTAAGTAATAAAATAAGCTAGGACATATCTAAGTAATAACCTGAGCTAGGTCATTACTAAGCTAGGACATAGCTAAGTAGGATACTAAGCTAGGACATAGCTACGTAGTAAACTAAATTTGGACATTACTAAGCTAGAACATAGCTATGTAGTAAACTAAGCTAGGACAAAGCTGTGTAGTAAACTTAGCTAGGACATAGCTATGTAGTAAACTTAGCTAGGACATAGCTAAATAATCAGCTGAGCTAGGACATCACCAAGCTAGGGCATAGCTAAGTAGTAAACTAAGCTAGGACATAGCTAAATAGTCAACTGAGCTAGGACATCACCAAGCTAGGGCATAGCTAAGTAGTAAACTAAGCTAGGACATAGCTAAGTAGTTAACTGAGCTAGGACATAGCTAAGTAGTAAACTAAGCCAGGATAAAGCCAAGTAGTAAACTGAGCTAGGACATAGCTAAGTAGTAAACTTAGCTAGGGGATAACTAATCTAGGGCATAGCTAAGTAGTAAACTAAGCCGATACATAGCTTATTAGTAAACTGAGCTAGGACATAACTAAGCTAGGACATAGCTAAGCAGTAAACTAAGCTAGGATAAAGCTATGTAGTAAACTGAGCTAGGACAAAGCTATGTAGTAAACTAAGCCAGGACATGGCAAAGCAGTAAACTAAGCTAGGACAAAGCTATGTAGTAAACTGAGCTAGGGCATAGCTAAGTAGTAAACTGAGCTATAACATAACTAAGCCAGGACATAGCTAAGTAGTAAACTAAGCATGGACATGGCTAGGTAGTAAACTAAGCTAGGACATAGCTAAGTAGTAACATAAGCTAGGACATAGCTAAGTAGTAAACTGAGCTAGGACATAACTTAGCTAGGACATAGCTAAGTAGTAAATTAAGCTATGACATAGCTAAGTAATAAAATAAGCTAGGACATATCTAAGTAATAACCTGAGCTAGGTCACTACTAAGCTAGGACATAGCTAAGTAGGAAACTAAGCTAGGACATAGCTACGTAGTAAACTAAATTTGGACATTACTAAGCTAGAACATAGCTAAGTAGAAAACTAAGCTAGGACAAAGCTATGTGGTAAACTGAGCTAGGACATAGCTAAGTAGTAAACTAATGTGGTACACATCTAAGTAGTAAACTAAGCTAGGACATAACTAAGCTAGGACATGGCTAAGTAGTTAACTAGGCCAGGACAAAGCTATGTAGTAAACTGAGATAGGACATATCTATGTAGTTAACTAAGCTAGGACATAGCTAAGTAGTAAAGTAAGCTAGGACATCACTAAGCTAGGGCATAGCTAAGTAGTAAACTAAGCTAGGGCAGAGCTAATTAGTTAACTAAGGTAGGATAAAGCTATGTAATAAACTGAGCTAGGACATAGCTAAGTAGAAACTGAGCTAGGACATAACTAAGCCAGGACATAGCTAAGTAGTAAACTAAGTTAGGACATAGCTAAGTAGTCAACTAAGCTAGGACATAACTAAGCTAGGACTAAGCTAAGTAGTAAACTAAGCTAAAATAAAGCTATGTACTAAACCGAGATAGGACATAGCTGAGTAGTAAACTAAGCTAGGACATAATCAAGCTAGGACATAGCTAATTAGTATACTAAGCTATTACAAAGCTATGTAGTAAACTGAGCTAGGACATAGCTTAGTAGTAAACTAAGCTAGGATATATCTAAGTAGTAAACTAAGCTAGGACATAACCAAGCTAGGACATAGCTAAGTAGTAAACTGAGCTAGGACAAAGCCATGTAGTAAACTTAGCTAGGTTAAAGCTATGTAGTAAACTGAGCTGGGTCATAGCTAAGTAGTAAACTGAGCTAGGACATAGCTATGTTGTAAACTAAGCTAGGACAAAGCTGTGTAGTAAACTTAGCTAGGACATAGCTATGTGGTAAACTCAGCTAGGACATAGCTAAATAGTCAGCTGAGCTAGGACATCACCAAGCTAGGACATAGCTAAGTAGTAAACTAAGCTAGGACATAGTTAATAGTCAACTGAGCTAGGACATCACCAAGCTAGGGCATAGCTCAGTAGTAAACTAAGCTAGGACATAGCTAAGTAGTTAACTGAGCTAGGACATAGCTAAGTAGTAAACTAAGCCAGGATAAAGCCATGTAGTAAACTGAGCTAGGACATAGCTAAGTAGTAAACTTAGCTAGGGGATAACTAATCTAGGGCATAGCTAAGTAGTAAACTAAGCCGATACATAGCTTATTAGTAAACTGAGCTAGGACATAACTAAGCTAGGACATAGCTAAGCTGTAAACTAAGCTAGGACAAAGCTATGTAGTAAACTGAGCTAGGACATAACTAAGCTATGACATAGCTAAGCAGTAAACTAAGCTAGGACAAAGCTATGTAGTAAACCGAGCTAGGACAAAGCTATGTAGTAAACTAAGCCAGGACATAGCAAAGCAGTAAACTAAGCTAGGACAAAGCTAAGTAGTAAACTGAGCTAGGACATAGCTAAGTAGTAAACTGAGCTATAACATAACTAAGCCAGGACATAGCTCAGTAGTAAAGTAAGCATGGACATGGCTAGGTAATAAACTAAGCTAGGAAATAGCTAAGTAGTAACATAAGCTAGGACATAGCTAAGTAGTAAACTGAGCTAGGACATAACTTAGCTAGGACATGGCTAAGTAGTAAATTAAGCTATGACATAGCTAAGTAATAAAATAAGCTAGGACATATCTAAGTAATAACCTGAGCTAAGTCATTACTAAGCTAGGACATAGCTAAGTAGGAAACTAAGCTAGGACATAGCAACGTAGTAAACTAAATTTGGACATTACTAAGCTAGAACATAGCTAAGTAGAAACCTAAGCTAGGACAAAGCTATGTGGTAAACTGAGCTAGGACATAGCTAAGTAGTAAACTAATGTGGTACACATCTAAGTAGTAAACTAAGCTAGGACATAACTAAGCTAGAACATGGCTAAGTAGTTAACTAAGCTAGGACAAAGCTATGTAGTAAACTGAGCTAGGACATATCTATGTAGTTAACTAAGCTAGGACATAGCTAAGTAGTAAAGTAAGCTAGGACATCACTAAGCTAGGGCATAGCTAAGTAGTAAACTAAGCTAGGGCAGAGCTAATTAGTTAACTAAGGTAGGATAAAGCTATGTAATAAACTGAGCTAGGACATAGCTAAGTAGAAACTGAGCTAGGACATAACTAAGCCAGGACATAGCTAAGTAGTAAACTAAGTTAGGACATAGCTAAGTAGTCAACTAAGCTAGGACATAACTAAGCTAGGACTAAGCTAAGTAGTAAACTAAGCTAAGATAAAGCTATGTACTAAACTGAGATAGGACATAGCTGAGTAGTAAACTAAGCTAGGACATAATCAAGCTGGGACATAGCTAATTAGTAAACTAAGCTATTACAAAGCTATGTAGTAAACTGAGCTAGGACATAGCTTAGTAGTAAACTAAGCTAGGACATATCTAAGTAGTAAACTGAGCTAGGACATAGCTATGTAGTAAACTAAGCTAGGACAAAGCTGTGTAGTAAACTTAGCTAGGACATAGCTATGTAGTAAACTTAGCTAGGACATAGCTAAATAGTGAGCTGAGCTAGGACATCACCAAGCTAGGGCATAGCTAAGTAGTAAACTAAGCTAGGACATAGCTAAATAGTCAACTTAGCTAGGACATCACCAAGCTAGGGCATAGCTAAGTAGTAAACTAAGCTAGGACATAGCTAAGTAGTTAACTGAGCTAGGACATAGCTAAGCTAGGACATAGCTAAGTAGTAAACTATGCCAGGATAAAGCCATGTAGTAAACTGAGCTAGGACATAGCTAAGTAGTAAACTTAGCTAGGGGATAACTAATCTAGGGCATAGCTAAGTTGTAAACTAAGCCGATAGATAGCTTATTAGTAAACTGAGCTAGGACATAACTAAGCTAGGACATAGCTAAGCAGTAAACTAAGCTAGGACAAAGCTATGTAGTAAACTGAGCTAGGACATATCTATGTAGTTAACTAAGCCAGGACATAGCTAAGTAGTAAACTAAGCATGGACATGGCTAGGTAGTAAACGAAGCTAGGACATAGCTAAGTAGTAACATAAGCTAGGACATAGCTAAGTAGTAAATTAAGCTATGACATAGCTAAGTAATAAAATAAGCTAGGACATATCTAAGTAATAACCTGAGCTAGGTCATTACTAAGCTAGGACATAGCTAAGTAGGAAACTAAGCTAGGACATAGCAACGTAGTAAACTAAATTTGGACATTACTAAGCTAGAACATAGCTAAGTAGAAACCTAAGCTAGGACAAAGCTATGTGGTAAACTGAGCTAGGACATAGCTAAGTAGTAAACTAATGTGGTACACATCTAAGTAGTAAACTAAGCTAGGACATAACAAAGCTAGGACATGGCTAAGTAGTTAACTAAGCTAGGACAAAGCTATGTAGTAAACTGAGCTAGGACATATCTATGTAGTAAACTAAGCTAGGACATAGCTAAGTAGTAAAGTAAGCTAGGACATCACTAAGCTAGGGCATAGCTAAGTAGTAAACTAAGCTAGGGCAGAGCTAATTAGTTAACTAAGGTAGGATAAAGCTATGTAATAAACTGAGCTAGGACATGGCTAAGTAGAAACTGAGCTAGGACATAACTAAGCCAGGACATAGCTAAGTATTAAACTAAGTTAGGACATAGCTTAGTAGTCAACTAAGCTAGGACTAAGCTAAGTAGTAAACTAAGCTAAGATAAAGCTATGTACTAAACTGAGATAGGACATAGCTGGGTAGTAAACTAAGCTAGGACATAATCAAGCTGGGCCATAGCTAATTAGTAAACTAAGCTATTACAAAGCTATGTAGTAAACTGAGCTAGGACATAGCTTAGTAGTAAACTAAGCTAGGACATATCTAAGTAGTAAACTAAGCTAGGACATAACCAAGCTAGGACATAGCTAAGTAGTAAACTGAGCTAGGACAAAGCCATGTAGTAAACTTAGCTAGGTAAAAGCTATGTAGTAAACTGAGCTAGGACATAGCTAAGTAGTAAACTGAGCCGATACATAGCTTATTAGTAAACTGAGCTAGGACATAACTAAGCTAGGACATAGCTAAGCAGTAAACTAAGCTAGGATAAAGCTATGTAGTAAACTGAGCTAGGACAAAGCTATGCAGTAAACTAAGCCAGGACAAGGCAAAGCAGTAAACTAAGCTAGGACACAGCTATGTAGTAAACTGAGCTAGGACATAGCTAAGTAGTAAACTGAGCTAAAACATAACTAAGCCAGGACATAGCTAAGTAGTAAACTAAGCATGGACATGGCTAGGTAGTAAACTAAGCTAGGACATAGCTAAGTAGTAACATAAGCTAGGACATAGCTAAGTAGTTAACTGAGCTAGGACATGGCTAAGTAGTAAATTAAGCTATGACATAGCTAAGTAATAAAATAAGCTAGGACATATCTAAGTAATAACCTGAGCTAGGTCATTACTAAGCTAGGACATAGCTAAGTAGGATACTAAGCTAGGACATAGCTACGTAGTAAACTAAATTTGGACATTACTAAGCTAGAACATAGCTATGTAGTAAACTAAGCTAGGACAAAGCTGTGTAGTAAACTTAGCTAGGACATAGCTATGTAGTAAACTTAGCTAGGACATAGCTAAATAATCAGCTGAGCTAGGACATCACCAAGCTAGGGCATAGCTAAGTAGTAAACTAAGCTAGGACATAGCTAAATAGTCAACTGAGCTAGGACATCACCAAGCTAGGGCATAGCTAAGTAGTAAACTAAGCTAGGACATAGCTAAGTAGTTAACTGAGCTAGGACATAGCTAAGTAGTAAACTAAGCCAGGATAAAGCCAAGTAGTAAACTGAGCTAGGACATAGCTAAGTAGTAAACTTAGCTAGGGGATAACTAATCTAGGGCATAGCTAAGTAGTAAACTAAGCCGATACATAGCTTATTAGTAAACTGAGCTAGGACATAACTAAGCTAGGACATAGCTAAGCAGTAAACTAAGCTAGGATAAAGCTATGTAGTAAACTGAGCTAGGACAAAGCTATGTAGTAAACTAAGCCAGGACATGGCAAAGCAGTAAACTAAGCTAGGACAAAGCTATGTAGTAAACTGAGCTAGGGCATAGCTAAGTAGTAAACTGAGCTATAACATAACTAAGCCAGGACATAGCTAAGTAGTAAACTAAGCATGGACATGGCTAGGTAGTAAACTAAGCTAGGACATAGCTAAGTAGTAACATAAGCTAGGACATAGCTAAGTAGTAAACTGAGCTAGGACATAACTTAGCTAGGACATAGCTAAGTAGTAAATTAAGCTATGACATAGCTAAGTAATAAAATAAGCTAGGACATATCTAAGTAATAACCTGAGCTAGGTCACTACTAAGCTAGGACATAGCTAAGTAGGAAACTAAGCTAGGACATAGCTACGTAGTAAACTAAATTTGGACATTACTAAGCTAGAACATAGCTAAGTAGAAAACTAAGCTAGGACAAAGCTATGTGGTAAACTGAGCTAGGACATAGCTAAGTAGTAAACTAATGTGGTACACATCTAAGTAGTAAACTAAGCTAGGACATAACTAAGCTAGGACATGGCTAAGTAGTTAACTAGGCCAGGACAAAGCTATGTAGTAAACTGAGATAGGACATATCTATGTAGTTAACTAAGCTAGGACATAGCTAAGTAGTAAAGTAAGCTAGGACATCACTAAGCTAGGGCATAGCTAAGTAGTAAACTAAGCTAGGGCAGAGCTAATTAGTTAACTAAGGTAGGATAAAGCTATGTAATAAACTGAGCTAGGACATAGCTAAGTAGAAACTGAGCTAGGACATAACTAAGCCAGGACATAGCTAAGTAGTAAACTAAGTTAGGACATAGCTAAGTAGTCAACTAAGCTAGGACATAACTAAGCTAGGACTAAGCTAAGTAGTAAACTAAGCTAAAATAAAGCTATGTACTAAACTGAGATAGGACATAGCTGAGTAGTAAACTAAGCTAGGACATAATCAAGCTAGGACATAGCTAATTAGTATACTAAGCTATTACAAAGCTATGTAGTAAACTGAGCTAGGACATAGCTTAGTAGTAAACTAAGCTAGGATATATCTAAGTAGTAAACTAAGCTAGGACATAACCAAGCTAGGACATAGCTAAGTAGTAAACTGAGCTAGGACAAAGCCATGTAGTAAACTTAGCTAGGTTAAAGCTATGTAGTAAACTGAGCTGGGTCATAGCTAAGTAGTAAACTGAGCTAGGACATAGCTATGTTGTAAACTAAGCTAGGACAAAGCTGTGTAGTAAACTTAGCTAGGACATAGCTATGTAGTAAACTTAGCTAGGACATAGCTAAATAGTCAGCTGAGCTAGGACATCACCAAGCTAGGACATAGCTAAGTAGTAAACTAAGCTAGGACATAGTTAATAGTCAACTGAGCTAGGACATCACCAAGCTAGGGCATAGCTCAGTAGTAAACTAAGCTAGGACATAGCTAAGTAGTTAACTGAGCTAGGACATAGCTAAGTAGTAAACTAAGCCAAGATAAAGCCATGTAGTAAACTGAGCTAGGACATAGCTAAGTAGTAAACTTAGCTAGGGGATAACTAATCTAGGGCATAGCTAAGTAGTAAACTAAGCCGATACATAGCTTATTAGTAAACTGAGCTAGGACATAACTAAGCTAGGACATAGCTAAGCTGTAAACTAAGCTAGGACAAAGCTATGTAGTAAACTGAGCTAGGACATAACTAAGCTAGGACATAGCTAAGCAGTAAACTAAGCTAGGACAAAGCTATGTAGTAAACCGAGCTAGGACAAAGCTATGTAGTAAACTAAGCCAGGACATAGCAAAGCAGTAAACTAAGCTAGGACAAAGCTAAGTAGTAAACTGAGCTAGGACATAGCTAAGTAGTAAACTGAGCTATAACATAACTAAGCCAGGACATAGCTCAGTAGTAAAGTAAGCATGGACATGGCTAGGTAATAAACTAAGCTAGGACATAGCTAAGTAGTAACATAAGCTAGGACATAGCTAAGTAGTAAACTGAGCTAGGACATGGCTAAGTAGTAAATTAAGCTATGACATAGCTAAGTAATAAAATAAGCTAGGACATATCTAAGTAATAACCTGAGCTAAGTCATTACTAAGCTAGGACATAGCTAAGTAGGAAACTAAGCTAGGACATAGCAACGTAGTAAACTAAATTTGGACATTACTAAGCTAGAACATAGCTAAGTAGAAACCTAAGCTAGGACAAAGCTATGTGGTAAACTGAGCTAGGACATAGCTAAGTAGTAAACTAATGTGGTACACATCTGTGTAGTAAACTAAGCTAGGACATAACTAAGCTAGAACATGGCTAAGTAGTTAACTAAGCTAGGACAAAGCTATGTAGTAAACTGAGCTAGGACATATCTATGTAGTTAACTAAGCTAGGACATAGCTAAGTAGTAAAGTAAGCTAGGACATCACTAAGCTAGGGCATAGCTAAGTAGTAAACTAAGCCAGGGCAGAGCTAATTAGTTAACTAAGGTAGGATAAAGCTATGTAATAAACTGAGCTAGGACATAGCTAAGTAGAAACTGAGCTAGGACATAACTAAGCCAGGACATAGCTAAGTAGTAAACTAAGTTAGGACATAGCTAAGTAGTCAACTAAGCTAGGACATAACTAAGCTAGGACTAAGCTAAGTAGTAAACTAAGCTAAGATAAAGCTATGTACTAAACTGAGATAGGACATAGCTGAGTAGTAAACTAAGCTAGGACATAATCAAGCTGGGACATAGCTAATTAGTAAACTAAGCTATTACAAAGCTATGTAGTAAACTGAGCTAGGACATATCTAAGTAGTAAACTGAGCTAGGACATAGCTATGTAGTAAACTAAGCTAGGACAAAGCTGTGTAGTAAACTTAGCTAGGACATAGCTATGTAGTAAACTTAGCTAGGACATAGCTAAATAGTGAGCTGAGCTAGGACATCACCCAGCTAGGGCATAGCTAAGTAGTAAACTAAGCTAGGACATAGCTAAATAGTCAACTTAGCTAGGACATCACCAAGCTAGGGCATAGCTAAGTAGTAAACTAAGCTAGGACATAGCTAAGTAGTTAACTGAGCTAGGACATAGCTAAGCTAGGACATAGCTAAGTAGTAAACTATGCCAGGATAAAGCCATGTAGTAAACTGAGCTAGGACATAGCTAAGTAGTAAACTTAGCTAGGGGATAACTAATCTAGGGCATAGCTAAGTAGTAAACTAAGCCGATAGATAGCTTATTAGTAAACTGAGCTAGGACATAACTAAGCTAGGACATAGCTAAGCAGTAAACTAAGCTAGGACAAAGCTATGTAGTAAACTGAGCTAGGACATATCTATGTAGTTAACTAAGCTAGGACATAGCTAAGTAGTAAAGTAAGCTAGGACATCACTAAGCTAGGGCATAGCTAAGTAGTAAACTAAGCTAGGGCAGAGCTAATTAGTTAACCAAGGTAGGATAAAGCTATGTAATAAACTGAGCTAGGACATAGCTAAGTAGAAACTGAGCTAGGACATAACTAAGCCAGGACATAGCTAAGTAGTAAACTAAGTTAGGACATAGCTTAGTAGTCAACTAAGCTAGGACTAAGCTAAGTAGTAAACTAAGCTAAGATAAAGCTATGTACTAAACTGAGATAGGACATAGCTGAGTAGTAAACTAAGCTAGGACATAATCAAGCTGGGACATAGCTAATTAGTAAACTAAGCTATTACAAAGCTATGTAGTAAACTGAGCTAGGACATAGCTTAGTAGTAAACTAAGCTAGGACATATCTATGTAGTAAACTAAGCTAGGACATAACCAAGCTAGGACATAGCTAAGTAGTAAACTGAGCTAGGACAAAGCCATGTAGTAAACTTAGCTAGGATAAAGCTATGTAGTAAACTGAGCTAGGACATAGCTAAGTAGTAAACTGAGCCGATACATAGCTTATTAGTAAACTGAGCTAGGACATAACTAAGCTAGGACATAGCTAAGCAGTAAACTAAGCTAGGATAAAGCTATGTAGTAAACTGAGCTAGGACAAAGCTATGCAGTAAACTAAGCCAGGACAAGGCAAAGCAGTAAACTAAGCTAGGACACAGCTATGTAGTAAACTGAGCTAGGACATAGCTAAGTAGTAAACTGAGCTATAACATAACTAAGCCAGGACATAGCTAAGTAGTAAACTAAGCATGGACATGGCTAGGTAGTAAACTAAGCTAGGACATAGCTAAGTAGTAACATAAGCTAGGACATAGCTAAGTAGTTAACTGAGCTAGGACATAACTTAGCTAGGACATGGCTAAGTAGTAAATTAAGCTATGACATAGCTAAGTAATAAAATAAGCTAGGACATATCTAAGTAATAACCTGAGCTAGGTCATTACTAAGCTAGGACATAGCTAAGTAGGATACTAAGCTAGGACATAGCTACGTAGTAAACTAAATTTGGACATTACTAAGCTAGAACATAGCTATGTAGTAAACTAAGCTAGGACAAAGCTGTGTAGTAAACTTAGCTAGGACATAGCTATGTAGTAAACTTAGCTAGGACATAGCTAAATAATCAGCTGAGCTAGGACATCACCAAGCTAGGGCATAGCTAAGTAGTAAACTAAGCTAGGACATAGCTAAATAGTCAACTGAGCTAGGACATCACCAAGCTAGGGCATAGCTAAGTAGTAAACTAAGCTAGGACATAGCTAAGTAGTTAACTGAGCTAGGACATAGCTAAGTAGTAAACTAAGCCAGGATAAAGCCAAGTAGTAAACTGAGCTAGGACATAGCTAAGTAGTAAACTTAGCTAGGGGATAACTAATCTAGGGCATAGCTAAGTAGTAAACTAAGCCGATACATAGCTTATTAGTAAACTGAGCTAGGACATAACTAAGCTAGGACATAGCTAAGCAGTAAACTAAGCTAGGATAAAGCTATGTAGTAAACTGAGCTAGGACAAAGCTATGTAGTAAACTAAGCCAGGACATGGCAAAGCAGTAAACTAAGCTAGGACAAAGCTATGTAGTAAACTGAGCTAGGGCATAGCTAAGTAGTAAACTGAGCTATAACATAACTAAGCCAGGACATAGCTAAGTAGTAAACTAAGCATGGACATGGCTAGGTAGTAAACTAAGCTAGGACATAGCTAAGTAGTAACATAAGCTAGGACATAGCTAAGTAGTAAACTGAGCTAGGACATAACTTAGCTAGGACATAGCTAAGTAGTAAATTAAGCTATGACATAGCTAAGTAATAAAATAAGCTAGGACATATCTAAGTAATAACCTGAGCTAGGTCACTACTAAGCTAGGACATAGCTAAGTAGGAAACTAAGCTAGGACATAGCTACGTAGTAAACTAAATTTGGACATTACTAAGCTAGAACATAGCTAAGTAGAAAACTAAGCTAGGACAAAGCTATGTGGTAAACTGAGCTAGGACATAGCTAAGTAGTAAACTAATGTGGTACACATCTAAGTAGTAAACTAAGCTAGGACATAACTAAGCTAGGACATGGCTAAGTAGTTAACTAGGCCAGGACAAAGCTATGTAGTAAACTGAGATAGGACATATCTATGTAGTTAACTAAGCTAGGACATAGCTAAGTAGTAAAGTAAGCTAGGACATCACTAAGCTAGGGCATAGCTAAGTAGTAAACTAAGCTAGGGCAGAGCTAATTAGTTAACTAAGGTAGGATAAAGCTATGTAATAAACTGAGCTAGGACATAGCTAAGTAGAAACTGAGCTAGGACATAACTAAGCCAGGACATAGCTAAGTAGTAAACTAAGTTAGGACATAGCTAAGTAGTCAACTAAGCTAGGACATAACTAAGCTAGGACTAAGCTAAGTAGTAAACTAAGCTAAAATAAAGCTATGTACTAAACCGAGATAGGACATAGCTGAGTAGTAAACTAAGCTAGGACATAATCAAGCTAGGACATAGCTAATTAGTATACTAAGCTATTACAAAGCTATGTAGTAAACTGAGCTAGGACATAGCTTAGTAGTAAACTAAGCTAGGATATATCTAAGTAGTAAACTAAGCTAGGACATAACCAAGCTAGGACATAGCTAAGTAGTAAACTGAGCTAGGACAAAGCCATGTAGTAAACTTAGCTAGGTTAAAGCTATGTAGTAAACTGAGCTGGGTCATAGCTAAGTAGTAAACTGAGCTAGGACATAGCTATGTTGTAAACTAAGCTAGGACAAAGCTGTGTAGTAAACTTAGCTAGGACATAGCTATGTGGTAAACTCAGCTAGGACATAGCTAAATAGTCAGCTGAGCTAGGACATCACCAAGCTAGGACATAGCTAAGTAGTAAACTAAGCTAGGACATAGTTAATAGTCAACTGAGCTAGGACATCACCAAGCTAGGGCATAGCTCAGTAGTAAACTAAGCTAGGACATAGCTAAGTAGTTAACTGAGCTAGGACATAGCTAAGTAGTAAACTAAGCCAGGATAAAGCCATGTAGTAAACTGAGCTAGGACATAGCTAAGTAGTAAACTTAGCTAGGGGATAACTAATCTAGGGCATAGCTAAGTAGTAAACTAAGCCGATACATAGCTTATTAGTAAACTGAGCTAGGACATAACTAAGCTAGGACATAGCTAAGCTGTAAACTAAGCTAGGACAAAGCTATGTAGTAAACTGAGCTAGGACATAACTAAGCTATGACATAGCTAAGCAGTAAACTAAGCTAGGACAAAGCTATGTAGTAAACCGAGCTAGGACAAAGCTATGTAGTAAACTAAGCCAGGACATAGCAAAGCAGTAAACTAAGCTAGGACAAAGCTAAGTAGTAAACTGAGCTAGGACATAGCTAAGTAGTAAACTGAGCTATAACATAACTAAGCCAGGACATAGCTCAGTAGTAAAGTAAGCATGGACATGGCTAGGTAATAAACTAAGCTAGGAAATAGCTAAGTAGTAACATAAGCTAGGACATAGCTAAGTAGTAAACTGAGCTAGGACATAACTTAGCTAGGACATGGCTAAGTAGTAAATTAAGCTATGACATAGCTAAGTAATAAAATAAGCTAGGACATATCTAAGTAATAACCTGAGCTAAGTCATTACTAAGCTAGGACATAGCTAAGTAGGAAACTAAGCTAGGACATAGCAACGTAGTAAACTAAATTTGGACATTACTAAGCTAGAACATAGCTAAGTAGAAACCTAAGCTAGGACAAAGCTATGTGGTAAACTGAGCTAGGACATAGCTAAGTAGTAAACTAATGTGGTACACATCTAAGTAGTAAACTAAGCTAGGACATAACTAAGCTAGAACATGGCTAAGTAGTTAACTAAGCTAGGACAAAGCTATGTAGTAAACTGAGCTAGGACATATCTATGTAGTTAACTAAGCTAGGACATAGCTAAGTAGTAAAGTAAGCTAGGACATCACTAAGCTAGGGCATAGCTAAGTAGTAAACTAAGCTAGGGCAGAGCTAATTAGTTAACTAAGGTAGGATAAAGCTATGTAATAAACTGAGCTAGGACATAGCTAAGTAGAAACTGAGCTAGGACATAACTAAGCCAGGACATAGCTAAGTAGTAAACTAAGTTAGGACATAGCTAAGTAGTCAACTAAGCTAGGACATAACTAAGCTAGGACTAAGCTAAGTAGTAAACTAAGCTAAGATAAAGCTATGTACTAAACTGAGATAGGACATAGCTGAGTAGTAAACTAAGCTAGGACATAATCAAGCTGGGACATAGCTAATTAGTAAACTAAGCTATTACAAAGCTATGTAGTAAACTGAGCTAGGACATAGCTTAGTAGTAAACTAAGCTAGGACATATCTAAGTAGTAAACTGAGCTAGGACATAGCTATGTAGTAAACTAAGCTAGGACAAAGCTGTGTAGTAAACTTAGCTAGGACATAGCTATGTAGTAAACTTAGCTAGGACATAGCTAAATAGTGAGCTGAGCTAGGACATCACCAAGCTAGGGCATAGCTAAGTAGTAAACTAAGCTAGGACATAGCTAAATAGTCAACTTAGCTAGGACATCACCAAGCTAGGGCATAGCTAAGTAGTAAACTAAGCTAGGACATAGCTAAGTAGTTAACTGAGCTAGGACATAGCTAAGCTAGGACATAGCTAAGTAGTAAACTATGCCAGGATAAAGCCATGTAGTAAACTGAGCTAGGACATAGCTAAGTAGTAAACTTAGCTAGGGGATAACTAATCTAGGGCATAGCTAAGTTGTAAACTAAGCCGATAGATAGCTTATTAGTAAACTGAGCTAGGACATAGCTAAGCAGTAAACTAAGCTAGGACAAAGCTATGTAGTAAACTGAGCTAGGACATATCTATGTAGTTAACTAAGCTAGGACATAGCTAAGTAGTAAAGTAAGCTAGGACATCACTAAGCTAGGGCATAGCTAAGTAGTAAACTAAGCTAGGGCAGAGCTAATTAGTTAACCAAGGTAGGATAAAGCTATGTAATAAACTGAGCTAGGACATAGCTAAGTAGAAACTGAGCTAGGACATAACTAAGCCAGGACTTAGCTAAGTAGTAAACTAAGTTAGGACATAGCTTAGTAGTCAACTAAGCTAGGACTAAGCTAAGTAGTAAACTAAGCTAAGATAAAGCTATGTACTAAACTGAGATAGGACATAGCTGAGTAGTAAACTAAGCTAGGACATAATCAAGCTGGGACATAGCTAATTAGTAAACTAAGCTATTACAAAGCTATGTAGTAAACTGAGCTAGGACATAGCTTAGTAGTAAACTAAGCTAGGACATATCTATGTAGTAAACTAAGCTAGGACATAACCAAGCTAGGACATAGCTAAATAGTAAACTGAGCTAGGACATAGCTTAGTAGTAAACTAAGCTAGGACATATCTAAGTAGTAAACTAAGCTAGGACATAACCAAGCTAGGACATAGCTAAGTAGTAAACTGAGCTAAGACAAAGCCATGTAGTAAACTTAGCTAGGATAAAGCTATGTAGTAAACTGAGCTAGGACATAGCTAAGTAGTAAACTGAGCTAGGACATAGCTATGTAGTAAACTAAGCTAGGACAAAGCTGTGTAGGAAACTTAGCTAGGACATAGCTATGTAGTAAACTTAGCTAGGACATAGCTAAATAGTCTGCTGAGCTAGGACATCACCAAGCTAGGGCATAGCTAAGTAGTAAACTAAGCCGATACATAGCTTATTAGTAAACTGAGCTAGGAGATAACTAAACTAGGACGTAGCTAAGCAGTAAACAAAGCTAGGACAAAGCTATGTAGTAAACTGAGCTAGGACAAAGCTATGTAGTAAACTAAGCCAGGACATAGCAAAGCAGTAAACTAAGCTAGGACAAAGCTATGTAGTAAACTGAGCTAGGACATAGCTAAGTAGTAAACTGAGCTATAACATAACTAAGCCAGGACATAGCTAAGTAGTAAACTAAGCATGGACATGGCTAGGTAGTAAACTAAGATAGGACAAAGCTAAGTAGTAACATAAGCTAGGACATAGCTAAGTAGTAAACTGAGCTAGGACATAGCTAAGTAGTAAATTAAGCTATGACATAGCTAAGTAGTAAAATAAGCTAGGACATATCTAAGTAATAACCTGAGCTAGGTCATTACTAAGCTAGGACATAGCTAAGTTCGGAAACTAAGCTAGGACATAGCTAAGTAGTAAACTGAGCTAAGACAAAGCCATGTAGTAAACTTAGCTAGGATAAAGCTAAGTAGTAAACTGAGCTAGGACATAGCTAAGTGGTAAACTGAGCTAGGACATAGCTATGTAGTAAACTAAGCTAGGACAAAGCTGTGTAGTAAACTTAGCTAGGACATAGCTATGTAGTAAACTTAGCTAGGACATAGCTAAATAGTCAGCTGAGCTAGGACATCACCAAGCTAGGGCACAGCTAAGTAGTAAACTAAGCTAGGATATAGCTAAATAGTCAACTGAGCTAGGACATCACCAAGCTAGGGCATAGCTAAGTAGTAAACTAAGCTAGGACATAGCTAAGTAGTTAACTGAGCTAGGACATAGCTAAGCTAGGACATAGCTAAGTAGTAAACTAAGCCAGGATAAAGCCATGCAGTAAACTGAGCTAGGACATAGCTAAGTAGTAAACTTAGCTAGGGGATAACTAATCTAGGGCATAGCTAAGTAGTAAACTAAGCCGATAGATAGCTTATTAGTAAACTGAGCTAGGACATAACTAAGCTAGGACATAGCTAAGCAGTAAACTAAGCTAGGACAAAGCTATGTAGTAAACTGAGCTAGGACAAAGCTATGTAGTAAACAAAGCCAGGACAGAGTAAAGCAGTAAACTAAGCTAGGACAAAGCTATGTTGTAAACTGAGCTAGGACATAGCTAAGTAGTAAACTGAGCTATAACATTACTAAGCCAGGACATAGCTAAGTAGTAAACTAAGCATGGACATGGCTAGGTAGTAGCCTAAGCTAGGACATAGCTCAGTAGTAACATAAGCTAGGACATAGCTAAGTAGTAAACTGAGCTAGGACATAACTTAGCTAGGACATAGCTAAGTAGTAAATTAAGCCATGACATAGCTAAGTAATAAAATAAGCTAGGACATATCTAAGTAATAACCTGAGCTAGGTCATTACTAAGCTAGGACATAGCTAAGTAGGAAACTAAGCTAGGACATAGCAACGTAGTAAACTAAATTTGGACATTACTAAGCTAGAACATAGCTAAGTAGAAACCTAAGCTAGGACAAAGCTATGTGGTAAACTGAGCTAGGACATAGCTAAGTAGTAAACTAATGTGGTACACATCTAAGTAGTAAACTAAGCTAGGACATAACTAAGCTAGGACATGGCTAAGTAGTTAACTAAGCTAGGACAAAGCTATGTAGTAAACTGAGCTAGGACATATCTATGTAGTTAACTAAGCTAGGACATAGCTAAGTAGTAAAGTAAGCTAGGACATCACTAAGCTAGGACTTGGCTAAGTAGTTAACTAAGCTAGGGCAGAGCTAATTAGGTAACTAAGGTAGGATAAAGCTATGTAATAAACTGAGCTAGGACATGGCTAAGTAGAAACTGAGCTAGGACATAACTAAGCCAGGACATAGCTAAGTATTAAACTAAGTTAGGACATAGCTTAGTAGTCAACTAAGCTAGGACTAAGCTAAGTAGTAAACTAAGCTAAGATAAAGCTATGTACTAAACTGAGATAGGACATAGCTGGGTAGTAAACTAAGCTAGGACATAATCAAGCTGGGCCATAGCTAATTAGTAAACTAAGCTATTACAAAGCTATGTAGTAAACTGAGCTAGGACATAGCTTAGTAGTAAACTAAGCTAGGACAAATCTAAGTAGTAAACTAAGCTAGGACATAACCAAGCTAGGACATAGCTAAGTAGTAAACTGAGCTAGGACAAAGCCATGTAGTAAACTTAGCTAGGATAAAGCTATGTAGTAAACTGAGCTAGGACATAGCTAAGTAGTAAACTGAGCCGATACATAGCTTATTAGTAAACTGAGCTAGGACATAACTAAGCTAGGACATAGCTAAGCAGTAAACTAAGCTAGGATAAAGCTATGTAGTAAACTGAGCTAGGACAAAGCTATGCAGTAAACTAAGCCAGGACAAGGCAAAGCAGTAAACTAAGCTAGGACACAGCTATGTAGTAAACTGAGCTAGGACATAGCTAAGTAGTAAACTGAGCTATAACATAACTAAGCCAGGACATAGCTAAGTAGTAAACTAAGCATGGACATGGCTAGGTAGTAAACTAAGCTAGGACATAGCTAAGTAGTAACATAAGCTAGGACATAGCTAAGTAGTTAACTGAGCTAGGACATAACTTAGCTAGGACATGGCTAAGTAGTAAATTAAGCTATGACATAGCTAAGTAATAAAATAAGCTAGGACATATCTAAGTAATAACCTGAGCTAGGTCATTACTAAGCTAGGACATAGCTAAGTAGGAAACTAAGCTAGGACATAGCTACGTAGTAAACTAAATTTGGACATTACTAAGCTAGAACATAGCTATGTAGTAAACTAAGCTAGGACAGAGCTGTGTAGTAAACTTAGCTAGGACATAGCTATGTAGTAAACTTAGCAAGGACATAGCTAAATAATCAGCTGAGCTAGGACATCACCAAGCTAGGGCATAGCTAAGTAGTAAACTAAGCTAGGACATAGCTAAATAGTCAACTGAGCTAGGACATCACCAAGCTAGGGCATAGCTAAGTAGTAAACTAAGCTAGGACATAGCTAAGTAGTTAACTGAGCTAGGACATAGCTAAGTAGTAAACTAAGCCAGGATAAAGCCAAGTAGTAAACTGAGCTAGGACATAGCTAAGTAGTAAACTTAGCTAGGGGATAACTAATCTAGGGCATAGCTAAGTAGTAAACTAAGCCGATACATAGCTTATTAGTAAACTGAGCTAGGACATAACTAAGCTAG
Source organism: Othius punctulatus (assembly GCA_951805005.1). Classification (NCBI taxonomy): domain Eukaryota; kingdom Metazoa; phylum Arthropoda; class Insecta; order Coleoptera; family Staphylinidae; genus Othius; species Othius punctulatus. The sequence continues at coordinate 70,723,839 of OX638144.1, forward strand.
GACATAGCTAAGCAGTAAACTAAGCTAGGATAAAGCTATGTAGTAAACTGAGCTAGGACAAAGCTATGTAGTAAACTAAGCCAGGACATGGCAAAGCAGTAAACTAAGCTAGGACAAAGCTATGTAGTAAACTGAGCTAGGACATAGCTAAGTAGTAAACTGAGCTATAACATAACTAAGCCAGGACATAGCTAAGTAGTAAACTAAGCATGGACATGGCTAGGTAGTAAACCAAGCTAGGACATAGCTATGTAGTAAACTAAGCTACATCACCAAGCTAGGGCATAGCTAAGTAGTAAACTAAGCTAGGACATAGCTAAATAGTCAACTGAGCTAGGACATCACCAAGCTAGGGCATAGCTAAGTAGTAAACTAAGCTAGGACATAGCTAAGTAGTTAACTGAGCTAGGACATAGCTAAGTAGTAAACTAAGCCAGGATAAAGCCAAGTAGTAAACTGAGCTAGGACATAGCTAAGTAGTAAACTTAGCTAGGGGATAACTAATCTAGGGCATAGCTAAGTAGTAAACTAAGCCGATACATAGCTTATTAGTAAACTGAGCTAGGACATAACTAAGCTAGGACATAGCTAAGCAGTAAACTAAGCTAGGATAAAGCTATGTAGTAAACTGAGCTAGGACAAAGCTATGTAGTAAACTAAGCCAGGACATGGCAAAGCAGTAAACTAAGCTAGGACAAAGCTATGTAGTAAACTGAGCTAGGACATAGCTAAGTAGTAAACTGAGCTATAACATAACTAAGCCAGGACATAGCTAAGTAGTAAACTAAGCATGGACATGGCTAGGTAGTAAACTAAGCTAGGACATAGCTAAGTAGTAACATAAGCTAGGACATAGCTAAGTAGTAAACTGAGCTAGGACATAACTTAGCTAGGACATAGCTAAGTAGTAAATTAAGCTATGACATAGCTAAGTAATAAAATAAGCTAGGACATATCTAAGTAATAACCTGAGCTAGGTCACTACTAAGCTAGGACATAGCTAAGTAGGAAACTAAGCTAGGACATAGCTACGTAGTAAACTAAATTTGGACATTACTAAGCTAGAACATAGCTAAGTAGAAAACTAAGCTAGGACAAAGCTATGTGGTAAACTGAGCTAGGACATAGCTAAGTAGTAAACTAATGTGGTACACATCTAAGTAGTAAACTAAGCTAGGACATAACTAAGCTAGAACATGGCTAAGTAGTTAACTAAGCTAGGACAAAGCTATGTAGTAAACTGAGCTAGGACATATCTATGTAGTTAACTAAGCTAGGACATAGCTAAGTAGTAAAGTAAGCTAGGACATCACTAAGCTAGGGCATAGCTAAGTAGTAAACTAAGCTAGGGCAGAGCTAATTAGTTAACTAAGGTAGGATAAAGCTATGTAATAAACTGAGCTAGGACATAGCTAAGTAGAAACTGAGCTAGGACATAACTAAGCCAGGACATAGCTAAGTAGTAAACTAAGTTAGGACATAGCTAAGTAGTCAACTAAGCTAGGACATAACTAAGCTAGGACTAAGCTAAGTAGTAAACTAAGCTAAGATAAAGCTATGTACTAAACTGAGATAGGACATAGCTGAGTAGTAAACTAAGCTAGGACATAATCAAGCTGGGACATAGCTAATTAGTAAACTAAGCTATTACAAAGCTATGTAGTAAACTGAGCTAGGACATAGCTTAGTAGTAAACTAAGCTAGGACATATCTAAGTAGTAAACTGAGCTAGGACATAGCTATGTAGTAAACTAAGCTAGGACAAAGCTGTGTAGTAAACTTAGCTAGGACATAGCTATGTAGTAAACTTAGCTAGGACATAGCTAAATAGTGAGCTGAGCTAGGACATCACCAAGCTAGGGCATAGCTAAGTAGTAAACTAAGCTAGGACATAGCTAAATAGTCAACTTAGCTAGGACATCACCAAGCTAGGGCATAGCTAAGTAGTAAACTAAGCTAGGACATAGCTAAGTAGTTAACTGAGCTAGGACATAGCTAAGCTAGGACATAGCTAAGTAGTAAACTATGCCAGGATAAAGCCATGTAGTAAACTGAGCTAGGACATAGCTAAGTAGTAAACTTAGCTAGGGGATAACTAATCTAGGGCATAGCTAAGTAGTAAACTAAGCCGATAGATAGCTTATTAGTAAACTGAGCTAGGACATAACTAAGCTAGGACATAGCTAAGCAGTAAACTAAGCTAGGACAAAGCTATGTAGTAAACTGAGATAGGACATATCTATGTAGTTAACTAAGCTAGGACATAGCTAAGTAGTAAAGTAAGCTAGGACATCACTAAGCTAGGGCATAGCTAAGTAGTAAACTAAGCTAGGGCAGAGCTAATTAGTTAACCAAGGTAGGATAAAGCTATGTAATAAACTGAGCTAGGACATAGCTAAGTAGAAACTGAGCTAGGACATAACTAAGCCAGGACATAGCTAAGTAGTAAACTAAGTTAGGACATAGCTTAGTAGTCAACTAAGCTAGGACTAAGCTAAGTAGTAAACTAAGCTAAGATAAAGCTATGTACTAAACTGAGATAGGACATAGCTGAGTAGTAAACTAAGCTAGGACATAATCAAGCTGGGACATAGCTAATTAGTAAACTAAGCTATTACAAAGCTATGTAGTAAACTGAGCTAGGACATAGCTTAGTAGTAAACTAAGCTAGGACATATCTATGTAGTAAACTAAGCTAGGACATAACCAAGCTAGGACATAGCTAAATAGTAAACTGAGCTAGGACATAGCTTAGTAGTAAACTAAGCTAGGACATATCTAAGTAGTAAACTAAGCTAGGACATAACCAAGCTAGGACATAGCTAAGTAGTAAACTGAGCTAAGACAAAGCCATGTAGTAAACTTAGCTAGGATAAAGCTATGTAGTAAACTGAGCTAGGACATAGCTAAGTAGTAAACTGAGCTAGGACATAGCTATGTAGTAAACTAAGCTAGGACAAAGCTGTGTAGTAAACTTAGCTAGGACATAGCTATGTAGTAAACTTAGCTAGGACATAGCTAAATAGTCTGCTGAGCTAGGACATCACCAAGCTAGGGCATAGCTAAGTAGTAAACTAAGCCGATACATAGCTTATTAGTAAACTGAGCTAGGACATAACTAAGCTAGGACGTAGCTAAGCAGTAAACAAAGCTAGGACAAAGCTATGTAGTAAACTGAGCTAGGACAAAGCTATGTAGTAAACTAAGCCAGGACATAGCAAAGCAGTAAACTAAGCTAGGACAAAGCTATGTAGTAAACTGAGCTAGGACATAGCTAAGTAGTAAACTGAGCTATAACATAACTAAGCCAGGACATAGCTAAGTAGTAAACTAAGCATGGACATGGCTAGGTAGTAAACTAAGATAGGACAAAGCTAAGTAGTAACATAAGCTAGGACATAGCTAAGTAGTAAACTGAGCTAGGACATAGCTAAGTAGTAAATTAAGCTATGACATAGCTAAGTAGTAAAATAAGCTAGGACATATCTAAGTAATAACCTGAGCTAGGTCATTACTAAGCTAGGACATAGCTAAGTTCGGAAACTAAGCTAGGACATAGCTAAGTAGTAAACTGAGCTAAGACAAAGCCATGTAGTAAACTTAGCTAGGATAAAGCTAAGTAGTAAACTGAGCTAGGACATAGCTAAGTGGTAAACTGAGCTAGGACATAGCTATGTAGTAAACTAAGCTAGGACAAAGCTGTGTAGTAAACTTAGCTAGGACATAGCTATGTAGTAAACTTAGCTAGGACATAGCTAAATAGTCAGCTGAGCTAGGACATCACCAAGCTAGGGCACAGCTAAGTAGTAAACTAAGCTAGGATATAGCTAAATAGTCAACTGAGCTAGGACATCACCAAGCTAGGGCATAGCTAAGTAGTAAACTAAGCTAGGACATAGCTAAGTAGTTAACTGAGCTAGGACATAGCTAAGCTAGGACATAGCTAAGTAGTAAACTAAGCCAGGATAAAGCCATGCAGTAAACTGAGCTAGGACATAGCTAAGTAGTAAACTTAGCTAGGGGATAACTAATCTAGGGCATAGCTAAGTAGTAAACTAAGCCGATAGATAGCTTATTAGTAAACTGAGCTAGGACATAACTAAGCTAGGACATAGCTAAGCAGTAAACTAAGCTAGGACAAAGCTATGTAGTAAACTGAGCTAGGACAAAGCTATGTAGTAAACAAAGCCAGGACAGAGTAAAGCAGTAAACTAAGCTAGGACAAAGCTATGTTGTAAACTGAGCTAGGACATAGCTAAGTAGTAAACTGAGCTATAACATTACTAAGCCAGGACATAGCTAAGTAGTAAACTAAGCATGGACATGGCTAGGTAGTAGCCTAAGCTAGGACATAGCTAAGTAGTAACATAAGCTAGGACATAGCTAAGTAGTAAACTGAGCTAGGACATAACTTAGCTAGGACATAGCTAAGTAGTAAATTAAGCCATGACATAGCTAAGTAATAAAATAAGCTAGGACATATCTAAGTAATAACCTGAGCTAGGTCATTACTAAGCTAGGACATAGCTAAGTAGGAAACTAAGCTAGGACATAGCAACGTAGTAAACTAAATTTGGACATTACTAAGCTAGAACATAGCTAAGTAGAAACCTAAGCTAGGACAAAGCTATGTGGTAAACTGAGCTAGGACATAGCTAAGTAGTAAACTAATGTGGTACACATCTAAGTAGTAAACTAAGCTAGGACATAACTAAGCTAGGACATGGCTAAGTAGTTAACTAAGCTAGGACAAAGCTATGTAGTAAACTGAGCTAGGACATATCTATGTAGTTAACTAAGCTAGGACATAGCTAAGTAGTAAAGTAAGCTAGGACATCACTAAGCTAGGACATGGCTAAGTAGTTAACTAAGCTAGGGCAGAGCTAATTAGGTAACTAAGGTAGGATAAAGCTATGTAATAAACTGAGCTAGGACATGGCTAAGTAGAAACTGAGCTAGGACATAACTAAGCCAGGACATAGCTTAGTATTAAACTAAGTTAGGACATAGCTTAGTAGTCAACTAAGCTAGGACTAAGCTAAGTAGTAAACTAAGCTAAGATAAAGCTATGTACTAAACTGAGATAGGACATAGCTGGGTAGTAAACTAAGCTAGGACATAATCAAGCTGGGCCATAGCTAATTAGTAAACTAAGCTATTACAAAGCTATGTAGTAAACTGAGCTAGGACATAGCTTAGTAGTAAACTAAGCTAGGACATATCTAAGTAGTAAACTAAGCTAGGACATAACCAAGCTAGGACATAGCTAAGTAGTAAACTGAGCTAGGACAAAGCCATGTAGTAAACTTAGCTAGGATAAAGCTATGTAGTAAACTGAGCTAGGACATAGCTAAGTAGTAAACTGAGCCGATACATAGCTTATTAGTAAACTGAGCTAGGACATAACTAAGCTAGGACATAGCTAAGCAGTAAACTAAGCTAGGATAAAGCTATGTAGTAAACTGAGCTAGGACAAAGCTATGCAGTAAACTAAGCCAGGACAAGGCAAAGCAGTAAACTAAGCTAGGACACAGCTATGTAGTAAACTGAGCTAGGACATAGCTAAGTAGTAAACTGAGCTATAACATAACTAAGCCAGGACATAGCTAAGTAGTAAACTAAGCATGGACATGGCTAGGTAGTAAACTAAGCTAGGACATAGCTAAGTAGTAACATAAGCTAGGACATAGCTAAGTAGTTAACTGAGCTAGGACATAACTTAGCTAGGACATGGCTAAGTAGTAAATTAAGCTATGACATAGCTAAGTAATAAAATAAGCTAGGACATATCTAAGTAATAACCTGAGCTAGGTCATTACTAAGCTAGGACATAGCTAAGTAGGATACTAAGCTAGGACATAGCTACGTAGTAAACTAAATTTGGACATTACTAAGCTAGAACATAGCTATGTAGTAAACTAAGCTAGGACAAAGCTGTGTAGTAAACTTAGCTAGGACATAGCTATGTAGTAAACTTAGCTAGGACATAGCTAAATAATCAGCTGAGCTAGGACATCACCAAGCTAGGGCATAGCTAAGTAGTAAACTAAGCTAGGACATAGCTAAATAGTCAACTGAGCTAGGACATCACCAAGCTAGGGCATAGCTAAGGAGTAAACTAAGCTAGGACATAGCTAAGTAGTTAACTGAGCTAGGACATAGCTAAGTAGTAAACTAAGCCAGGATAAAGCCAAGTAGTAAACTGAGCTAGGACATAGCTAAGTAGTAAACTTAGCTAGGGGATAACTAATCTAGGGCATAGCTAAGTAGTAAACTAAGCCGATACATAGCTTATTAGTAAACTGAGCTAGGACATAACTAAGCTAGGACATAGCTAAGCAGTAAACTAAGCTAGGATAAAGCTATGTAGTAAACTGAGCTAGGACAAAGCTATGTAGTAAACTAAGCCAGGACATGGCAAAGCAGTAAACTAAGCTAGGACAAAGCTATGTAGTAAACTGAGCTAGGGCATAGCTAAGTAGTAAACTGAGCTATAACATAACTAAGCCAGGACATAGCTAAGTAGTAAACTAAGCATGGACATGGCTAGGTAGTAAACTAAGCTAGGACATAGCTAAGTAGTAACATAAGCTAGGACATAGCTAAGTAGTAAACTGAGCTAGGACATAACTTAGCTAGGACATAGCTAAGTAGTAAATTAAGCTATGACATAGCTAAGTAATAAAATAAGCTAGGACATATCTAAGTAATAACCTGAGCTAGGTCACTACTAAGCTAGGACATAGCTAAGTAGGAAACTAAGCTAGGACATAGCTACGTAGTAAACTAAATTTGGACATTACTAAGCTAGAACATAGCTAAGTAGAAAACTAAGCTAGGACAAAGCTATGTGGTAAACTGAGCTAGGACATAGCTAAGTAGTAAACTAATGTGGTACACATCTAAGTAGTAAACTAAGCTAGGACATAACTAAGCTAGGACATGGCTAAGTAGTTAACTAGGCCAGGACAAAGCTATGTAGTAAACTGAGATAGGACATATCTATGTAGTTAACTAAGCTAGGACATAGCTAAGTAGTAAAGTAAGCTAGGACATCACTAAGCTAGGGCATAGCTAAGTAGTAAACTAAGCTAGGGCAGAGCTAATTAGTTAACTAAGGTAGGATAAAGCTATGTAATAAACTGAGCTAGGACATAGCTAAGTAGAAACTGAGCTAGGACATAACTAAGCCAGGACATAGCTAAGTAGTAAACTAAGTTAGGACATAGCTAAGTAGTCAACTAAGCTAGGACATAACTAAGCTAGGACTAAGCTAAGTAGTAAACTAAGCTAAAATAAAGCTATGTACTAAACCGAGATAGGACATAGCTGAGTAGTAAACTAAGCTAGGACATAATCAAGCTAGGACATAGCTAATTAGTATACTAAGCTATTACAAAGCTATGTAGTAAACTGAGCTAGGACATAGCTTAGTAGTAAACTAAGCTAGGATATATCTAAGTAGTAAACTAAGCTAGGACATAACCAAGCTAGGACATAGCTAAGTAGTAAACTGAGCTAGGACAAAGCCATGTAGTAAACTTAGCTAGGTTAAAGCTATGTAGTAAACTGAGCTGGGTCATAGCTAAGTAGTAAACTGAGCTAGGACATAGCTATGTTGTAAACTAAGCTAGGACAAAGCTGTGTAGTAAACTTAGCTAGGACATAGCTATGTGGTAAACTCAGCTAGGACATAGCTAAATAGTCAGCTGAGCTAGGACATCACCAAGCTAGGACATAGCTAAGTAGTAAACTAAGCTAGGACATAGTTAATAGTCAACTGAGCTAGGACATCACCAAGCTAGGGCATAGCTCAGTAGTAAACTAAGCTAGGACATAGCTAAGTAGTTAACTGAGCTAGGACATAGCTAAGTAGTAAACTAAGCCAGGATAAAGCCATGTAGTAAACTGAGCTAGGACATAGCTAAGTAGTAAACTTAGCTAGGGGATAACTAATCTAGGGCATAGCTAAGTAGTAAACTAAGCCGATACATAGCTTATTAGTAAACTGAGCTAGGACATAACTAAGCTAGGACATAGCTAAGCTGTAAACTAAGCTAGGACAAAGCTATGTAGTAAACTGAGCTAGGACATAACTAAGCTATGACATAGCTAAGCAGTAAACTAAGCTAGGACAAAGCTATGTAGTAAACCGAGCTAGGACAAAGCTATGTAGTAAACTAAGCCAGGACATAGCAAAGCAGTAAACTAAGCTAGGACAAAGCTAAGTAGTAAACTGAGCTAGGACATAGCTAAGTAGTAAACTGAGCTATAACATAACTAAGCCAGGACATAGCTCAGTAGTAAAGTAAGCATGGACATGGCTAGGTAATAAACTAAGCTAGGAAATAGCTAAGTAGTAACATAAGCTAGGACATAGCTAAGTAGTAAACTGAGCTAGGACATAACTTAGCTAGGACATGGCTAAGTAGTAAATTAAGCTATGACATAGCTAAGTAATAAAATAAGCTAGGACATATCTAAGTAATAACCTGAGCTAAGTCATTACTAAGCTAGGACATAGCTAAGTAGGAAACTAAGCTAGGACATAGCAACGTAGTAAACTAAATTTGGACATTACTAAGCTAGAACATAGCTAAGTAGAAACCTAAGCTAGGACAAAGCTATGTGGTAAACTGAGCTAGGACATAGCTAAGTAGTAAACTAATGTGGTACACATCTAAGTAGTAAACTAAGCTAGGACATAACTAAGCTAGAACATGGCTAAGTAGTTAACTAAGCTAGGACAAAGCTATGTAGTAAACTGAGCTAGGACATATCTATGTAGTTAACTAAGCTAGGACATAGCTAAGTAGTAAAGTAAGCTAGGACATCACTAAGCTAGGGCATAGCTAAGTAGTAAACTAAGCTAGGGCAGAGCTAATTAGTTAACTAAGGTAGGATAAAGCTATGTAATAAACTGAGCTAGGACATAGCTAAGTAGAAACTGAGCTAGGACATAACTAAGCCAGGACATAGCTAAGTAGTAAACTAAGTTAGGACATAGCTAAGTAGTCAACTAAGCTAGGACATAACTAAGCTAGGACTAAGCTAAGTAGTAAACTAAGCTAAGATAAAGCTATGTACTAAACTGAGATAGGACATAGCTGAGTAGTAAACTAAGCTAGGACATAATCAAGCTGGGACATAGCTAATTAGTAAACTAAGCTATTACAAAGCTATGTAGTAAACTGAGCTAGGACATAGCTTAGTAGTAAACTAAGCTAGGACATATCTAAGTAGTAAACTGAGCTAGGACATAGCTATGTAGTAAACTAAGCTAGGACAAAGCTGTGTAGTAAACTTAGCTAGGACATAGCTATGTAGTAAACTTAGCTAGGACATAGCTAAATAGTGAGCTGAGCTAGGACATCACCAAGCTAGGGCATAGCTAAGTAGTAAACTAAGCTAGGACATAGCTAAATAGTCAACTTAGCTAGGACATCACCAAGCTAGGGCATAGCTAAGTAGTAAACTAAGCTAGGACATAGCTAAGTAGTTAACTGAGCTAGGACATAGCTAAGCTAGGACATAGCTAAGTAGTAAACTATGCCAGGATAAAGCCATGTAGTAAACTGAGCTAGGACATAGCTAAGTAGTAAACTTAGCTAGGGGATAACTAATCTAGGGCATAGCTAAGTTGTAAACTAAGCCGATAGATAGCTTATTAGTAAACTGAGCTAGGACATAGCTAAGCAGTAAACTAAGCTAGGACAAAGCTATGTAGTAAACTGAGCTAGGACATATCTATGTAGTTAACTAAGCTAGGACATAGCTAAGTAGTAAAGTAAGCTAGGACATCACTAAGCTAGGGCATAGCTAAGTAGTAAACTAAGCTAGGGCAGAGCTAATTAGTTAACCAAGGTAGGATAAAGCTATGTAATAAACTGAGCTAGGACATAGCTAAGTAGAAACTGAGCTAGGACATAACTAAGCCAGGACTTAGCTAAGTAGTAAACTAAGTTAGGACATAGCTTAGTAGTCAACTAAGCTAGGACTAAGCTAAGTAGTAAACTAAGCTAAGATAAAGCTATGTACTAAACTGAGATAGGACATAGCTGAGTAGTAAACTAAGCTAGGACATAATCAAGCTGGGACATAGCTAATTAGTAAACTAAGCTATTACAAAGCTATGTAGTAAACTGAGCTAGGACATAGCTTAGTAGTAAACTAAGCTAGGACATATCTATGTAGTAAACTAAGCTAGGACATAACCAAGCTAGGACATAGCTAAATAGTAAACTGAGCTAGGACATAGCTTAGTAGTAAACTAAGCTAGGACATATCTAAGTAGTAAACTAAGCTAGGACATAACCAAGCTAGGACATAGCTAAGTAGTAAACTGAGCTAAGACAAAGCCATGTAGTAAACTTAGCTAGGATAAAGCTATGTAGTAAACTGAGCTAGGACATAGCTAAGTAGTAAACTGAGCTAGGACATAGCTATGTAGTAAACTAAGCTAGGACAAAGCTGTGTAGGAAACTTAGCTAGGACATAGCTATGTAGTAAACTTAGCTAGGACATAGCTAAATAGTCTGCTGAGCTAGGACATCACCAAGCTAGGGCATAGCTAAGTAGTAAACTAAGCCGATACATAGCTTATTAGTAAACTGAGCTAGGACATAACTAAACTAGGACGTAGCTAAGCAGTAAACAAAGCTAGGACAAAGCTATGTAGTAAACTGAGCTAGGACAAAGCTATGTAGTAAACTAAGCCAGGACATAGCAAAGCAGTAAACTAAGCTAGGACAAAGCTATGTAGTAAACTGAGCTAGGACATAGCTAAGTAGTAAACTGAGCTATAACATAACTAAGCCAGGACATAGCTAAGTAGTAAACTAAGCATGGACATGGCTAGGTAGTAAACTAAGATAGGACAAAGCTAAGTAGTAACATAAGCTAGGACATAGCTAAGTAGTAAACTGAGCTAGGACATAGCTAAGTAGTAAATTAAGCTATGACATAGCTAAGTAGTAAAATAAGCTAGGACATATCTAAGTAATAACCTGAGCTAGGTCATTACTAAGCTAGGACATAGCTAAGTTCGGAAACTAAGCTAGGACATAGCTAAGTAGTAAACTGAGCTAAGACAAAGCCATGTAGTAAACTTAGCTAGGATAAAGCTAAGTAGTAAACTGAGCTAGGACATAGCTAAGTGGTAAACTGAGCTAGGACATAGCTATGTAGTAAACTAAGCTAGGACAAAGCTGTGTAGTAAACTTAGCTAGGACATAGCTATGTAGTAAACTTAGCTAGGACATAGCTAAATAGTCAGCTGAGCTAGGACATCACCAAGCTAGGGCACAGCTAAGTAGTAAACTAAGCTAGGATATAGCTAAATAGTCAACTGAGCTAGGACATCACCAAGCTAGGGCATAGCTAAGTAGTAAACTAAGCTAGGACATAGCTAAGTAGTTAACTGAGCTAGGACATAGCTAAGCTAGGACATAGCTAAGTAGTAAACTAAGCCAGGATAAAGCCATGCAGTAAACTGAGCTAGGACATAGCTAAGTAGTAAACTTAGCTAGGGGATAACTAATCTAGGGCATAGCTAAGTAGTAAACTAAGCCGATAGATAGCTTATTAGTAAACTGAGCTAGGACATAACTAAGCTAGGACATAGCTAAGCAGTAAACTAAGCTAGGACAAAGCTATGTAGTAAACTGAGCTAGGACAAAGCTATGTAGTAAACAAAGCCAGGACAGAGTAAAGCAGTAAACTAAGCTAGGACAAAGCTATGTTGTAAACTGAGCTAGGACATAGCTAAGTAGTAAACTGAGCTATAACATTACTAAGCCAGGACATAGCTAAGTAGTAAACTAAGCATGGACATGGCTAGGTAGTAGCCTAAGCTAGGACATAGCTCAGTAGTAACATAAGCTAGGACATAGCTAAGTAGTAAACTGAGCTAGGACATAACTTAGCTAGGACATAGCTAAGTAGTAAATTAAGCCATGACATAGCTAAGTAATAAAATAAGCTAGGACATATCTAAGTAATAACCTGAGCTAGGTCATTACTAAGCTAGGACATAGCTAAGTAGGAAACTAAGCTAGGACATAGCAACGTAGTAAACTAAATTTGGACATTACTAAGCTAGAACATAGCTAAGTAGAAACCTAAGCTAGGACAAAGCTATGTGGTAAACTGAGCTAGGACATAGCTAAGTAGTAAACTAATGTGGTACACATCTAAGTAGTAAACTAAGCTAGGACATAACTAAGCTAGGACATGGCTAAGTAGTTAACTAAGCTAGGACAAAGCTATGTAGTAAACTGAGCTAGGACATATCTATGTAGTTAACTAAGCTAGGACATAGCTAAGTAGTAAAGTAAGCTAGGACATCACTAAGCTAGGACTTGGCTAAGTAGTTAACTAAGCTAGGGCAGAGCTAATTAGGTAACTAAGGTAGGATAAAGCTATGTAATAAACTGAGCTAGGACATGGCTAAGTAGAAACTGAGCTAGGACATAACTAAGCCAGGACATAGCTAAGTATTAAACTAAGTTAGGACATAGCTTAGTAGTCAACTAAGCTAGGACTAAGCTAAGTAGTAAACTAAGCTAAGATAAAGCTATGTACTAAACTGAGATAGGACATAGCTGGGTAGTAAACTAAGCTAGGACATAATCAAGCTGGGCCATAGCTAATTAGTAAACTAAGCTATTACAAAGCTATGTAGTAAACTGAGCTAGGACATAGCTTAGTAGTAAACTAAGCTAGGACAAATCTAAGTAGTAAACTAAGCTAGGACATAACCAAGCTAGGACATAGCTAAGTAGTAAACTGAGCTAGGACAAAGCCATGTAGTAAACTTAGCTAGGATAAAGCTATGTAGTAAACTGAGCTAGGACATAGCTAAGTAGTAAACTGAGCCGATACATAGCTTATTAGTAAACTGAGCTAGGACATAACTAAGCTAGGACATAGCTAAGCAGTAAACTAAGCTAGGATAAAGCTATGTAGTAAACTGAGCTAGGACAAAGCTATGCAGTAAACTAAGCCAGGACAAGGCAAAGCAGTAAACTAAGCTAGGACACAGCTATGTAGTAAACTGAGCTAGGACATAGCTAAGTAGTAAACTGAGCTATAACATAACTAAGCCAGGACATAGCTAAGTAGTAAACTAAGCATGGACATGGCTAGGTAGTAAACTAAGCTAGGACATAGCTAAGTAGTAACATAAGCTAGGACATAGCTAAGTAGTTAACTGAGCTAGGACATAACTTAGCTAGGACATGGCTAAGTAGTAAATTAAGCTATGACATAGCTAAGTAATAAAATAAGCTAGGACATATCTAAGTAATAACCTGAGCTAGGTCATTACTAAGCTAGGACATAGCTAAGTAGGAAACTAAGCTAGGACATAGCTACGTAGTAAACTAAATTTGGACATTACTAAGCTAGAACATAGCTATGTAGTAAACTAAGCTAGGACAGAGCTGTGTAGTAAACTTAGCTAGGACATAGCTATGTAGTAAACTTAGCAAGGACATAGCTAAATAATCAGCTGAGCTAGGACATCACCAAGCTAGGGCATAGCTAAGTAGTAAACTAAGCTAGGACATAGCTAAATAGTCAACTGAGCTAGGACATCACCAAGCTAGGGCATAGCTAAGTAGTAAACTAAGCTAGGACATAGCTAAGTAGTTAACTGAGCTAGGACATAGCTAAGTAGTAAACTAAGCCAGGATAAAGCCAAGTAGTAAACTGAGCTAGGACATAGCTAAGTAGTAAACTTAGCTAGGGGATAACTAATCTAGGGCATAGCTAAGTAGTAAACTAAGCCGATACATAGCTTATTAGTAAACTGAGCTAGGACATAACTAAGCTAGGACATAGCTAAGCAGTAAACTAAGCTAGGATAAAGCTATGTAGTAAACTGAGCTAGGACAAAGCTATGTAGTAAACTAAGCCAGGACATGGCAAAGCAGTAAACTAAGCTAGGACAAAGCTATGTAGTAAACTGAGCTAGGACATAGCTAAGTAGTAAACTGAGCTATAACATAACTAAGCCAGGACATAGCTAAGTAGTAAACTAAGCATGGACATGGCTAGGTAGTAAACCAAGCTAGGACATAGCTATGTAGTAAACTAAGCTACATCACCAAGCTAGGGCATAGCTAAGTAGTAAACTAAGCTAGGACATAGCTAAATAGTCAACTGAGCTAGGACATCACCAAGCTAGGGCATAGCTAAGTAGTAAACTAAGCTAGGACATAGCTAAGTAGTTAACTGAGCTAGGACATAGCTAAGTAGTAAACTAAGCCAGGATAAAGCCAAGTAGTAAACTGAGCTAGGACATAGCTAAGTAGTAAACTTAGCTAGGGGATAACTAATCTAGGGCATAGCTAAGTAGTAAACTAAGCCGATACATAGCTTATTAGTAAACTGAGCTAGGACATAACTAAGCTAGGACATAGCTAAGCAGTAAACTAAGCTAGGATAAAGCTATGTAGTAAACTGAGCTAGGACAAAGCTATGTAGTAAACTAAGCCAGGACATGGCAAAGCAGTAAACTAAGCTAGGACAAAGCTATGTAGTAAACTGAGCTAGGACATAGCTAAGTAGTAAACTGAGCTATAACATAACTAAGCCAGGACATAGCTAAGTAGTAAACTAAGCATGGACATGGCTAGGTAGTAAACTAAGCTAGGACATAGCTAAGTAGTAACATAAGCTAGGACATAGCTAAGTAGTAAACTGAGCTAGGACATAACTTAGCTAGGACATAGCTAAGTAGTAAATTAAGCTATGACATAGCTAAGTAATAAAATAAGCTAGGACATATCTAAGTAATAACCTGAGCTAGGTCACTACTAAGCTAGGACATAGCTAAGTAGGAAACTAAGCTAGGACATAGCTACGTAGTAAACTAAATTTGGACATTACTAAGCTAGAACATAGCTAAGTAGAAAACTAAGCTAGGACAAAGCTATGTGGTAAACTGAGCTAGGACATAGCTAAGTAGTAAACTAATGTGGTACACATCTAAGTAGTAAACTAAGCTAGGACATAACTAAGCTAGTACATGGCTAAGTAGTTAACTAGGCCAGGACAAAGCTATGTAGTAAACTGAGATAGGACATATCTATGTAGTTAACTAAGCTAGGACATAGCTAAGTAGTAAAGTAAGCTAGGACATCACTAAGCTAGGGCATAGCTAAGTAGTAAACTAAGCTAGAGCAGAGCTAATTAGTTAACTAAGGTAGGATAAAGCTATGTAGTAAACTGAGCTAGGACATAGCTAAGTAGAAACTGAGCTAGGACATAACTAAGCCAGGACATAGCTAAGTAGTAAACTAAGTTAGGACATAGCTAAGTAGTCAACTAAGCTAGGACATAACTAAGCTAGGACTAAGCTAAGTAGTAAACTAAGCTAAAATAAAGCTATGTACTAAGCTGAGATAGGACATAGCTGAGTAGTAAACTAAGCTAGGACATAATCAAGCTAGGACATAGCTAATTAGTATACTAAGCTATTACAAAGCTATGTAGTAAACTGAGCTAGGACATAGCTTAGTAGTAAACTAAGCTAGGATATATCTAAGTAGTAAACTAAGCTAGGACATAACCAAGCTAGGACATAGCTAAGTAGTAAACTGAGCTAGGACAAAGCCATGTAGTAAACTTAGCTAGGTTAAAGCTATGTAGTAAACTGAGCTAGGTCATAGCTAAGTAGTATACTGAGCTAGGACATAGCTATGTTGTAAACTAAGCTAGGACAAAGCTGTGTAGTAAACTTAGCTAGGACATAGCTATGTAGTAAACTTAGCTAGGACATAGCTAAATAGTCAGCTGAGCTAGGACATCACCAAGCTAGGACATAGCTAAGTAGTAAACTAAGCTAGGACATAGTTAATAGTCAACTGAGCTAGGACATCACCAAGCTAGGGCATAGCTCAGTAGTAAACTAAGCTAGGACATAGCTAAGTAGTTAACTGAGCTAGGACATAGCTAAGTAGTAAACTAAGCCAGGATAAAGCCATGTAGTAAACTGAGCTAGGACATAGCTAAGTAGTAAACTTAGCTAGGGGATAACTAATCTAGGGCATAGCTAAGTAGTAAACTAAGCCGATACATAGCTTATTAGTAAACTGAGCTAGGACATAACTAAGCTAGGACATAGCTAAGCTGTAAACTAAGCTAGGACAAAGCTATGTAGTAAACTGAGCTAGGACATAGCTAAGCAGTAAACTAAGCTAGGACAAAGCTATGTAGTAAACCGAGCTAGGACAAAGCTATGTAGTAAACTAAGCCAGGACATAGCAAAGCAGTAAACTAAGCTAGGACAAAGCTAAGTAGGAAACTGAGCTAGGACATAGCTAAGTAGTAAACTGAGCTATAACATAACTAAGCCAGGACATAGCTCAGTAGTAAAGTAAGCATGGACATGGCTAGGTAATAAACTAAGCTAGGACATAGCTAAGTAGTAACATAAGCTAGGACATAGCTAAGTAGTAAACTGAGCTAGGACATAACTTAGCTAGGACATGGCTAAGTAGTAAATTAAGCTATGACATAGCTAAGTAATAAAATAAGCTAGGACATATCTAAGTAATAACCTGAGCTAAGTCATTACTAAGCTAGGACATAGCTAAGTAGGAAACTAAGCTAGGACATAGCAACGTAGTAAACTAAATTTGGACATTACTAAGCTAGAACATAGCTAAGTAGAAACCTAAGCTAGGACAAAGCTATGTGGTAAACTGAGCTAGGACATAGCTAAGTAGTAAACTAATGTGGTACACATCTAAGTAGTAAACTAAGCTAGGACATAACTAAGCTAGAACATGGCTAAGTAGTTAACTAAGCTAGGACAAAGCTATGTAGTAAACTGAGCTAGGACATATCTATGTAGTTAACTAAGCTAGGACATAGCTAAGTAGTAAAGTAAGCTAGGACATCACTAAGCTAGGGCATAGCTAAGTAGTAAACTAAGCTAGGGCAGAGCTAATTAGTTAACTAAGGTAGGATAAAGCTATGTAATAAACTGAGCTAGGACATAGCTAAGTAGAAACTGAGCTAGGACATAACTAAGCCAGGACATAGCTAAGTAGTAAACTAAGTTAGGACATAGCTAAGTAGTCAACTAAGCTAGGACATAACTAAGCTAGGACTAAGCTAAGTAGTAAACTAAGCTAAGATAAAGCTATGTACTAAACTGAGATAGGACATAGCTGAGTAGTAAACTAAGCTAGGACATAATCAAGCTGGGACATAGCTAATTAGTAAACTAAGCTATTACAAAGCTATGTAGTAAACTGAGCTAGGACATAGCTTAGTAGTAAACTAAGCTAGGACATATCTAAGTAGTAAACTGAGCTAGGACATAGCTATGTAGTAAACTAAGCTAGGACAAAGCTGTGTAGTAAACTTAGCTAGGACATAGCTATGTAGTAAACTTAGCTAGGACATAGCTAAATAGTGAGCTGAGCTAGGACATCACCAAGCTAGGGCATAGCTAAGTAGTAAACTAAGCTAGGACATAGCTAAATAGTCAACTTAGCTAGGACATCACCAAGCTAGGGCATAGCTAAGTAGTAAACTAAGCTAGGACATAGCTAAGTAGTTAACTGAGCTAGGACATAGCTAAGCTAGGACATAGCTAAGTAGTAAACTATGCCAGGATAAAGCCATGTAGTAAACTGAGCTAGGACATAGCTAAGTAGTAAACTTAGCTAGGGGATAACTAATCTAGGGCATAGCTAAGTAGTAAACTAAGCCGATAGATAGCTTATTAGTAAACTGAGCTAGGACATAACTAAGCTAGGACATAGCTAAGCAGTAAACTAAGCTAGGACAAAGCTATGTAGTAAACTGAGATAGGACATATCTATGTAGTTAACTAAGCTAGGACATAGCTAAGTAGTAAAGTAAGCTAGGACATCACTAAGCTAGGGCATAGCTAAGTAGTAAACTAAGCTAGGGCAGAGCTAATTAGTTAACCAAGGTAGGATAAAGCTATGTAATAAACTGAGCTAGGACATAGCTAAGTAGAAACTGAGCTAGGACATAACTAAGCCAGGACATAGCTAAGTAGTAAACTAAGTTAGGACATAGCTTAGTAGTCAACTAAGCTAGGACTAAGCTAAGTAGTAAACTAAGCTAAGATAAAGCTATGTACTAAACTGAGATAGGACATAGCTGAGTAGTAAACTAAGCTAGGACATAATCAAGCTGGGACATAGCTAATTAGTAAACTAAGCTATTACAAAGCTATGTAGTAAACTGAGCTAGGACATAGCTTAGTAGTAAACTAAGCTAGGACATATCTATGTAGTAAACTAAGCTAGGACATAACCAAGCTAGGACATAGCTAAATAGTAAACTGAGCTAGGACATAGCTTAGTAGTAAACTAAGCTAGGACATATCTAAGTAGTAAACTAAGCTAGGACATAACCAAGCTAGGACATAGCTAAGTAGTAAACTGAGCTAAGACAAAGCCATGTAGTAAACTTAGCTAGGATAAAGCTATGTAGTAAACTGAGCTAGGACATAGCTAAGTAGTAAACTGAGCTAGGACATAGCTATGTAGTAAACTAAGCTAGGACAAAGCTGTGTAGTAAACTTAGCTAGGACATAGCTATGTAGTAAACTTAGCTAGGACATAGCTAAATAGTCTGCTGAGCTAGGACATCACCAAGCTAGGGCATAGCTAAGTAGTAAACTAAGCCGATACATAGCTTATTAGTAAACTGAGCTAGGACATAACTAAGCTAGGACGTAGCTAAGCAGTAAACAAAGCTAGGACAAAGCTATGTAGTAAACTGAGCTAGGACAAAGCTATGTAGTAAACTAAGCCAGGACATAGCAAAGCAGTAAACTAAGCTAGGACAAAGCTATGTAGTAAACTGAGCTAGGACATAGCTAAGTAGTAAACTGAGCTATAACATAACTAAGCCAGGACATAGCTAAGTAGTAAACTAAGCATGGACATGGCTAGGTAGTAAACTAAGATAGGACAAAGCTAAGTAGTAACATAAGCTAGGACATAGCTAAGTAGTAAACTGAGCTAGGACATAGCTAAGTAGTAAATTAAGCTATGACATAGCTAAGTAGTAAAATAAGCTAGGACATATCTAAGTAATAACCTGAGCTAGGTCATTACTAAGCTAGGACATAGCTAAGTTCGGAAACTAAGCTAGGACATAGCTAAGTAGTAAACTGAGCTAAGACAAAGCCATGTAGTAAACTTAGCTAGGATAAAGCTAAGTAGTAAACTGAGCTAGGACATAGCTAAGTGGTAAACTGAGCTAGGACATAGCTATGTAGTAAACTAAGCTAGGACAAAGCTGTGTAGTAAACTTAGCTAGGACATAGCTATGTAGTAAACTTAGCTAGGACATAGCTAAATAGTCAGCTGAGCTAGGACATCACCAAGCTAGGGCACAGCTAAGTAGTAAACTAAGCTAGGATATAGCTAAATAGTCAACTGAGCTAGGACATCACCAAGCTAGGGCATAGCTAAGTAGTAAACTAAGCTAGGACATAGCTAAGTAGTTAACTGAGCTAGGACATAGCTAAGCTAGGACATAGCTAAGTAGTAAACTAAGCCAGGATAAAGCCATGCAGTAAAC
Organism: Othius punctulatus; assembly: GCA_951805005.1. NCBI lineage: Eukaryota > Metazoa > Arthropoda > Insecta > Coleoptera > Staphylinidae > Othius > Othius punctulatus. Next base: position 70,743,420 of record OX638144.1, read on the forward strand.
TGAGCTAGGACATAGCTAAGTAGTAAACTTAGCTAGGGGATAACTAATCTAGGGCATAGCTAAGTAGTAAACTAAGCCGATAGATAGCTTATTAGTAAACTGAGCTAGGACATAACTAAGCTAGGACATAGCTAAGCAGTAAACTAAGCTAGGACAAAGCTATGTAGTAAACTGAGCTAGGACAAAGCTATGTAGTAAACAAAGCCAGGACAGAGTAAAGCAGTAAACTAAGCTAGGACAAAGCTATGTTGTAAACTGAGCTAGGACATAGCTAAGTAGTAAACTGAGCTATAACATTACTAAGCCAGGACATAGCTAAGTAGTAAACTAAGCATGGACATGGCTAGGTAGTAGCCTAAGCTAGGACATAGCTAAGTAGTAACATAAGCTAGGACATAGCTAAGTAGTAAACTGAGCTAGGACATAACTTAGCTAGGACATAGCTAAGTAGTAAATTAAGCCATGACATAGCTAAGTAATAAAATAAGCTAGGACATATCTAAGTAATAACCTGAGCTAGGTCATTACTAAGCTAGGACATAGCTAAGTAGGAAACTAAGCTAGGACATAGCAACGTAGTAAACTAAATTTGGACATTACTAAGCTAGAACATAGCTAAGTAGAAACCTAAGCTAGGACAAAGCTATGTGGTAAACTGAGCTAGGACATAGCTAAGTAGTAAACTAATGTGGTACACATCTAAGTAGTAAACTAAGCTAGGACATAACTAAGCTAGGACATGGCTAAGTAGTTAACTAAGCTAGGACAAAGCTATGTAGTAAACTGAGCTAGGACATATCTATGTAGTTAACTAAGCTAGGACATAGCTAAGTAGTAAAGTAAGCTAGGACATCACTAAGCTAGGACATGGCTAAGTAGTTAACTAAGCTAGGGCAGAGCTAATTAGGTAACTAAGGTAGGATAAAGCTATGTAATAAACTGAGCTAGGACATGGCTAAGTAGAAACTGAGCTAGGACATAACTAAGCCAGGACATAGCTTAGTATTAAACTAAGTTAGGACATAGCTTAGTAGTCAACTAAGCTAGGACTAAGCTAAGTAGTAAACTAAGCTAAGATAAAGCTATGTACTAAACTGAGATAGGACATAGCTGGGTAGTAAACTAAGCTAGGACATAATCAAGCTGGGCCATAGCTAATTAGTAAACTAAGCTATTACAAAGCTATGTAGTAAACTGAGCTAGGACATAGCTTAGTAGTAAACTAAGCTAGGACATATCTAAGTAGTAAACTAAGCTAGGACATAACCAAGCTAGGACATAGCTAAGTAGTAAACTGAGCTAGGACAAAGCCATGTAGTAAACTTAGCTAGGATAAAGCTATGTAGTAAACTGAGCTAGGACATAGCTAAGTAGTAAACTGAGCCGATACATAGCTTATTAGTAAACTGAGCTAGGACATAACTAAGCTAGGACATAGCTAAGCAGTAAACTAAGCTAGGATAAAGCTATGTAGTAAACTGAGCTAGGACAAAGCTATGCAGTAAACTAAGCCAGGACAAGGCAAAGCAGTAAACTAAGCTAGGACACAGCTATGTAGTAAACTGAGCTAGGACATAGCTAAGTAGTAAACTGAGCTATAACATAACTAAGCCAGGACATAGCTAAGTAGTAAACTAAGCATGGACATGGCTAGGTAGTAAACTAAGCTAGGACATAGCTAAGTAGTAACATAAGCTAGGACATAGCTAAGTAGTTAACTGAGCTAGGACATAACTTAGCTAGGACATGGCTAAGTAGTAAATTAAGCTATGACATAGCTAAGTAATAAAATAAGCTAGGACATATCTAAGTAATAACCTGAGCTAGGTCATTACTAAGCTAGGACATAGCTAAGTAGGAAACTAAGCTAGGACATAGCTACGTAGTAAACTAAATTTGGACATTACTAAGCTAGAACATAGCTATGTAGTAAACTAAGCTAGGACAGAGCTGTGTAGTAAACTTAGCTAGGACATAGCTATGTAGTAAACTTAGCAAGGACATAGCTAAATAATCAGCTGAGCTAGGACATCACCAAGCTAGGGCATAGCTAAGTAGTAAACTAAGCTAGGACATAGCTAAATAGTCAACTGAGCTAGGACATCACCAAGCTAGGGCATAGCTAAGTAGTAAACTAAGCTAGGACATAGCTAAGTAGTTAACTGAGCTAGGACATAGCTAAGTAGTAAACTAAGCCAGGATAAAGCCAAGTAGTAAACTGAGCTAGGACATAGCTAAGTAGTAAACTTAGCTAGGGGATAACTAATCTAGGGCATAGCTAAGTAGTAAACTAAGCCGATACATAGCTTATTAGTAAACTGAGCTAGGACATAACTAAGCTAGGACATAGCTAAGCAGTAAACTAAGCTAGGATAAAGCTATGTAGTAAACTGAGCTAGGACAAAGCTATGTAGTAAACTAAGCCAGGACATGGCAAAGCAGTAAACTAAGCTAGGACAAAGCTATGTAGTAAACTGAGCTAGGGCATAGCTAAGTAGTAAACTGAGCTATAACATAACTAAGCCAGGACATAGCTAAGTAGTAAACTAAGCATGGACATGGCTAGGTAGTAAACTAAGCTAGGACATAGCTAAGTAGTAACATAAGCTAGGACATAGCTAAGTAGTAAACTGAGCTAGGACATAACTTAGCTAGGACATAGCTAAGTAGTAAATTAAGCTATGACATAGCTAAGTAATAAAATAAGCTAGGACATATCTAAGTAATAACCTGAGCTAGGTCACTACTAAGCTAGGACATAGCTAAGTAGGAAACTAAGCTAGGACATAGCTACGTAGTAAACTAAATTTGGACATTACTAAGCTAGAACATAGCTAAGTAGAAAACTAAGCTAGGACAAAGCTATGTGGTAAACTGAGCTAGGACATAGCTAAGTAGTAAACTAATGTGGTACACATCTAAGTAGTAAACTAAGCTAGGACATAACTAAGCTAGGACATGGCTAAGTAGTTAACTAGGCCAGGACAAAGCTATGTAGTAAACTGAGATAGGACATATCTATGTAGTTAACTAAGCTAGGACATAGCTAAGTAGTAAAGTAAGCTAGGACATCACTAAGCTAGGGCATAGCTAAGTAGTAAACTAAGCTAGGGCAGAGCTAATTAGTTAACTAAGGTAGGATAAAGCTATGTAATAAACTGAGCTAGGACATAGCTAAGTAGAAACTGAGCTAGGACATAACTAAGCCAGGACATAGCTAAGTAGTAAACTAAGTTAGGACATAGCTAAGTAGTCAACTAAGCTAGGACATAACTAAGCTAGGACTAAGCTAAGTAGTAAACTAAGCTAAAATAAAGCTATGTACTAAACCGAGATAGGACATAGCTGAGTAGTAAACTAAGCTAGGACATAATCAAGCTAGGACATAGCTAATTAGTATACTAAGCTATTACAAAGCTATGTAGTAAACTGAGCTAGGACATAGCTTAGTAGTAAACTAAGCTAGGATATATCTAAGTAGTAAACTAAGCTAGGACATAACCAAGCTAGGACATAGCTAAGTAGTAAACTGAGCTAGGACAAAGCCATGTAGTAAACTTAGCTAGGTTAAAGCTATGTAGTAAACTGAGCTGGGTCATAGCTAAGTAGTAAACTGAGCTAGGACATAGCTATGTTGTAAACTAAGCTAGGACAAAGCTGTGTAGTAAACTTAGCTAGGACATAGCTATGTAGTAAACTTAGCTAGGACATAGCTAAATAGTCAGCTGAGCTAGGACATCACCAAGCTAGGACATAGCTAAGTAGTAAACTAAGCTAGGACATAGTTAATAGTCAACTGAGCTAGGACATCACCAAGCTAGGGCATAGCTCAGTAGTAAACTAAGCTAGGACATAGCTAAGTAGTTAACTGAGCTAGGACATAGCTAAGTAGTAAACTAAGCCAGGATAAAGCCATGTAGTAAACTGAGCTAGGACATAGCTAAGTAGTAAACTTAGCTAGGGGATAACTAATCTAGGGCATAGCTAAGTAGTAAACTAAGCCGATACATAGCTTATTAGTAAACTGAGCTAGGACATAACTAAGCTAGGACATAGCTAAGCTGTAAACTAAGCTAGGACAAAGCTATGTAGTAAACTGAGCTAGGACATAACTAAGCTAGGACATAGCTAAGCAGTAAACTAAGCTAGGACAAAGCTATGTAGTAAACCGAGCTAGGACAAAGCTATGTAGTAAACTAAGCCAGGACATAGCAAAGCAGTAAACTAAGCTAGGACAAAGCTAAGTAGTAAACTGAGCTAGGACATAGCTAAGTAGTAAACTGAGCTATAACATAACTAAGCCAGGACATAGCTCAGTAGTAAAGTAAGCATGGACATGGCTAGGTAATAAACTAAGCTAGGAAATAGCTAAGTAGTAACATAAGCTAGGACATAGCTAAGTAGTAAACTGAGCTAGGACATAACTTAGCTAGGACATGGCTAAGTAGTAAATTAAGCTATGACATAGCTAAGTAATAAAATAAGCTAGGACATATCTAAGTAATAACCTGAGCTAAGTCATTACTAAGCTAGGACATAGCTAAGTAGGAAACTAAGCTAGGACATAGCAACGTAGTAAACTAAATTTGGACATTACTAAGCTAGAACATAGCTAAGTAGAAACCTAAGCTAGGACAAAGCTATGTGGTAAACTGAGCTAGGACATAGCTAAGTAGTAAACTAATGTGGTACACATCTAAGTAGTAAACTAAGCTAGGACATAACTAAGCTAGAACATGGCTAAGTAGTTAACTAAGCTAGGACAAAGCTATGTAGTAAACTGAGCTAGGACATATCTATGTAGTTAACTAAGCTAGGACATAGCTAAGTAGTAAAGTAAGCTAGGACATCACTAAGCTAGGGCATAGCTAAGTAGTAAACTAAGCTAGGGCAGAGCTAATTAGTTAACTAAGGTAGGATAAAGCTATGTAATAAACTGAGCTAGGACATAGCTAAGTAGAAACTGAGCTAGGACATAACTAAGCCAGGACATAGCTAAGTAGTAAACTAAGTTAGGACATAGCTAAGTAGTCAACTAAGCTAGGACATAACTAAGCTAGGACTAAGCTAAGTAGTAAACTAAGCTAAGATAAAGCTATGTACTAAACTGAGATAGGACATAGCTGAGTAGTAAACTAAGCTAGGACATAATCAAGCTGGGACATAGCTAATTAGTAAACTAAGCTATTACAAAGCTATGTAGTAAACTGAGCTAGGACATAGCTTAGTAGTAAACTAAGCTAGGACATATCTAAGTAGTAAACTGAGCTAGGACATAGCTATGTAGTAAACTAAGCTAGGACAAAGCTGTGTAGTAAACTTAGCTAGGACATAGCTATGTAGTAAACTTAGCTAGGACATAGCTAAATAGTGAGCTGAGCTAGGACATCACCAAGCTAGGGCATAGCTAAGTAGTAAACTAAGCTAGGACATAGCTAAATAGTCAACTTAGCTAGGACATCACCAAGCTAGGGCATAGCTAAGTAGTAAACTAAGCTAGGACATAGCTAAGTAGTTAACTGAGCTAGGACATAGCTAAGCTAGGACATAGCTAAGTAGTAAACTATGCCAGGATAAAGCCATGTAGTAAACTGAGCTAGGACATAGCTAAGTAGTAAACTTAGCTAGGGGATAACTAATCTAGGGCATAGCTAAGTAGTAAACTAAGCCGATAGATAGCTTATTAGTAAACTGAGCTAGGACATAGCTAAGCAGTAAACTAAGCTAGGACAAAGCTATGTAGTAAACTGAGCTAGGACATATCTATGTAGTTAACTAAGCTAGGACATAGCTAAGTAGTAAAGTAAGCTAGGACATCACTAAGCTAGGGCATAGCTAAGTAGTAAACTAAGCTAGGGCAGAGCTAATTAGTTAACCAAGGTAGGATAAAGCTATGTAATAAACTGAGCTAGGACATAGCTAAGTAGAAACTGAGCTAGGACATAACTAAGCCAGGACTTAGCTAAGTAGTAAACTAAGTTAGGACATAGCTTAGTAGTCAACTAAGCTAGGACTAAGCTAAGTAGTAAACTAAGCTAAGATAAAGCTATGTACTAAACTGAGATAGGACATAGCTGAGTAGTAAACTAAGCTAGGACATAATCAAGCTGGGACATAGCTAATTAGTAAACTAAGCTATTACAAAGCTATGTAGTAAACTGAGCTAGGACATAGCTTAGTAGTAAACTAAGCTAGGACATATCTATGTAGTAAACTAAGCTAGGACATAACCAAGCTAGGACATAGCTAAATAGTAAACTGAGCTAGGACATAGCTTAGTAGTAAACTAAGCTAGGACATATCTAAGTAGTAAACTAAGCTAGGACATAACCAAGCTAGGACATAGCTAAGTAGTAAACTGAGCTAAGACAAAGCCATGTAGTAAACTTAGCTAGGATAAAGCTATGTAGTAAACTGAGCTAGGACATAGCTAAGTAGTAAACTGAGCTAGGACATAGCTATGTAGTAAACTAAGCTAGGACAAAGCTGTGTAGGAAACTTAGCTAGGACATAGCTATGTAGTAAACTTAGCTAGGACATAGCTAAATAGTCTGCTGAGCTAGGACATCACCAAGCTAGGGCATAGCTAAGTAGTAAACTAAGCCGATACATAGCTTATTAGTAAACTGAGCTAGGACATAACTAAACTAGGACGTAGCTAAGCAGTAAACAAAGCTAGGACAAAGCTATGTAGTAAACTGAGCTAGGACAAAGCTATGTAGTAAACTAAGCCAGGACATAGCAAAGCAGTAAACTAAGCTAGGACAAAGCTATGTAGTAAACTGAGCTAGGACATAGCTAAGTAGTAAACTGAGCTATAACATAACTAAGCCAGGACATAGCTAAGTAGTAAACTAAGCATGGACATGGCTAGGTAGTAAACTAAGATAGGACAAAGCTAAGTAGTAACATAAGCTAGGACATAGCTAAGTAGTAAACTGAGCTAGGACATAGCTAAGTAGTAAATTAAGCTATGACATAGCTAAGTAGTAAAATAAGCTAGGACATATCTAAGTAATAACCTGAGCTAGGTCATTACTAAGCTAGGACATAGCTAAGTTCGGAAACTAAGCTAGGACATAGCTAAGTAGTAAACTGAGCTAAGACAAAGCCATGTAGTAAACTTAGCTAGGATAAAGCTAAGTAGTAAACTGAGCTAGGACATAGCTAAGTGGTAAACTGAGCTAGGACATAGCTATGTAGTAAACTAAGCTAGGACAAAGCTGTGTAGTAAACTTAGCTAGGACATAGCTATGTAGTAAACTTAGCTAGGACATAGCTAAATAGTCAGCTGAGCTAGGACATCACCAAGCTAGGGCACAGCTAAGTAGTAAACTAAGCTAGGATATAGCTAAATAGTCAACTGAGCTAGGACATCACCAAGCTAGGGCATAGCTAAGTAGTAAACTAAGCAAGGACATAGCTAAGTAGTTAACTGAGCTAGGACATAGCTAAGCTAGGACATAGCTAAGTAGTAAACTAAGCCAGGATAAAGCCATGCAGTAAACTGAGCTAGGACATAGCTAAGTAGTAAACTTAGCTAGGGGATAACTAATCTAGGGCATAGCTAAGTAGTAAACTAAGCCGATAGATAGCTTATTAGTAAACTGAGCTAAGACATAACTAAGCTAGGACATAGCTAAGCAGTAAACTAAGCTAGGACAAAGCTATGTAGTAAACTGAGCTAGGACAAAGCTATGTAGTAAACAAAGCCAGGACAGAGTAAAGCAGTAAACTAAGCTAGGACAAAGCTATGTTGTAAACTGAGCTAGGACATAGCTAAGTAGTAAACTGAGCTATAACATTACTAAGCCAGGACATAGCTAAGTAGTAAACTAAGCATGGACATGGCTAGGTAGTAGCCTAAGCTAGGACATAGCTCAGTAGTAACATAAGCTAGGACATAGCTAAGTAGTAAACTGAGCTAGGACATAACTTAGCTAGGACATAGCTAAGTAGTAAATTAAGCCATGACATAGCTAAGTAATAAAATAAGCTAGGACATATCTAAGTAATAACCTGAGCTAGGTCATTACTAAGCTAGGACATAGCTAAGTAGGAAACTAAGCTAGGACATAGCAACGTAGTAAACTAAATTTGGACATTACTAAGCTAGAACATAGCTAAGTAGAAACCTAAGCTAGGACAAAGCTATGTGGTAAACTGAGCTAGGACATAGCTAAGTAGTAAACTAATGTGGTACACATCTAAGTAGTAAACTAAGCTAGGACATAACTAAGCTAGGACATGGCTAAGTAGTTAACTAAGCTAGGACAAAGCTATGTCGTAAACTGAGCTAGGACATATCTATGTAGTTAACTAAGCTAGGACATAGCTAAGTAGTAAAGTAAGCTAGGACATCACTAAGCTAGGACATGGCTAAGTAGTTAACTAAGCTAGGGCAGAGCTAATTAGGTAACTAAGGTAGGATAAAGCTATGTAATAAACTGAGCTAGGACATGGCTAAGTAGAAACTGAGCTAGGACATAACTAAGCCAGGACATAGCTAAGTATTAAACTAAGTTAGGACATAGCTTAGTAGTCAACTAAGCTAGGACTAAGCTAAGTAGTAAACTAAGCTAAGATAAAGCTATGTACTAAACTGAGATAGGACATAGCTGGGTAGTAAACTAAGCTAGGACATAATCAAGCTGGGCCATAGCTAATTAGTAAACTAAGCTATTACAAAGCTATGTAGTAAACTGAGCTAGGACATAGCTTAGTAGTAAACTAAGCTAGGACATATCTAAGTAGTAAACTAAGCTAGGACATAACCAAGCTAGGACATAGCTAAGTAGTAAACTGAGCTAGGACAAAGCCATGTAGTAAACTTAGCTAGGATAAAGCTATGTAGTAAACTGAGCTAGGACATAGCTATGTAGTAAACTGAGCCGATACATAGCTTATTAGTAAACTGAGCTAGGACATAACTAAGCTAGGACATAGCTAAGCAGTAAACTAAGCTAGGATAAAGCTATGTAGTAAACTGAGCTAGGACAAACTATGCAGTAAACTAAGCCAGGACAAGGCAAAGCAGTAAACTAAGCTAGGACACAGCTATGTAGTAAACTGAGCTAGGACATAGCTAAGTAGTAAACTGAGCTATAACATAACTAAGCCAGGACATAGCTAAGTAGTAAACTAAGCATGGACATGGCTAGGTAGTAAACCAAGCTAGGACATAGCTATGTAGTAAACTAAGCTACATCACCAAGCTAGGGCATAGCTAAGTAGTAAACTAAGCTAGGACATAGCTAAGTAGTTAACTGAGCTAGGACATAGCTAAGTAGTAAACTAAGCCAGGATAAAGCCAAGTAGTAAACTGAGCTAGGACATAGCTAAGTAGTAAACTTAGCTAGGGGATAACTAATCTAGGGCATAGCTAAGTAGTAAACTAAGCCGATACATAGCTTATTAGTAAACTGAGCTAGGACATAACTAAGCTAGGACATAGCTAAGCAGTAAACTAAGCTAGGATAAAGCTATGTAGTAAACTGAGCTAGGACAAAGCTATGTAGTAAACTAAGCCAGGACATGGCAAAGCAGTAAACTAAGCTAGGACAAAGCTATGTAGTAAACTGAGCTAGGACATAGCTAAGTAGTAAACTGAGCTATAACATAACTAAGCCAGGACATAGCTAAGTAGTAAACTAAGCATGGACATGGCTAGGTAGTAAACCAAGCTAGGACATAGCTATGTAGTAAACTAAGCTACATCACCAAGCTAGGGCATAGCTAAGTAGTAAACTAAGCTAGGACATAGCTAAATAGTCAACTGAGCTAGGACATCACCAAGCTAGGGCATAGCTAAGTAGTAAACTAAGCTAGGACATAGCTAAGTAGTTAACTGAGCTAGGACATAGCTAAGTAGTAAACTAAGCCAGGATAAAGCCAAGTAGTAAACTGAGCTAGGACATAGCTAAGTAGTAAACTTAGCTAGGGGATAACTAATCTAGGGCATAGCTAAGTAGTAAACTAAGCCGATACATAGCTTATTAGTAAACTGAGCTAGGACATAACTAAGCTAGGACATAGCTAAGCAGTAAACTAAGCTAGGATAAAGCTATGTAGTAAACTGAGCTAGGACAAAGCTATGTAGTAAACTAAGCCAGGACATGGCAAAGCAGTAAACTAAGCTAGGACAAAGCTATGTAGTAAACTGAGCTAGGACATAGCTAAGTAGTAAACTGAGCTATAACATAACTAAGCCAGGACATAGCTAAGTAGTAAACTAAGCATGGACATGGCTAGGTAGTAAACTAAGCTAGGACATAGCTAAGTAGTAACATAAGCTAGGACATAGCTAAGTAGTAAACTGAGCTAGGACATAACTTAGCTAGGACATAGCTAAGTAGTAAATTAAGCTATGACATAGCTAAGTAATAAAATAAGCTAGGACATATCTAAGTAATAACCTGAGCTAGGTCACTACTAAGCTAGGACATAGCTAAGTAGGAAACTAAGCTAGGACATAGCTACGTAGTAAACTAAATTTGGACATTACTAAGCTAGAACATAGCTAAGTAGAAAACTAAGCTAGGACAAAGCTATGTGGTAAACTGAGCTAGGACATAGCTAAGTAGTAAACTAATGTGGTACACATCTAAGTAGTAAACTAAGCTAGGACATAACTAAGCTAGAACATGGCTAAGTAGTTAACTAAGCTAGGACAAAGCTATGTAGTAAACTGAGCTAGGACATATCTATGTAGTTAACTAAGCTAGGACATAGCTAAGTAGTAAAGTAAGCTAGGACATCACTAAGCTAGGGCATAGCTAAGTAGTAAACTAAGCTAGGGCAGAGCTAATTAGTTAACTAAGGTAGGATAAAGCTATGTAATAAACTGAGCTAGGACATAGCTAAGTAGAAACTGAGCTAGGACATAACTAAGCCAGGACATAGCTAAGTAGTAAACTAAGTTAGGACATAGCTAAGTAGTCAACTAAGCTAGGACATAACTAAGCTAGGACTAAGCTAAGTAGTAAACTAAGCTAAGATAAAGCTATGTACTAAACTGAGATAGGACATAGCTGAGTAGTAAACTAAGCTAGGACATAATCAAGCTGGGACATAGCTAATTAGTAAACTAAGCTATTACAAAGCTATGTAGTAAACTGAGCTAGGACATAGCTTAGTAGTAAACTAAGCTAGGACATATCTAAGTAGTAAACTGAGCTAGGACATAGCTATGTAGTAAACTAAGCTAGGACAAAGCTGTGTAGTAAACTTAGCTAGGACATAGCTATGTAGTAAACTTAGCTAGGACATAGCTAAATAGTGAGCTGAGCTAGGACATCACCAAGCTAGGGCATAGCTAAGTAGTAAACTAAGCTAGGACATAGCTAAATAGTCAACTTAGCTAGGACATCACCAAGCTAGGGCATAGCTAAGTAGTAAACTAAGCTAGGACATAGCTAAGTAGTTAACTGAGCTAGGACATAGCTAAGCTAGGACATAGCTAAGTAGTAAACTATGCCAGGATAAAGCCATGTAGTAAACTGAGCTAGGACATAGCTAAGTAGTAAACTTAGCTAGGGGATAACTAATCTAGGGCATAGCTAAGTAGTAAACTAAGCCGATAGATAGCTTATTAGTAAACTGAGCTAGGACATAGCTAAGCAGTAAACTAAGCTAGGACAAAGCTATGTAGTAAACTGAGCTAGGACATATCTATGTAGTTAACTAAGCTAGGACATAGCTAAGTAGTAAAGTAAGCTAGGACATCACTAAGCTAGGGCATAGCTAAGTAGTAAACTAAGCTAGGGCAGAGCTAATTAGTTAACCAAGGTAGGATAAAGCTATGTAATAAACTGAGCTAGGACATAGCTAAGTAGAAACTGAGCTAGGACATAACTAAGCCAGGACTTAGCTAAGTAGTAAACTAAGTTAGGACATAGCTGAGTAGTAAACTAAGCTAGGACATAATCAAGCTGGGACATAGCTAATTAGTAAACTAAGCTATTACAAAGCTATGTAGTAAACTGAGCTAGGACATAGCTTAGTAGTAAACTAAGCTAGGACATATCTATGTAGTAAACTAAGCTAGGACATAACCAAGCTAGGACATAGCTAAATAGTAAACTGAGCTAGGACATAGCTTAGTAGTAAACTAAGCTAGGACATATCTAAGTAGTAAACTAAGCTAGGACATAACCAAGCTAGGACATAGCTAAGTAGTAAACTGAGCTAAGACAAAGCCATGTAGTAAACTTAGCTAGGATAAAGCTATGTAGTAAACTGAGCTAGGACATAGCTAAGTAGTAAACTGAGCTAGGACATAGCTATGTAGTAAACTAAGCTAGGACAAAGCTGTGTAGGAAACTTAGCTAGGACATAGCTATGTAGTAAACTTAGCTAGGACATAGCTAAATAGTCTGCTGAGCTAGGACATCACCAAGCTAGGGCATAGCTAAGTAGTAAACTAAGCCGATACATAGCTTATTAGTAAACTGAGCTAGGACATAACTAAACTAGGACGTAGCTAAGCAGTAAACAAAGCTAGGACAAAGCTATGTAGTAAACTGAGCTAGGACAAAGCTATGTAGTAAACTAAGCCAGGACATAGCAAAGCAGTAAACTAAGCTAGGACAAAGCTATGTAGTAAACTGAGCTAGGACATAGCTAAGTAGTAAACTGAGCTATAACATAACTAAGCCAGGACATAGCTAAGTAGTAAACTAAGCATGGACATGGCTAGGTAGTAAACTAAGATAGGACAAAGCTAAGTAGTAACATAAGCTAGGACATAGCTAAGTAGTAAACTGAGCTAGGACATAGCTAAGTAGTAAATTAAGCTATGACATAGCTAAGTAGTAAAATAAGCTAGGACATATCTAAGTAATAACCTGAGCTAGGTCATTACTAAGCTAGGACATAGCTAAGTTCGGAAACTAAGCTAGGACATAGCTAAGTAGTAAACTGAGCTAAGACAAAGCCATGTAGTAAACTTAGCTAGGATAAAGCTAAGTAGTAAACTGAGCTAGGACATAGCTAAGTGGTAAACTGAGCTAGGACATAGCTATGTAGTAAACTAAGCTAGGACAAAGCTGTGTAGTAAACTTAGCTAGGACATAGCTATGTAGTAAACTTAGCTAGGACATAGCTAAATAGTCAGCTGAGCTAGGACATCACCAAGCTAGGGCACAGCTAAGTAGTAAACTAAGCTAGGATATAGCTAAATAGTCAACTGAGCTAGGACATCACCAAGCTAGGGCATAGCTAAGTAGTAAACTAAGCAAGGACATAGCTAAGTAGTTAACTGAGCTAGGACATAGCTAAGCTAGGACATAGCTAAGTAGTAAACTAAGCCAGGATAAAGCCATGCAGTAAACTGAGCTAGGACATAGCTAAGTAGTAAACTTAGCTAGGGGATAACTAATCTAGGGCATAGCTAAGTAGTAAACTAAGCCGATAGATAGCTTATTAGTAAACTGAGCTAAGACATAACTAAGCTAGGACATAGCTAAGCAGTAAACTAAGCTAGGACAAAGCTATGTAGTAAACTGAGCTAGGACAAAGCTATGTAGTAAACAAAGCCAGGACAGAGTAAAGCAGTAAACTAAGCTAGGACAAAGCTATGTTGTAAACTGAGCTAGGACATAGCTAAGTAGTAAACTGAGCTATAACATTACTAAGCCAGGACATAGCTAAGTAGTAAACTAAGCATGGACATGGCTAGGTAGTAGCCTAAGCTAGGACATAGCTCAGTAGTAACATAAGCTAGGACATAGCTAAGTAGTAAACTGAGCTAGGACATAACTTAGCTAGGACATAGCTAAGTAGTAAATTAAGCCATGACATAGCTAAGTAATAAAATAAGCTAGGACATATCTAAGTAATAACCTGAGCTAGGTCATTACTAAGCTAGGACATAGCTAAGTAGGAAACTAAGCTAGGACATAGCAACGTAGTAAACTAAATTTGGACATTACTAAGCTAGAACATAGCTAAGTAGAAACCTAAGCTAGGACAAAGCTATGTGGTAAACTGAGCTAGGACATAGCTAAGTAGTAAACTAATGTGGTACACATCTAAGTAGTAAACTAAGCTAGGACATAACTAAGCTAGGACATGGCTAAGTAGTTAACTAAGCTAGGACAAAGCTATGTCGTAAACTGAGCTAGGACATATCTATGTAGTTAACTAAGCTAGGACATAGCTAAGTAGTAAAGTAAGCTAGGACATCACTAAGCTAGGACATGGCTAAGTAGTTAACTAAGCTAGGGCAGAGCTAATTAGGTAACTAAGGTAGGATAAAGCTATGTAATAAACTGAGCTAGGACATGGCTAAGTAGAAACTGAGCTAGGACATAACTAAGCCAGGACATAGCTAAGTATTAAACTAAGTTAGGACATAGCTTAGTAGTCAACTAAGCTAGGACTAAGCTAAGTAGTAAACTAAGCTAAGATAAAGCTATGTACTAAACTGAGATAGGACATAGCTGGGTAGTAAACTAAGCTAGGACATAATCAAGCTGGGCCATAGCTAATTAGTAAACTAAGCTATTACAAAGCTATGTAGTAAACTGAGCTAGGACATAGCTTAGTAGTAAACTAAGCTAGGACATATCTAAGTAGTAAACTAAGCTAGGACATAACCAAGCTAGGACATAGCTAAGTAGTAAACTGAGCTAGGACAAAGCCATGTAGTAAACTTAGCTAGGATAAAGCTATGTAGTAAACTGAGCTAGGACATAGCTATGTAGTAAACTGAGCCGATACATAGCTTATTAGTAAACTGAGCTAGGACATAACTAAGCTAGGACATAGCTAAGCAGTAAACTAAGCTAGGATAAAGCTATGTAGTAAACTGAGCTAGGACAAACTATGCAGTAAACTAAGCCAGGACAAGGCAAAGCAGTAAACTAAGCTAGGACACAGCTATGTAGTAAACTGAGCTAGGACATAGCTAAGTAGTAAACTGAGCTATAACATAACTAAGCCAGGACATAGCTAAGTAGTAAACTAAGCATGGACATGGCTAGGTAGTAAACCAAGCTAGGACATAGCTATGTAGTAAACTAAGCTACATCACCAAGCTAGGGCATAGCTAAGTAGTAAACTAAGCTAGGACATAGCTAAGTAGTTAACTGAGCTAGGACATAGCTAAGTAGTAAACTAAGCCAGGATAAAGCCAAGTAGTAAACTGAGCTAGGACATAGCTAAGTAGTAAACTTAGCTAGGGGATAACTAATCTAGGGCATAGCTAAGTAGTAAACTAAGCCGATACATAGCTTATTAGTAAACTGAGCTAGGACATAACTAAGCTAGGACATAGCTAAGCAGTAAACTAAGCTAGGATAAAGCTATGTAGTAAACTGAGCTAGGACAAAGCTATGTAGTAAACTAAGCCAGGACATGGCAAAGCAGTAAACTAAGCTAGGACAAAGCTATGTAGTAAACTGAGCTAGGACATAGCTAAGTAGTAAACTGAGCTATAACATAACTAAGCCAGGACATAGCTAAGTAGTAAACTAAGCATGGACATGGCTAGGTAGTAAACCAAGCTAGGACATAGCTATGTAGTAAACTAAGCTACATCACCAAGCTAGGGCATAGCTAAGTAGTAAACTAAGCTAGGACATAGCTAAATAGTCAACTGAGCTAGGACATCACCAAGCTAGGGCATAGCTAAGTAGTAAACTAAGCTAGGACATAGCTAAGTAGTTAACTGAGCTAGGACATAGCTAAGTAGTAAACTAAGCCAGGATAAAGCCAAGTAGTAAACTGAGCTAGGACATAGCTAAGTAGTAAACTTAGCTAGGGGATAACTAATCTAGGGCATAGCTAAGTAGTAAACTAAGCCGATACATAGCTTATTAGTAAACTGAGCTAGGACATAACTAAGCTAGGACATAGCTAAGCAGTAAACTAAGCTAGGATAAAGCTATGTAGTAAACTGAGCTAGGACAAAGCTATGTAGTAAACTAAGCCAGGACATGGCAAAGCAGTAAACTAAGCTAGGACAAAGCTATGTAGTAAACTGAGCTAGGACATAGCTAAGTAGTAAACTGAGCTATAACATAACTAAGCCAGGACATAGCTAAGTAGTAAACTAAGCATGGACATGGCTAGGTAGTAAACTAAGCTAGGACATAGCTAAGTAGTAACATAAGCTAGGACATAGCTAAGTAGTAAACTGAGCTAGGACATAACTTAGCTAGGACATAGCTAAGTAGTAAATTAAGCTATGACATAGCTAAGTAATAAAATAAGCTAGGACATATCTAAGTAATAACCTGAGCTAGGTCACTACTAAGCTAGGACATAGCTAAGTAGGAAACTAAGCTAGGACATAGCTACGTAGTAAACTAAATTTGGACATTACTAAGCTAGAACATAGCTAAGTAGAAAACTAAGCTAGGACAAAGCTATGTGGTAAACTGAGCTAGGACATAGCTAAGTAGTAAACTAATGTGGTACACATCTAAGTAGTAAACTAAGCTAGGACATAACTAAGCTAGTACATGGCTAAGTAGTTAACTAGGCCAGGACAAAGCTATGTAGTAAACTGAGATAGGACATATCTATGTAGTTAACTAAGCTAGGACATAGCTAAGTAGTAAAGTAAGCTAGGACATCACTAAGCTAGGGCATAGCTAAGTAGTAAACTAAGCTAGAGCAGAGCTAATTAGTTAACTAAGGTAGGATAAAGCTATGTAGTAAACTGAGCTAGGACATAGCTAAGTAGAAACTGAGCTAGGACATAACTAAGCCAGGACATAGCTAAGTAGTAAACTAAGTTAGGACATAGCTTAGTAGTCAACTAAGCTAGGACTAAGCTAAGTAGTAAACTAAGCTAAGATAAAGCTATGTACTAAACTGAGATAGGACATAACTTAGCTAGGACATAGCTAAGTAGTAAATTAAGCTATGACATAGCTAAGTTATAAAATAAGCTAGGACATATCTAAGTAATAACCTGAGCTAGGTCATTACTAAGCTAGGACATAGCTAAGTAGGAAACTAAGCTAGGACATAGCTACGTAGTAAACTAAATTTGGACATTACTAAGCTAGAACATAGCTAAGTAGAAAACTAAGCTAGGACAAAGCTAAGTGGTAAACTGAGATAGGACATAGCTAAGTAGTAAACTAATGTGGTACACATCTAAGTAGTAAACTAAGCTTGGACATAACTAAGCTAGGACATGGCTAAGTAGTTAACTAAGCTAGGACAAAGCTATGTAGTAAACTGAGCTAGGACATATCTATGTAGTTAACTAAGCTAGGACATAGCTAAGAAGTAAAGTAAGCTAGGACATCACTGAGCTAGGGCATAGCTAAGTAGTAAACTAAGCTAGGGCAGAGCTAATTAGTTAACTAAGGTAGGATAAAGCTATGTAATAAACTGAGCTAGGACATAGCTGAGTAGTAAACTAAGCTAGGACATAATCAAGCTGGGACATAGCTAATTAGTAAACTAAGCTATTACAAAGCTATGTAGTAAACTGAGCTAGGACATAGCTTAGTAGTAAACTAAGCTAGGACATATCTAAGTAGTAAACTAAGCTAGGACATAACCAAGCTAGGACATAGCTAAGTAGTAAACTGAGCTAGGACATAGCCATGTAGTAAACTTAGCTAGGATAAAGCTATGTAGTAAACTGAGCTAGGACATAGCTATGTAGTAAACTTAGCTAGGACATAGCTATGTAGTAAACTAAGCTAGGACAAAGCTGTGTAGTAAACTTAGCTAGGACATAGCTATGTAGTAAACTTAGCTAGGACATAGCTAAATAGTCAGCTGAGCTAGGACATCACCAAGCTAGGGCATAGCTAAGTAGTAAACTAAGCTAGGACATAGCTAAATAGTCAACTGAGCTAGGACATCACCAAGCTAGGGCATAGCTAAGTAGTAAACTAAGCTAGGACATAGCTAAGTAGTTAACTGAGCTAGGACATAGCTAAGCTAGGACATAGCTAAGTAGTAAACTAAGCCAGGATAAAGCCATGTAGTAAACTGAGCTAGGACATAGCTAAGTAGTAAACTAAGCTAGGGGATAACTAATCTAGGGCATAGCTAAGTAGTAAACTAAGCCGATACATAGCTTATTAGTAAACTGAGCTAGGACATAACTAAGCTAGGACATAGCTAAGCAGTAAACTAAGCTAGGACAAAGCTATGTAGTAAACTGAGCTAGGACATAACTAAGCTAGGACATAGCTAAGCAGTAAACTAAGCTAGGACAAAGCTATGTAGTAAACTGAGCTAGGACATAACTAAGCTAGGACATAGCTAAGCAGTAAACTGAGCTAGGACAAAGCTATGTAGTAAACCAAGCTAGGACATAGCTAAGTAGTTAACTGAGCTAGGACATAGCTAAGCTAGGACATAGCTAAGTAGTAAACTAAGCCAGGATAAAGCCATGTAGTAAACTGAGCTAGGACATAGCTAAGTAGTAAACTCTGCTAGGGGAAAACTAATCTAGGGCATAGCTAAGTAGTAAACTAAGCCGATACATAGCTTATTAGTAAACTGGGCTAGGACATAACTAAGCTAGGACATAGCTAAGCTGTAAACTAAGCTAGGACAAAGCTATGTAGTAAACTGAGCTAGGACAAAGCTATGTAGTAAACTAAACCAGGACATAGAAAAGCAGTAAACTAAGCTAGGACAAAGCTATGTAGTAAACTGAGCTAGGACAAAGCTATGTAGTAAACTAAACCAGGACATAGAAAAGCAGTAAACTAAGCCAGGACATAGCTAAGTAGTAAACTAAGCATGGACATGGCTAGGTAGTAAACTAAGCTAGGACATAGCTAAGTAGTAACATAAGCTAGGACATAGCTAAGTAGTAAACTGAGCTAGGACATAACTCAGCTAGGACATAGCTAAGTAGTAAATTAAGCTATGACATAGCTAAGTAATAAAATAAGCTAGGACATATCTAAGTAATAACCTGAGCTAGGTCATTACTAAGCTAGGACATAGCTAAGTAGGAAACTAAGCTAGGACATAGCAACGTAGTAAACTAAATTTGGACATTACTAAGCTAGAACATAGCTAAGTAGAAACCTAAGCTAGGACAAAGCTATGTGGTAAACTGAGCTAGGACATAGCTAAGTAGTAAACTAATGTGGTACACATCTAAGTAGTAAACTAAGCTAGGACATAACTAAGCTAGGACATGGCTAAGTAGTTAACTAAGCTAGGACAAAGCTATGTAGTAAACTGAGCTAAGACATATCTATGTAGGTAACTAAGCTAGGACATAGCTAAGTAGTAAAGTAAGCTAGGACATCACTAAGCTAGGGCAAAGCTTAGTAGTAAACTAAGCTAGGGCAGAGCTAATTAGTTAACTAAGGTAGGATAAAGCTATGTAATAAACTGAGCTAGGACATAGCTAAGTAGAAACTGAGCTAGGACATAACTAAGCCAGGACATAGCTAAGTAGTAAACTAAGTTAGGACATAGCTAAGTAGTCAACTAAGCTAGGACTAAGCTAAGTAGTAAACTAAGCTAAGATAAAGCTATGTACTAAACTGAGATAGGACATAGCTGAGTAGTAAACTAAGCTAGGACATAATCAAGCTAGGACATAGCTAATTAGTATACTAAGCTATTACAAAGCTATGTAGTAAACTGAGCTAGGACATAGCTTAGTAGTAAACTAAGCTAGGATATATCTAAGT
Source organism: Othius punctulatus (assembly GCA_951805005.1). NCBI lineage: Eukaryota > Metazoa > Arthropoda > Insecta > Coleoptera > Staphylinidae > Othius > Othius punctulatus. The sequence continues at coordinate 70,763,054 of OX638144.1, forward strand.
AGTAAACTAAGCTAGGACATAACCAAGCTAGGACATAGCTAAGTAGTAAACTGAGCTAGGACAAAGCCATGTAGTAAACTTAGCTAGGATAAAGCTATGTAGTAAACTGAGCTAGGACATAGCTAAGTAGTAAACTGAGCTAGGACATAGCTATGTAGTAAACTAAGCTAGGACAAAGCTGTGTAGTAAACTTAGCTAGGACATAGCTATGTAGTAAACTTAGCTAGGACATAGCTAAATAGTCAGCTGAGCTAGGACATCACCAAGCTAGGGCATAGCTAAGTAGTGAACTAAGCTAGGACATAGTTAATAGTCAACTGAGCTAGGACATCACCAAGCTAGGGCATAGCTCAGTAGTAAACTAAGCTAGGACATAGCTAAGTAGTTAACTGAGCTAGGACATAGCTAGGTAGTAAACTTAGCTAGGGGATAACTAATCTAGGGCATAGCTAAGTAGTAAACTAAGCCGATAGATAGCTTATTAGTAAACTGAGCTAGAACATAACTAAGCTAGGACATAGCTAAGCAGTAAACTAAGCTAGGACAAAGCTATGTAGTAAACTGAGCTAGGACAAAGCTATGTAGTAAACTAAACCAGGACGTAGCAAAGCAGTAAACTAAGCTAGGACAAAGCTATGTAGTAAACTGAGCTAGGACATAGCTAAGTAGTAAACTGAGCTATAACATATCTAAGCCAGGACATAGCTAAGTAGTAAACTAAGCATGGACATGGCTAGGTAGTAAACGAAGCTAGGACATAGCTAAGTAGTAACATAAGCTAGGACATAGCTAAGTAGTAAACTGAGCTAGGACATAACTTAGCTAGGACATAGCTAAGTAGTAAATTAAGCTATGACATAGCTAAGTAATAAAATAAGCTAGGACATATCTAAGTAATAACCTGAGCTAGGGCATTACTAAGCTAGGACATAGCTAAGTAGGAAACTAAGCTAGGACATAGCAACGTAGTAAACTAAATTTGGACATTACTAAGCTAGAACATAGCTAAGTAGAAACCTAAGCTAGGACAAAGCTATGTGGTAAACTGAGCTAGGACATAGCTAAGTAGTAAACTAATGTGGTACACATCTAAGTAGTAAACTAAGCTAGGACATAACAAAGCTAGGACATGGCTAAGTAGTTAACTAAGCTAGGACAAAGCTATGTAGTAAACTGAGCTAGGACATATCTATGTAGTAAACTAAGCTAGGACATAGCTAAGTAGTAAAGTAAGCTAGGACATCACTAAGCTAGGGCATAGCTAAGTAGTAAACTAAGCTAGGGCAGAGCTAATTAGTTAACTAAGGTAGGATAAAGCTATGTAATAAACTGAGCTAGGACATGGCTAAGTAGAAACTGAGCTAGGACATAACTAAGCCAGGACATAGCTAAGTATTAAACTAAGTTAGGACATAGCTTAGTAGTCAACTAAGCTAGGACTAAGCTAAGTAGTAAACTAAGCTAAGATAAAGCTATGTACTAAACTGAGATAGGACATAGCTGGGTAGTAAACTAAGCTAGGACATAATCAAGCTGGGCCATAGCTAATTAGTAAACTAAGCTATTACAAAGCTATGTAGTAAACTGAGCTAGGACATAGCTTAGTAGTAAACTAAGCTAGGACATATCTAAGTAGTAAACTAAGCTAGGACATAACCAAGCTAGGACATAGCTAAGTAGTAAACTGAGCTAGGACAAAGCCATGTAGTAAACTTAGCTAGGTAAAAGCTATGTAGTAAACTGAGCTAGGACATAGCTAAGTAGTAAACTGAGCCGATACATAGCTTATTAGTAAACTGAGCTAGGACATAACTAAGCTAGGACATAGCTAAGCAGTAAACTAAGCTAGGATAAAGCTATGTAGTAAACTGAGCTAGGACAAAGCTATGCAGTAAACTAAGCCAGGACAAGGCAAAGCAGTAAACTAAGCTAGGACACAGCTATGTAGTAAACTGAGCTAGGACATAGCTAAGTAGTAAACTGAGCTAAAACATAACTAAGCCAGGACATAGCTAAGTAGTAAACTAAGCATGGACATGGCTAGGTAGTAAACTAAGCTAGGACATAGCTAAGTAGTAACATAAGCTAGGACATAGCTAAGTAGTTAACTGAGCTAGGACATAACATAGCTAGGACATGGCTAAGTAGTAAATTAAGCTATGACATAGCTAAGTAATAAAATAAGCTAGGACATATCTAAGTAATAACCTGAGCTAGGTCATTACTAAGCTAGGACATAGGTAAGTAGGAAACTAAGCTAGGACATAGCTACGTAGTAAACTAAATTTGGACATTACTAAGCTAGAACATAGCTATGTAGTAAACTAAGCTAGGACAAAGCTGTGTAGTAAACTTAGCTAGGACATAGCTATGTAGTAAACTTAGCTAGGACATAGCTAAATAATCAGCTGAGCTAGGACATCACCAAGCTAGGGCATAGCTAAGTAGTAAACTAAGCTAGGACATAGCTAAATAGTCAACTGAGCTAGGACATCACCAAGCTAGGGCATAGCTAAGTAGTAAACTAAGCTAGGACATAGCTAAGTAGTTAACTGAGCTAGGACATAGCTAAGTAGTAAACTAAGCCAGGATAAAGCCAAGTAGTAAACTGAGCTAGGACATAGCTAAGTAGTAAACTTAGCTAGGGGATAACTAATCTAGGGCATAGCTAAGTAGTAAACTAAGCCGATACATAGCTTATTAGTATACTGAGCTAGGACATAACTAAGCTAGGACATAGCTAAGCAGTAAACTAAGCTAGGATAAAGCTATGTAGTAAACTGAGCTAGGACAAAGCTATGTAGTAAACTAAGCCAGGACATGGCAAAGCAGTAAACTAAGCTAGGACAAAGCTATGTAGTAAACTGAGCTAGGGCATAGCTAAGTAGTAAACTGAGCTATAACATAACTAAGCCAGGACATAGCTAAGTAGTAAACTAAGCATGGACATGGCTAGGTAGTAAACTAAGCTAGGACATAGCTAAGTAGTAACATAAGCTAGGACATAGCTAAGTAGTAAACTGAGCTAGGACATAACTTAGCTAGGACATAGCTAAGTAGTAAATTAAGCTATGACATAGCTAAGTAATAAAATAAGCTAGGACATATCTAAGTAATAACCTGAGCTAGGTCACTACTAAGCTAGGACATAGCTAAGTAGGAAACTAAGCTAGGACATAGCTACGTAGTAAACTAAATTTGGACATTACTAAGCTAGAACATAGCTAAGTAGAAAACTAAGCTAGGACAAAGCTATGTGGTAAACTGAGCTAGGACATAGCTAAGTAGTAAACTAATGTGGTACACATCTAAGTAGTAAACTAAGCTAGGACATAACTAAGCTAGGACATGGCTAAGTAGTTAACTAGGCCAGGACAAAGCTATGTAGTAAACTGAGATAGGACATATCTATGTAGTTAACTAAGCTAGGACATAGCTAAGTAGTAAAGTAAGCTAGGACATCACTAAGCTAGGGCATAGCTAAGTAGTAAACTAAGCTAGGGCAGAGCTAATTAGTTAACTAAGGTAGGATAAAGCTATGTAATAAACTGAGCTAGGACATAGCTAAGTAGAAACTGAGCTAGGACATAACTAAGCCAGGACATAGCTAAGTAGTAAACTAAGTTAGGACATAGCTAAGTAGTCAACTAAGCTAGGACATAACTGAGCTAGGACTAAGCTAAGTAGTAAACTAAGCTAAAATAAAGCTATGTACTAAACTGAGATAGGACATAACTGAGTAGTAAACTAAGCTAGGACATAATCAAGCTAGGACATAGCTAATTAGTATACTAAGCTATTACAAAGCTATGTAGTAAACTGAGCTAGGACATAGCTTAGTAGTAAACTAAGCTAGGATATATCTAAGTAGTAAACTAAGCTAGGACATAACCAAGCTAGGACATAGCTAAGTAGTAAACTGAGCTAGGACAAAGCCATGTAGTAAACTTAGCTAGGTTAAAGCTATGTAGTAAACTGAGCTGGGTCATAGCTAAGTAGTAAACTGAGCTAGGACATAGCTATGTTGTAAACTAAGCTAGGACAAAGCTGTGTAGTAAACTTAGCTAGGACATAGCTATGTAGTAAACTTAGCTAGGACATAGCTAAATAGTCAGCTGAGCTAGGACATCACCAAGCTAGGACATAGCTAAGTAGTAAACTAAGCTAGGACATAGTTAATAGTCAACTGAGCTAGGACATCACCAAGCTAGGGCATAGCTCAGTAGTAAACTAAGCTAGGACATAGCTAAGTAGTTAACTGAGCTAGGACATAGCTAAGTAGTAAACTAAGCCAGGATAAAGCCATGTAGTAAACTGAGCTAGGACATAGCTAAGTAGTAAACTTAGCTAGGGGATAACTAATCTAGGGCATAGCTAAGTAGTAAACTAAGCCGATACATAGCTTATTAGTAAACTGAGCTAGGACATAACTAAGCTAGGACATAGCTAAGCTGTAAACTAAGCTAGGACAAAGCTATGTAGTAAACTGAGCTAGGACATAACTAAGCTAGGACATAGCTAAGCAGTAAACTAAGCTAGGACAAAGCTATGTAGTAAACCGAGCTAGGACAAAGCTATGTAGTAAACTAAGCCAGGACATAGCAAAGCAGTAAACTAAGCTAGGACAAAGCTAAGTAGTAAACTGAGCTAGGACATAGCTAAGTAGTAAACTGAGCTATAACATAACTAAGCCAGGGCATAGCTCAGTAGTAAAGTAAGCATGGACATGGCTAGGTAATAAACTAAGCTAGGACATAGCTAAGTAGTAACATAAGCTAGGACATAGCTAAGTAGTAAACTGAGCTAGGACATAACTTAGCTAGGACATGGCTAAGTAGTAAATTAAGCTATGACATAGCTAAGTAATAAAATAAGCTAGGACATATCTAAGTAATAACCTGAGCTAAGTCATTACTAAGCTAGGACATAGCTAAGTAGGAAACTAAGCTAGGACATAGCAACGTAGTAAACTAAATTTGGACATTACTAAGCTAGAACATAGCTAAGTAGAAACCTAAGCTAGGACAAAGCTATGTGGTAAACTGAGCTAGGACATAGCTAAGTAGTAAACTAATGTGGTACACATCTGTGTAGTAAACTAAGCTAGGACATAACTAAGCTAGAACATGGCTAAGTAGTTAACTAAGCTAGGACAAAGCTATGTAGTAAACTGAGCTAGGACATATCTATGTAGTTAACTAAGCTAGGACATAGCTAAGTAGTAAAGTAAGCTAGGACATCACTAAGCTAGGGCATAGCTAAGTAGTAAACTAAGCCAGGGCAGAGCTAATTAGTTAACTAAGGTAGGATAAAGCTATGTAATAAACTGAGCTAGGACATAGCTAAGTAGAAACTGAGCTAGGACATAACTAAGCCAGGACATAGCTAAGTAGTAAACTAAGTTAGGACATAGCTAAGTAGTCAACTAAGCTAGGACATAACTAAGCTAGGACTAAGCTAAGTAGTAAACTAAGCTAAGATAAAGCTATGTACTAAACTGAGATAGGACATAGCTGAGTAGTAAACTAAGCTAGGACATAATCAAGCTGGGACATAGCTAATTAGTAAACTAAGCTATTACAAAGCTATGTAGTAAACTGAGCTAGGACATATCTAAGTAGTAAACTGAGCTAGGACATAGCTATGTAGTAAACTAAGCTAGGACAAAGCTGTGTAGTAAACTTAGCTAGGACATAGCTATGTAGTAAACTTAGCTAGGACATAGCTAAATAGTGAGCTGAGCTAGGACATCACCCAGCTAGGGCATAGCTAAGTAGTAAACTAAGCTAGGACATAGCTAAATAGTCAACTTAGCTAGGACTTCACCAAGCTAGGGCATAGCTAAGTAGTAAACTAAGCTAGGACATAGCTAAGTAGTTAACTGAGCTAGGACATAGCTAAGCTAGGACATAGCTAAGTAGTAAACTATGCCAGGATAAAGCCATGTAGTAAACTGAGCTAGGACATAGCTTAGTAGTAAACTTAGCTAGGGGATAACTAATCTAGGGCATAGCTAAGTAGTAAACTAAGCCGATAGATAGCTTATTAGTAAACTGAGCTAGGACATAACTAAGCTAGGACATAGCTAAGCAGTAAACTAAGCTAGGACAAAGTTATGTAGTAAACTGAGCTAGGACATATCTATGTAGTTAACTAAGCTAGGACATAGCTAAGTAGTAAAGTAAGCTAGGACATCACTAAGCTAGGGCATAGCTAAGTAGTAAACTAAGCTAGGGCAGAGCTAATTAGTTAACCAAGGTAGGATAAAGCTATGTAATAAACTGAGCTAGGACATAGCTAAGTAGAAACTGAGCTAGGACATAACTAAGCCAGGACATAGCTAAGTAGTAAACTAAGTTAGGACATAGCTTAGTAGTCAACTAAGCTAGGACTAAGCTAAGTAGTAAACTAAGCTAAGATAAAGCTATGTACTAAACTGAGATAGGACATAGCTGAGTAGTAAACTAAGCTAGGACATAATCAAGCTGGGACATAGCTAATTAGTAAACTAAGCTATTACAAAGCTATGTAGTAAACTGAGCTAGGACATAACCAAGCTAGGACATAGCTAAGTAGTAAACTGAGCTAGGACAAAGCCATGTAGTAAACTTAGCTAGGATAAAGCTATGTAGTAAACTGAGCTAGGACATAGCTAAGTAGTAAACTGAGCCGATACATAGCTTATTAGTAAACTGAGCTAGGACATAACTAAGCTAGGACATAGCTAAGCAGTAAACTAAGCTAGGATAAAGCTATGTAGTAAACTGAGCTAGGACAAAGCTATGCAGTAAACTAAGCCAGGACAAGGCAAAGCAGTAAACTAAGCTAGGACACAGCTATGTAGTAAACTGAGCTAGGACATAGCTAAGTAGTAAACTGAGCTAAAACATAACTAAGCCAGGACATAGCTAAGTAGTAAACTAAGCATGGACATGGCTAGGTAGTAAACTAAGCTAGGACATAGCTAAGTAGTAACATAAGCTAGGACATAGCTAAGTAGTTAACTGAGCTAGGACATAACATAGCTAGGACATGGCTAAGTAGTAAATTAAGCTATGACATAGCTAAGTAATAAAATAAGCTAGGACATATCTAAGTAATAACCTGAGCTAGGTCATTACTAAGCTAGGACATAGCTAAGTAGGAAACTAAGCTAGGACATAGCTACGTAGTAAACTAAATTTGGACATTACTAAGCTAGAACATAGCTATGTAGTAAACTAAGCTAGGACAAAGCTGTGTAGTAAACTTAGCTAGGACATAGCTATGTAGTAAACTTAGCTAGGACATAGCTAAATAATCAGCTGAGCTAGGACATCACCAAGCTAGGGCATAGCTAAGTAGTAAACTAAGCTAGGACATAGCTAAATAGTCAACTGAGCTAGGACATCACCAAGCTAGGGCATAGCTAAGTAGTAAACTAAGCTAGGACATAGCTAAGTGGTTAACTGAGCTAGGACATAGCTAAGTAGTAAACTAAGCCAGGATAAAGCCAAGTAGTAAACTGAGCTTGGACATAGCTAAGTAGTAAACTTAGCTAGGGGATAACTAATCTAGGGCATAGCTAAGTAGTAAACTAAGCCGATACATAGCTTATTAGTAAACTGAGCTAGGACATAACTAAGCTAGGACATAGCTAAGCAGTAAACTAAGCTAGGATAAAGCTATGTAGTAAACTGAGCTAGGACAAAGCTATGTAGTAAACTAAGCCAGGACATGGCAAAGCAGTAAACTAAGCTAGGACAAAGCTATGTAGTAAACTGAGCTAGGGCATAGCTAAGTAGTAAACTGAGCTATAACATAACTAAGCCAGGACATAGCTAAGTAGTAAACTAAGCATGGACATGGCTAGGTAGTAAACTAAGCTAGGACATAGCTAAGTAGTAACATAAGCTAGGACATAGCTAAGTAGTAAACTGAGCTAGGACATAACTTAGCTAGGACATAGCTAAGTAGTAAATTAAGCTATGACATAGCTAAGTAATAAAATAAGCTAGGACATATCTAAGTAATAACCTGAGCTAGGTCACTACTAAGCTAGGACATAGCTAAGTAGGAAACTAAGCTAGGACATAGCTACGTAGTAAACTAAATTTGGACATTACTAAGCTAGAACATAGCTAAGTAGAAAACTAAGCTAGGACAAAGCTATGTGGTAAACTGAGCTAGGACATAGCTAAGTAGTAAACTAATGTGGTACACATCTAAGTAGTAAACTAAGCTAGGACATAACTAAGCTAGGACATGGCTAAGTAGTTAACTAGGCCAGGACAAAGCTATGTAGTAAACTGAGATAGGACATATCTATGTAGTTAACTAAGCTAGGACATAGCTAAGTAGTAAAGTAAGCTAGGACATCACTAAGCTAGGGCATAGCTAAGTAGTAAACTAAGCTAGGGCAGAGCTAATTAGTTAACTAAGGTAGGATAAAGCTATGTAATAAACTGAGCTAGGACATAGCTAAGTAGAAACTGAGCTAGGACATAACTAAGCCAGGACATAGCTAAGTAGTAAACTAAGTTAGGACATAGCTAAGTAGTCAACTAAGCTAGGACATAACTGAGCTAGGACTAAGCTAAGTAGTAAACTAAGCTAAAATAAAGCTATGTACTAAACTGAGATAGGACATAGCTGAGTAGTAAACTAAGCTAGGACATAATCAAGCTAGGACATAGCTAATTAGTATACTAAGCTATTACAAAGCTATGTAGTAAACTGAGCTAGGACATAGCTTAGTAGTAAACTAAGCTAGGATATATCTAAGTAGTAAACTAAGCTAGGACATAACCAAGCTAGGACATAGCTAAGTAGTAAACTGAGCTAGGACAAAGCCTTGTAGTAAACTTAGCTAGGTTAAAGCTATGTAGTAAACTGAGCTGGGTCATAGCTAAGTAGTAAACTGAGCTAGGACATAGCTATGTTGTAAACTAAGCTAGGACAAAGCTGTGTAGTAAACTTAGCTAGGACATAGCTATGTAGTAAACTTAGCTAGGACATAGCTAAATAGTCAGCTGAGCTAGGACATCACCAAGCTAGGACATAGCTAAGTAGTAAACTAAGCTAGGACATAGTTAATAGTCAACTGAGCTAGGACATCACCAAGCTAGGGCATAGCTCAGTAGTAAACTAAGCTAGGACATAGCTAAGTAGTTAACTGAGCTAGGACATAGCTAAGTAGTAAACTAAGCCAGGATAAAGCCATGCAGTAAACTGAGCTAGGACATAGCTAAGTAGTAAACTTAGCTAGGGGATAACTAATCTAGGGCATAGCTAAGTAGTCAACTAAGCCGATACATAGCTTATTAGTAAACTGAGCTAGGACATAACTAAGCTAGGACATAGCTAAGCAGTAAACTAAGCTAGGACAAAGCTATGTAGTAAACTGAGCTAGGACATAACTAAGCTAGGACATAGCTAAGCAGTAAACTAAGCTAGGACAAAGCTATGTAGTAAACTGAGCTAGGACAAAGCTATGTAGTAAACTAAGCCAGGACATAGCAAAGCAGTAAACTAAGCTAGGACATAGCTAAGTAGTAAACTAAGTTAGGACATAGCTAAGTAGTCAACTAAGCTAGGACATAACTAAGCTAGGACTAAACTAAGTAGTAAACTAAGCTAAGATAAAGCTATGTACTAAACTGAGATAGGACATATCTGAGTAGTAAACTAAGCTAGGACATAATCAAGCTAGGACATAGCTAATTAGTAAACTAAGCTATTACAAAGCTATGTAGTAATCTGAGCTAGGACAAAGCTTTGTAGTAAACTAAGCTAGGACATATCTAAGTAGTAAACTAAGCTAGGACATAACCAAGCTAGGACATGGCTAAGTAGTAAACTGAGCTAGGACAAAGCCATGTAGTAAACTTAGCTAGGATAAAGCTATGTAGTAAACTGAGCTAGGACATAGCTGTGTAGTAAACTAAGCTAGGACATAGCTATGTAGTAAACTAAGCTAGGACAAAGCTGTGTAGTAAACTTAGCTAGGACATAGCTATGTAGTAAACTTAGCTAGGACATAGCTAAATAGTCAGCTGAGCTAGGACATCACCAAGCTAGGGCATAGCTAAGTAGTAAACTAAGCTAGGACATAGCTAAATAGTCAACTGAGCTAGGACATCACCAAGCTAGAGCATAGCTAAGTAGTAAACTAAGCTAGGACATAGCTAAGTAGTTAACTGAGCTAGGACATAGCTAAGCTAGGACATAGCTAAGTAGTAAACTTAGCCAGGATAAAGCCATGTAGTAAACTGAGCTAGGACATAGCTAAGTAGTAAACTTAGCTAGGGGATAACAAATCCAGGGCATAGCTAAGTAGTAAACTAAGCCGATACATAGCTTATTAGTAAACTGAGCTAGGACATAACTAAGCTAGGACATAGCTAAGCAGTAAACTAAGCTAGGACAAAGCTATGTAGTAAACTGAGCTAGGACAAAGCTATGTAGTAAACTAAGCCAGGACATAGCAAAGCAGTAAACTAAGCTAGGACAAAGCTATGTAGTAAACTGAGCTAAGACATAGCTAAGTAGTAAACTGAGCTATAACATAACTAAGCCAGGACATAGCTAAGTAGTAAACTAAGCATGGACATGGCTTGGTAGTAAACTAAGCTAGGACATAGCTAAGTAGTAACATAAGCTAGGACATAGCTAAGTAGTAAACTGAGCTAGGACATAACTTAGCTAGGACATAGCTAAGTAGTAAATTAAGCTATGACATAGCTAAGTAATAAAATAAGCTAGGACATATCTAAGTGATAACCTGAGCTAGGTCATTACTAACCTAGGACATAGCTAAGTAGGAAACTAAGCTAGGACATAGCAACGTAGTAAACTAAATTTGGACATTACTAAGCTAGAACATAGCTAAGTAGAAACCTAAGCTAGGACAAAGCTATGTGGTACACTGAGCTAGGACATAGCTAAGTAGTAAACTAATGTGGTACACATCTAAGTAGTAAACTAAGCTAGGACATAACTAAGCTAGGACATGGCTAAGTAGTTAACTAAGCTAGGACAAAGCTATGTAGTAAACTGAGCTAGGACATATCTATGTAGTAAACTAAGCTAGGACATAGCTAAGTAGTAAAGTAAGCTAGGACATCACTAAGCTAGGGCATAGCTAAGTAGTAAACTAAGCTAGGGCAGAGCTAATTAGTTAACTAAGGTAGGATAAAGCTATGTAATAAACTGAGCTAGGACATAGCTAAGTAGAAACAGAGCTAGGACATAACTAAGCCAGGACAAAGCTAAGTATTAAACTAAGTTAGGACATAGCTTAGTAGTCAACTAAGCTAGGACTAAGCTAAGTAGTAAACTAAGCTAAGATAAAGCTATGTACTAAACTGAGATAGGACATAGCTGAGTAGTAAACTAAGCTAGGAAATAATCAAGCTGGGACATAGCTAATTAGTAAACTAAGCTATTACAAAGCTATGTAGTAAACTGAGCTAGGACATAGCTTAGTAGTAAACTAAGCTAGGACATATCTAAGTAGTAAACTAAGCTAGGACATAACCAAGCTAGGACATAGCTAAGTAGTAAACTGAGCTAGGACAAAGCCATGTAGTAAACTTAGCTAGGATAAAGCTATGTAGTAAACTGAGCTAGGACATAGCTAAGTAGTAAACTGAGCCGATACATAGCTTATTAGTAAACTGAGCTAGGACATAACTAAGCTAGGACATAGCTAAGCAGTAAACTAAGCTAGGATAAAGCTATGTAGTAAACTGAGCTAGGACAAAGCTATGTAGTAAACTAAGCTAGGACAAAGCTGTGTAGTAAACTTAGCTAGGACATAGCTAAGTAGTAAACTTAGCTAGGACATAGCTAAATAGTCAGCTGAGCTAGGACATCACCAAGCTAGGGCATAGCTAAGTAGTAAACTAAGCTAGGACATAGCTAAATAGTCAACTGAGCTAGGACATCACCAAGCTAGGGCATAGCTAAGTAGTAAACTAAGCTAGGACATAGCTAAGTAGTTAACTGAGCTAGGACATAGCTAAGTAGTAAAGTAAGCTAGGACATCACTAAGCTAGGGCATAGCTAAGTAGTAAACTAAGCTAGGGCAGAGCTAATTAGTTAACTAAGGTAGGATAAAGCTATGTAATAAACTGAGCTAGGACATAGCTGAGTAGTAAACTAAGCTAGGACATAATCAAGCTGGGACATAGCTAATTAGTAAACTAAGCTATTACAAAGCTATGTAGTAAACTGAGCTAGGACATAGCTTAGTAGTAAACTAAGCTAGGACATATCTAAGTAGTAAACTAAGCTAGGACATAACCAAGCTAGGACATGGCTAAGTAGTAAACTGAGCTAGGACAAAGCCATGTAGTAAACTTAGCTAGGATAAAGCTATGTAGTAAACTGAGCTAGGACATAGCTGTGTAGTAAACTGAGCTAGGACATAGCTATGTAGTAAACTAAGCTAGGACAAAGCTGTGTAGTAAACTTAGCTAGGACATAGCTATGTAGTAAACTTAGCTAGGACATAGCTAAATAGTCAGCTGAGCTAGGACATCACCAAGCTAGGGCATAGCTAAGTAGTAAACTAAGCTAGGACATAGCTAAATAGTCAACTGAGCTAGGACATCACCAAGCTAGGGCATAGCTAAGTAGTAAACTAAGCTAGGACATAGCTAAGTAGTTAACTGAGCTAGGACATAGCTAAGCTAGGACATAGCTAAGTAGTAAACCAAGCCAGGATAAAGCCATGTAGGAAACTAAGCTAGGACATAGCTACGTAGTAAACTAAATTTGGACATTACTAAGCTAGAACATAGCTAAGTAGAAAACTAAGCTAGGACAAAGCTATGTGGTAAACTGAGCTAGGACATAGCTAAGTAGTAAACTAATGTGGTACGCATCTAAGTAGTAAACTAAGCTAGGACTTAACAAAGCTAGGACATGGCTAAGTAGTAAATTAAGCTATGACATAGCTAAGTAATAAAATAAGCTAGGACATAGCTAAGTAGGAAACTAAGCTAGGACATAGCTAAGTAGTTAACTGAGCTAGGACATAGCTAAGTAGTAAACTAAGCCAGGATAAAGCCATGTAGTAAACTGAGCTAGGACATAGCTAAGTAGTAAACTTAGCTAGGGGATAACTAATCTAGGGCATAGCTAAGTAGTAAGCTAAGCCGATACATAGCTTATTAGTAAACTGAGCTAGGACATAACTAAGCTAGGACATAGCTAAGCAGTAAACTAAGCTATTACAAAGCTATGTAGTAATCTGAGCTAGGACATAGCTTAGTAGTAAACTAAGCTAGGATATATCTAAGTAGTAAACTAAGCTAGGACATAACCAAGCTAGGACAAAGCTAAGTAGTAAACTGAGCTAGGACAAAGCCATGTAGTAAACTTAGCTAGGATAAAGCTAAGTAGTAAACTGAGCTAGGACAAAGCCTTGTAGTAAACTTAGCTAGGATAAAGCTATGTAGTAAACTGAGCTAGGACATAGCTATGTAGTAAACTGAGCTAGGACATAGCTATGTAGTAAACTAATCTAGGACAAAGCTGTGTAGTAAACTTAGCTAGGACATAGCTATGTAGTAAACTTAGCTAGGACATAGCTAAATAGTCAGCTGAGCTAGGACATCACCAAGCTAGGGCATAGCTAAGTAGTAAACTAAGCTAGGACATAGCTTAATAGTCAACTGAGCTAGGACATCACCAAGCTAGGGCATAGCTAAGTAGTAAACTAAGCTAGGACATAGCTAAGTAGTTAACTGAGCTAGGACATAGCTAAGCTAGGACTAAACTAAGTAGTAAACTAAGCTAAGATAAAGCTATGTACTAAACTGAGATAGGACATATCTGAGTAGTAAACTAAGCTAGGACATAATCAAGCTAGGACATAGCTAATTAGTAAACTAAGCTATTACAAAGCTATGTAGTAATCTGAGCTAGGACAAAGCTTTGTAGTAAACTAAGCTAGGACATATCTAAGTAGTAAACTAAGCTAGGACATAGCTTAATAGTCAACTGAGCTAGGACATCACCAAGCTAGGACATAGCTAAGCAGTAAACTAAGCTAGGACAAAGCTATGTAGTAAACTGAGCTAGGACAAAGCTATGTAGTAAACTAAGCCAGGACATAGCAAAGCAGTAAACTAAGCTAGGACATAACCAAGCTAGGACATGGCTAAGTAGTAAACTGAGCTAGGACAAAGCCATGTAGTAAACTTAGCTAGGATAAAGCTATGTAGTAAACTGAGCTAGGACATAGCTGTGTAGTAAACTAAGCTAGGACATAGCTATGTAGTAAACTAAGCTAGGACAAAGCTGTGTAGTAAACTTAGCTAGGACATAGCTATGTAGTAAACTTAGCTAGGACATAGCTAAATAGTCAGCTGAGCTAGGACATCACCAAGCTAGGGCATAGCTAAGTAGTAAACTAAGCTAGGACATAGCTTAATAGTCAACTGAGCTAGGACATCACCAAGCTAGGGCATAGCTAAGTAGTAAACTAAGCTAGGACATAGCTAAGTAGTTAACTGAGCTAGGACATAGCTAAGCTAGGACATAGTTAAGTAGTAAACTAAGCCAGGATAAAGCCATGTAGTAAACTGAGCTAGGACATAGCTAAGTAGTAAACTTAGCTAGGGGATAACTAATCTAGGGCATAGCGAAGTAGTAAACTAAGCCGATACATAGCTTATTAGTAAACTGAGCTAGGACATAACTAAGCTAGGACATAGCTAAGCAGTAAACTAAGCTAGGACAAAGCTATGTAGTAAACTGAGCTAGGACAAAGCTATGTAGTAAACTAAACCAGGACATAGCAAAGCAGTAAACTAAGCTAGGACAAAGCTATGTAGTAAACTGAGCTAGGACATAGCTAAGTAGTAAACTGAGCTATAACATAACTAAGCCAGGACATAGCTAAGTAGTAAACTAAGCATGGACATGGCTAGGTAGTAAACTAAGCTAGGACATAACTAAGTAGTAACATAAGCTAGGACATAGCTAAGTAGTAAACTGAGCTAGGACATAACTTAGCTAGGACATAGCTAAGTAGTAAATTAAGCTATGACATAGCTAAGTAATAAAATAAGCTAGGACATATCTAAGTGATAACCTGAGCTAGGTCATTACTAAGCTAGGACATAGCTAAGTAGGAAACTAAGCTAGGACATAGCAACGTAGTAAACTAAATTTGGACATTACTAAGCTAGAACATAGCTAAGTAGAAACCTAAGCTAGGACAAAGCTATGTGGTAAACTGAGCTAGGACATAGCTATGTAGTAAACTAATGTGGTACACATCTAAGTAGTAAACTAAGCTAGGACATAACTAAGCTAGGACATGGCTAAGTAGTTAACTAAGCTAGGACAAAGCTATGTAGTAAACTGAGCTAGGACATATCTATGTAGTAAACTAAGCTAGGACATAGCTAAGTAGTAAAGTAAGCTAGGACATCACTAAGCTAGGGCTTTAAGCTAGGGCAGAGCTAATTAGTTAACTAAGGTAGGATAAAGCTATGTAATAAACTGAGCTAGGACATAGCTAAGTAGAAACTGAGCTAGGACATAACTAAGCCAGGACATAGCTAAGTAGTAAACTAAGTTAGGACATAGCTAAGTAGTCAACTAAGCTAGGACATAACTAAGCTAGGACTAAGCTAAGTAGTAAACTAAGCTAAGATAAAGCTATGTACTAAACTGAGATAGGACATATCTGAGTAGTAAACTAAGCTAGGACATAATCAAGCTAGGACATAGCTAATTAGTATACTAAGCTATTACAAAGCTATGTAGTAAACTGAGCTAGGACATAGCTTAGTAGTAAACTAAGCTAGGATATATCTAAGTAGTAAACTAAGCTAGGACATAACCAAGCTAGGACATGGCTAAGTAGTAAACTGAGCTAGGACAAAGCCATGTAGTAAACTTAGCTAGGATAAAGCTATGTAGTAAACTGAGCTAGGACATAGCTGTGTAGTAAACTGAGCTAGGACATAGCTATGTAGTAAACTAAGCTAGGACAAAGCTGTGTAGTAAACTTAGCTAGGACATAGCTATGTAGTAAACTTAGCTAGGACATAGCTAAATAGTCGGCTGAGCTAGGACATCACCAAGCTAGGGCATAGCTAAGTAGTAAACTAAGCTAGCACATAGTTAATAGTCAACTGAGCTAGGACATCACCAAGCTAGGGCATAGCTCAGTAGTAAACTAAGCTAGGACATAGCTAAGTAGTTAACTGAGCTAGGACATAGCTAAGTAGTAAACTAAGCCAGGATAAAGCCATGTAGTAAACTGAGCTAGGACATAGCTAAGTAGTAAACTTAGCTAGGGGATAACTAATCTAGGGCATAGCTAAGTAGTAAACTACGCCGATACATAGCTTATTAGTAAACTGAGCTAGGACATAACTAAGCTAGGACATAGCTAAGCAGTAAACTAAGCTAGGACAAAGCTATGTAGTAAACTGAGCTAGGACATAACTAAGCTAGGACATAGCTAAGCAGTAAACTAAGCTAGGACAAAGCTATGTAGTAAACTGAGCTAGGACAAAGCTATGTAGTAAACTAAGCCAGGACATAGCAAAGCAGTAAACTAAGCTAGGACAAAGCTATGTAGTAAACTGAGCTAGGACATAGCTAAGTAGTAAACTGAGCTATAACATAACTAAGCCAGGACATAGCTCAGTAGTAAAGTAAGCATGGACATGGCTAGGTAGTAAACTAAGCTAGGACATAGCTAAGTAGTAACATAAGCTAGGACATAGCTAAGTAGTAAACTGAAATAGGACATAACTTAGCTAGGACATGGCTAAGTAGAAAATTAAGCTATGACATAGCTAAGTAATAAAATAAGCTAGGACATAGCTAAGTAGGAAACTAAGCTAGGACATAGCTAAGTAGTTAACTGAGCTAGGACATAGCTAAGTAGTAAACTAAGCCAGGATAAAGCCATGTAGTAAACTGAGCTAGGACATAGCTAAGTAGTAAACTTAGCTAGGGGATAACTAATCTAGGGCATAGCTAAGTAGTTAACTAAGCCGATACATAGCTTATTAGTAAACTGAGCTAGGACATAACTAAGCTAGGACATAGCTAAGCAGTAAACTAAGCTAGGACAAAGCTATGTAGTAAACTGAGCTAGGACATAACTAAGCTAGGACACAGCTAAGCAGTAAACTAAGCTATTACAAAGCTATGTAGTAAACTGGGCTAGGACATAGCTTAGTAGTAAACTAAGCTAGGATATATCTAAGTAGTGAACTAAGCTAGGACATAACCAAGCTAGGACAAAGCTAAGTAGTAAACTGAGCTAGGACAAAGCCATGTAGTAAACTTAGCTAGGATAAAGCTAAGTAGTAAACTGAGCTAGGACAAACCCTTGTAGTAAACTTAGCTAGGATAAAGCTATGTAGTAAACTGAGCTAGGACATAGCTATGTAGTAAACTGAGCTAGGACATAGCTATGTAGTAAACTAATTTAGGACAAAGCTGTGTAGTAAACTTAGCTAGGACATAGCTATGTAGTAAACTTAGCTAGGACATAGCTAAATAGTCAGCTGAGCTAGGACATCACCAAGCTAGGGCATAGCTAAGTAGTAAACTAAGCTATTACATAGCTAAATAGTCAACTGAGCTAGGACATCACCAAGCTAGGGCATAGCTAAGTAGTAAACTAAGCTAGGACATAGCTAAGTAGTTAACTGAGCTAGGACATAGCTAAGCTAGGACATAGTTAAGTAGTAAACTAAGCCAGGATAAAGCCATGTAGTAAACTGAGCTAGGACATAGCTAAGTAGTAAACTTAGCTAGGGGATAACTAATCCAGGGCATAGCTAAGTAGTAAACTAAGCCGATACATAGCTTATTAGTAAACTGAGCTAGGACATAACTAAGCTAGGACATAGCTAAGCAGTAAACTAAGCTAGGACAAAGCTATGTAGTAAACTGAGCTAGGACAAAGCTATGTAGTAAACTAAACCAGGACATAGCATAGCAGTAAACTAAGCTAGGACAAAGCTATGTAGTAAACTGAGCTAGGACATAGCTAAGTAGTAAACTGAGCTATAACATAACTAAGCCAGGACATAGCTAAGTAGTAAACTAAGCATGGACATGGCTAGGTAGTAAACTAAGCTAGGACATAGCTAAGTAGTAACATAAGCTAGGACATAGCTAAGTAGTAAACTGAGCTAGGACATAACTTAGCTAGGACATAGCTAAGTAGTAAATTAAGCTATGACATAGCTAAGTAATAAAATAAGCTAGGACATATCTAAGTGATAACCTGAGCTAGGTCATTACTAAGCTAGGACATAGCTAAGTACTAAACTAAGCTAGGACATAGCAACGTAGTAAACTAAATTTGGACATTACTAAGCTAGAACATAGCTAAGTAGAAACCTAAGCTAGGACAAAGCTATGTGGTAAACTGAGCTAGGACATAGCTAAGTAGTAAACTAATGTGGTACACATCTAAGTAGTAAACTAAGCTAGGACATAACTAAGCTAGGACATGGCTAAGTAGTTAACTAAGCTAGGACAAAGCTATGTAGTAAACTGAGCTAGGACATATCTATGTAGTTAACTAAGCTAGGACTTAGCTAAGTAGTAAAGTAAGCTAGGACATCACTAAGCTAGGGCATAGCTAAGTAGTAAACTAAGCTAGGGCAGAGCTAATTAGTTAACTAAGGTAGGATAAAGCTATGTAATAAACTGAGCTAGGACATAGCTAAGTAGAAACTGAGCTAGGACATAACTAAGCCAGGACATAGCTAAGTAGTAAACTAAGTTAGGACATAGCTAAGTAGTCAACTAAGCTAGGACATAACTAAGCTAGGACTAAGCTAAGTAGTAAACTAAGCTAAGATAAAGCTATGTACTAAACTGAGATAGGACATATCTGAGTAGTAAACTAAGCTAGGACATAATCAAGCTAGGACATAGCTAATTAGTAAACTAAGCTATTACAAAGCTATGTAGTAATCTGAGCTAGGACAAAGCTTTGTAGTAAACTAAGCTAGGACATATCTAAGTACTAAACTAAGCTAGGACATAACCAAGCTAGGACATGGCTAAGTAGTAAACTGAGCTAGGACAAAGCCATGTAGTAAACTTAGCTAGGATAAAGCTATGTAGTAAACTGAGCTAGGACATAGCTGTGTAGTAAACTGAGCTAGGACATAGCTATGTAGTAAACTAAGCTAGGACAAAGCTGTGTAGTAAACTTAGCTAGGACATAGCTATGTAGTAAACTTAGCTAGGACATAGCTAAATAGTCAGCTGAGCTAGGACATCACCAAGCTAGGGCATAGCTAAGTAGTAAACTAAGCTAGGACATAGCTAAATAGTCAACTGAGCTAGGACATCACCAAGCTAGGGCATAGCTAAGTAGTAAACTAAGCTAGGACATAGCTAAGTAGTTAACTTAGCTAGGACATAGCTAAGCTAGGACATAGCTAAGTAGTAAACTAAGCCAGGATAAAGCCATGTAGTAAACTGAGCTAGGACATAGCTAAGTAGTAAACTTAGCTAGGGGATAACTAATCCAGGGCATAGCTAAGTAGTAAACTAAGCCGATACATAGCTTATTAGTAAACTGAGCTAGGACATAACTAAGCTAGGACATAGCTATGCAGTAAACTAAGCTAGGACAAAGCTATGTAGTAAACTGAGCTAGGACAAAGCTATGTAGTAAACTAAACCAGGACATAGCAAAGCAGTAAACTAAGCTAGGACAAAGCTATGTAGTAAACTGAGCTAGGACGTAGCTAAGTAGTAAACTGAGCTATAACATAACTAAGCCAGGACATAGCTAAGTAGTAAACTAAGCATGGACATGGCTAGGTAGTAAACTAAGCTAGGACATAGCTAAGTAGTAACATAAGCTAGGACATAGCTAAGTAGTAAACTGAGCTAGGACATAACTTAGCTTGGACATAGCTAAGTAGTAAATTAAGCTATGACATAGCTAAGTAAGAAAATAAGCTAGGACATATCTAAGTGATAACCTGAGCTAGGTCATTACTAAGCTAGGACATAGCTAAGTAGGAAACTAAGCTAGGACATAGCAACGTAGTAAACTAAATTTGGACATTACTAAGCTAGAACATAGCTTAGTAGAAACCTAAGCTAGGACAAAGCTATGTGGTACACTGAGCTAGGACATAGCTAAGTAGTAAACTAATGTGGTACACATCTAAGTAGTAAACTAAGCTAGGACATAACTAAGCTAGGACATGGCTAAGTAGTTAACTAAGCTAGGACAAAGCTATGTAGTAAACTGAGCTAGGACATATCTATGTAGTAAACTAAGCTAGGACATAGCTAAGTAGTAAAGTAAGCTAGGACATCACTAAGCTAGGGCATAGCTAAGTAGTAAACTAAGCTAGAGCAGAGCTAATTAGTTAACTAAGGTAGGATAAAGCTATGTAGTAAACTGAGCTAGGACATAGCTAAGTAGAAACTGAGCTAGGACATAACTAAGCCAGGACATAGCTAAGTAGTAAACTAAGTTAGGACATAGCTTAGTAGTCAACTAAGCTAGGACTAAGCTAAGTAGTAAACTAAGCTAAGATAAAGCTATGTACTAAACTGAGATAGGACATAGCTGAGTAGTAAACTAAGCTAGGAAATAATCAAGCTGGGACATAGCTAATTAGTAAACTAAGCTATTACAAAGCTATGTAGTAAACTGAGCTAGGACATAGCTTAGTAGTAAACTAAGCTAGGACATATCTAAGTAGTAAACTAAGCTAGGACATAACCAAGCTAGGACATAGCTAAGTAGTAAACTGAGCTATGACAAAGCCATGTAGTAAACTTAGCTAGGATAAAGCTATGTAGTAAACTGAGCTTGGACATAGCTAAGTAGTAAACTGAGCCGATACATAGCTTATTAGTAAACTGAGCTAGGACATAACTAAGCTAGGACATAGCTAAGCAGTAAACTAAGCTAGGATACAGCTATGTAGTAAACTGAGCTAGGACAAAGCTATGTAGTAAACTAAGCCAGGACATGGCAAAGCAGTAAACTAAGCTAGGACAAAGCTATGTAGTAAACTGAGCTAGGACATAGCTAAGTAGTAAACTGAGCTATAACATAATTAAGCCAGGACATAGCTAAGTAGTAAACTAAGCATGGACATGGCTAGGTAGTAAACTAAGCTAGGACATAGCTAAGTAGTAACATAAGCTAGGACATTGCTAAGTAGTTAACTGAGCTAGAACATAACTTAGCTAGGACATAGCTAAGTAGTAAATTAAGCTATGACATAGCTAAGTAATAAAATAAGCTAGGACATATCTAAGTAATAACCTGAGCTAGGTCATTACTAAGCTAGGACATAGCTAAGTAGGAAACTAAGCTAGGACATAGCTACGTAGTAAACTAAATTTGGACATTACTAAGCTAGAACATAGCTATGTAGTAAACTAAGCTAGGACAAAGCTGTGTAGTAAACTTAGCTAAGGCATAGCTAAGTAGTAAACTAAGCTAGGACATAGCTAAATAGTCAACTGAGCTAGGACATCACCAAGCTAGGGCATAGCTAAGTAGTAAACTAAGCTAGGACATAGCTAAGTAGTTAACTGAGCTAGGACATAGCTAAGTAGTAAACTAAGCCAGGATAAAGCCATGTAGTAAACTGAGCTAGGACATAGCTAAGTAGGAAACTTAGCAGGGGATAACTAATCTAGGGCATAGCTAAGTAGTAAACTAAGCCGATACATAGCTTATTAGTAAACTGAGCTAGGACATAACTAAGCTAGGACACAGCTAAGCAGTAAACTAAGCTAGGATGAAGCTATGTAGTAAACTGAGCTAGGACAAAGCTATGTAGTAAACTGAGCTAGGACATAGCTAAGTAGTAAACTGAGCTATAACATAACTAAGCCAGGACATAGCTAAGTAGTAACATAAGCTAGGACATAGCTAAGTAGTATACTGAGCTAGGACATAACTTAGCTAGGACATTGCTAAGTAGTAAATTAAGCTATGACATAGCTAAGTAATAAAATAAGCTAGGACATATCTAAGTAATAACCTGAGCTAGGTCATTACTAAGTTAGGACATAGCTAAGTAGGAAACTAAGCTAGGACATAGCAACGTAGTAAACTCAATTTGGACATTACTAAGCTAGAACATAGCTAAGTAGAAAACTAAGCTAGGACAAAGCTATGTGGTAAACTGAGCTAGGACATAGCTAAGTAGTAAACTAATGTGGTACACATCTAAGTAGTAAACTAAGCTAGGACATAACTAAGCTAGGACATGGCTAAGTAGTTAACTAAGCTGGGACAAAGCTATGTAGTAAACTGAGCTAGGACATATCTATGTAGTTAACTAAGCTAGGACATAGCTAAGCAGTAAAGTAAGCTAGGACATCACTAAGCTAGGGCATAGCTAAGTAGTAAACTAAGCTAGGGCAGAGCTAATTAGTTAACTAAGGTAGGATAAAGCTATGTAATAAACTGAGCTAGGACATAGCTAAGTAGAAACTGAGCTAGGACATAACTAAGCCAGGACATAGCTAAGTAGTAAACTAAGTTAGGACATAGCTAAGTAGTCAACTAAGCTAGGACATAACTAAGCTAGGACTAAGCTAAGTAGTAAACTAAGCTAAGATAAAGCTATGTACTAAACCGAGATAGGACATAGCTGAGTAGTAAACTAAGCTAGGACATAATCAAGCTAGGACATAGCTAAATAGTATACTAAGCTATTACAAAGCTATGTAGTAAACTGAGCTAGGACATAGCTTAGTAGTAAACTAAGCTAGGATATATCTAAGTAGTAAACTAATCTAGGACATAACCAAGCTAGGACATAGCTAAGTAGTAAACTGAGCTAGGACAAAGCCATGTAGTAAACTTAGCTAGGATAAAGCTATGTAGTAAACTGAGCTAGGACATAGCTAAGTAGTAAACTGAGCTAGGACATAGCTATGTAGTAAACTAAGCTAGGACAAAGCTGTGTAGTAAACTTAGCTAGGACATAGCTATGTAGTAAACTTAGCTAGGACATAGCTAAATAGTCAGCTGAGCTAGGACATCACCAAGCTAGGGCATAGCTAAGTAGTAAACTAAGCTAGGACATAGTTAATAGTCAACTGAGCTAGGACATCACCAAGCTAGGGCATAGCTCAGTAGTAAACTAAGCTAGGACATAGCTAAGTAGTTAACTGAGCTAGGACATAGCTAAGTAGTAAACTAAGCCAGGATAAAGCCATGTAGTAAACTGAGCTAGGACATAGCTAAGTAGTAAACTTAGCTAGGGGATAACTAATCTAGGGCATAGCTAAGTAGTAAACTAAGCCGATACATAGCTTATTAGTAAACTGAGCTAGGACATAACTAAGCTAGGACATAGCTAAGCAGTAAACTAAGCTAGGACAAAGCTATGTAGTAAACTGAGCTAGGACATAACTAAGCTAGGACATAGCTAAGCAGTAAACTAAGCTATTACAAAGCTATGTAGTAAACTGGGCTTGGACATAGCTTAGTAGTAAACTAAGCTAGGATATATCTAAGTAGTAAACTAAGCTAGGACATAACCAAGCTAGGACAAAGCTAAGTAGTAAACTGAGCTAGGACAAAGCCATGTAGTAAACTTAGCTAGGATAAAGCTAAGTAGTAAACTGAGCAAGGACAAAGCCTTGTAGTAAACTTAGCTAGGATAAAGCTATGTAGTAAACTGAGCTAGGACATAGCTATGTAGTAAACTGAGCTAGGACATAGCTATGTAGTAAACTAATCTAGGACAAAGCTGTGTAGTAAACTTAGCTAGGACATAGCTATGTAGTAAACTTAGCTAGGACATAGCTAAATAGTCAGCTGAGCTAGGACATCACCAAGCTAGGGCATAGCTAAGTAGTAAACTAAGCTAGGACATAGCTAAATAGTCAACTGAGCTAGGACATCACCAAGCTAGGGCATAGCTAAGTAGTAAACTAAGCTAGGACATAGCTAAGTAGTTAACTGAGCTAGGACATAGCTAAGCTAGGACATAGTTAAGTAGTAAACTAAGCCAGGATAAAGCCATGTAGTAAACTGAGCTAGGACATAGCTAAGTAGTAAACTTAGCTAGGGGATAACTAATCTAGGGCATAGCTAAGTAGTAAACTAAGCCGATACATAGCTTATTAGTAAACTGAGTTAGGACATAACTAAGCTAGGACATAGCTAAGCAGTAAACTAAGCTAGGACAAAGCTATGTAGTAAACTGAGCTAGGACAAAGCTATGTAGTAAACTAAACCAGGACATAGCAAAGCAGTAAACTAAGCTAGGACAAAGCTATGTAGTAAACTGAGCTAGGACATAGCTAAGTAGTAAACTGAGCTATAACATAACTAAGCCAGGACATAGCTAAGTAGTAAACTAAGCATGGACATGGCTAGGTAGTAAACTAAGCTAGGACATAGCTAAGTAGTAACATAAGCTAGGACATAGCTAAGTAGTAAACTGAGCTAGGACATAACTTAGCTAGGACATAGCTAAGTAGTAAATTAAGCTATGACATAGCTAAGTAATAAAATAAGCTAGGACATATCTAAGTGATAACCTGAGCTAGGTCATTACTAAGCTAGGACATAGCTAAGTAGGAAACTAAGCTAGGACATAGCAACGTAGTAAACTAAATTTGGACATTACTAAGCTAGAACATAGCTAAGTAGAAACCTAAGCTAGGACAAAGCTATGTGGTAAACTGAGCTAGGACATAGCTATGTAGTAAACTAATGTGGTACACATCTAAGTAGTAAACTAAGCTAGGACATAACTAAGCTAGGACATGGCTAAGTAGTTAACTAAGCTAGGACAAAGCTATGTAGTAAACTGAGCTAGGACATATCTATGTAGTTAACTAAGCTAGGACATAGCTAAGTAGTAAAGTAAGCTAGGACATCACTAAGCTAGGGCATAGCTAAGTAGTAAACTAAGCTAGGGCAGAGCTAATTAGTTAACTAAGGTAGGCTAAAGCTATGTAATAAACTGAGCTAGGACATAGCTAAGTAGAAACTGAGCTAGGACATAACTAAGCCAGGACATAGCTAAGTAGTAAACTAAGTTAGGACATAGCTAAGTAGTCAGCTAAGCTAGGACATAACTAAGCTAGGACTAAGCTAAGTAGTAAACTAAGCTAAGATAAAGCTATGTACTAAACTGAGATAGGACATAGCTGAGTAGTAAACTAAGCTAGGACATAATCAAGCTAGGACATAGCTAATTAGTATACTAATTAGGACAAAGCTGTGTAGTAAACTTAGCTAGGACATAGCTATGTAGTAAACTTAGCTAGGACATAGGTAAATAGTCAGCTGAGCTAGGACATCACCAAGCTAGGGCATAGCTAAGTAGTAAACTAAGCTAGGACATAGCTAAATAGTCAACTGAGCTAGGACATCACCAAGCTAGGGCATAGCTAAGTAGTAAACTAAGCTAGGACATAGCTAAGTAGTTAACTGAGCTAGGACATAGCTAAGCTAGGACATAGTTAAGTAGTAAACTAAGCCAGGATAAAGCCATGTAGTAAACTGAGCTAGGACATAGCTAAGTAGTAAACTTAGCTAGGGGATAACTAATCTAGGGCATAGCTAAGTAGTAAACTAAGCCGATACATAGCTTATTAGTAAACTGAGCTAGGACATAACTAAGCTAGGACATAGCTAAGCAGTAAACTAAGCTAGGAAAAAGCTATGTAGTAAACTGAGCTAGGACATAACTAAGCTAGGACATAGCTAAGCAGTAAACTAAGCTAGGACAGAGCTATGTAGTAAACTGAGCTAGGACAAAGCTATGTAGTAAACTAAGCCAGGACATAGCAAAGCAGTAAACTAAGCTAGGACAAAGCTATGTAGTAAACTGAGCTAGGACATAGCTAAGTAGTAAACTGAGCTATAACATAACTAAGCCAGGACATAGCTCAGTAGTAAAGTAAGCATGGACATGGCTAGGTAGTAAACTAAGCTAGGACATAGCTAAGTAGTAACATAAGCTAGGACATAGCTAAGTAGTAAACTGAGCTAGGACATAACTTAGCTAGGACATGGCTAAGTAGTAAATTAAGCTATGACATAGCTAAGTAATAAAATAAGCTAGGACATATCTAAGTAATAACCTGAGCTAGGTCATTACTAAGCTAGGACATAGCTAAGTAGGAAACTAAGCTAGGACATAGCAACGTAGTAAACTAAATTTGGACATTACTAAGCTAGAACATAGCTAAGTAGAAACCTAAGCTAGGACAAAGCTATGTGGTAAACTGAGCTAGGACATAGCTAAGTAGTAAACTAATGAGGTACACATCTAAGTAGTAAACTAAGCTAGGACATAACTAAGCTAGGACATGGCTAAGTAGTTAACTAACCTAGGACAAAGCTGTGTAGTAAACTGAGCTAGTACATATCTATGTAGTAAACTAAGCTAGGACATAGCTAAGTAGTAAAGTAAGCTAGGACATCACTAAGCTAGGGCATAGCTAAGTAGTAAACTAAGCAAGGGCAGAGCTAATTAGTTAACTAAGGTAGGATAAAGCTATGTAATAAACTGAGCTAGGACATAGCTAAGTAGAAACTGAGCTAGGACATAACTAAGCCAGGACATAGCTAAGTAGTAAACTAAGTTAGGACATAGCTAAGTAGTCAACTAAGCTAGGACATAACTAAGCTAGGACTAAGCTAAGTAGTAAACTAAGCTAAGATAAAGCTATGTACTAAACTGAGATAGGACATATCTGAGTAGTAAACTAAGCTAGGACATAATCAAGCTAGGACATAGCTAATTAGTAAACTAAGCTATTACAAAGCTATGTAGTAATCTGAGCTAGGACAAAGCTTTGTAGTAAACTAAGCTAGGACATATCTAAGTAGTAAACTAAGCTAGGACATAACCAAGCTAGGACATGGCTAAGTAGTAAGCTGAGCTAGGACAAAGCCATGTAGTAAACTTAGCTAGGATAAAGCTATGTAGTAAACTGAGCTAGGACATAGCTGTGTAGTAAACTGAGCTAGGACATAGCTATGTAGTAAACTAAGCTAGGACAAAGCTGTGTAGTAAACTTAGCTAGGACATAGCTATGTAGTAAACTTAGCTAGGACATAGCTAAATAGTCAGCTGAGCTAGGACATCACCAAGCTAGGGCATAGCTAAGTAGTAAACTAAGCTAGGACATAGCTAAATAGTCAACTGAGCTAGGACATCACCAAGCTAGGGCATAGCTAAGTAGTAAACTAAGCTAGGACATAGCTAAGTAGTTAACTGAGCTAGGACATAGCTAAGCGAGGACATAGCTAAGTAGTAAACTAAGCCAGGATAAAGCCATGTAGTAAACTGAGCTAGGACATAGCTAAGTAGTATACTTAGCTAGGGGATAACTAATCCAGGGCATAGCTAAGTAGTAAACTAAGCCGATACATAGCTTATTAGTAAACTGAGCTAGGACATAACTAAGCTAGGACATAGCTAAGCAGTAAACTAAGCTAGGACAAAGCTATGTAGTAAACTGAGCTAGGACAAAGCTATGTAGTAAACTAAACCAGGACATAGCAAAGCAGTAAACTAAGCTAGGACAAAGCTATGTAGTAAACTGAGCTAGGACATAGCTAAGTAGTAAACTGAGCTATAACATAACTAAGCCAGGACATAGCTAAGTAGTAAACTAAGCATGGACATGGCTAGGTAGTAAACTAAGCTAGGACATAGCTAAGTAGTAACATAAGCTAGGACATAGCTAAGTAGTAAACTGAGCTAGGACATAACTTAGCTAGGACATAGCTAAGTAGTAAATTAAGCTATGACATAGCTAAGTAATAAAATAAGCTAGGACATATCTAAGTGATAACCTGAGCTAGGTCATTACTAAGCTAGGACATAGCTAAGTAGGAAACTAAGCTAGGACATAGCAACGTAGTAAACTAAATTTGGACATTACTAAGCTAGAACATAGCTAAGTAGAAACCTAAGCTAGGACAAAGCTATGTGGTACACTGAGCTAGGACATAGCTAAGTAGAAACTGAGCTAGGACATAACTAAGCCAGGACATAGCTAAGTAGTAAACTAAGTTAGGACATAGCTTAGTAGTCAACTAAGCTAGGACTAAGCTAAGTAGTAAACTAAGCTAAGATAAAGCTATGTACTAAACTGAGATAGGACATAGCTGAGTAGTAAACTAAGCTAGGACATAATCAAGCTGGGACATAGCTAATTAGTAAACTAAGCTATTACAAAGCTATGTAGTAAACTGAGCTAGGACATAGCTTAGTAGTAAACTAAGCTAGGACATATCTATGTAGTAAACTAAGCTAGGACATAACCAAGCTAGGACATAGCTAAATAGTAAACTGAGCTAGGACATAGCTTAGTAGTAAACTAAGCTAGGACATATCTAAGTAGTAAACTAAGCTAGGACATAACCAAGCTAGGACATAGCTAAGTAGTAAACTGAGCTAAGACAAAGCCATGTAGTAAACTTAGCTAGGATAAAGCTATGTAGTAAACTGAGCTAGGACATAGCTAAGTAGTAAACTGAGCTAGGACATAGCTATGTAGTAAACTAAGCTAGGACAAAGCTGTGTAGTAAACTTAGCTAGGACATAGCTATGTAGTAAACTTAGCTAGGACATAGCTAAATAGTCTGCTGAGCTAGGACATCACCAAGCTAGGGCATAGCTAAGTAGTAAACTAAGCCGATACATAGCTTATTAGTAAACTGAGCTAGGACATAACTAAGCTAGGACGTAGCTAAGCAGTAAACAAAGCTAGGACAAAGCTATGTAGTAAACTGAGCTAGGACAAAGCTATGTAGTAAACTAAGCCAGGACATAGCAAAGCAGTAAACTAAGCTAGGACAAAGCTATGTAGTAAACTGAGCTAGGACATAGCTAAGTAGTAAACTGAGCTATAACATAACTAAGCCAGGACATAGCTAAGTAGTAAACTAAGCATGGACATGGCTAGGTAGTAAACTAAGATAGGACAAAGCTAAGTAGTAACATAAGCTAGGACATAGCTAAGTAGTAAACTGAGCTAGGACATAGCTAAGTAGTAAATTAAGCTATGACATAGCTAAGTAGTAAAATAAGCTAGGACATATCTAAGTAATAACCTGAGCTAGGTCATTACTAAGCTAGGACATAGCTAAGTTCGGAAACTAAGCTAGGATATAGCTAAGTAGTAAACTGAGCTAAGACAAAGCCATGTAGTAAACTTAGCTAGGATAAAGCTAAGTAGTAAACTGAGCTAGGACATAGCTAAGTGGTAAACTGAGCTAGGACATAGCTATGTAGTAAACTAAGCTAGGACAAAGCTGTGTAGTAAACTTAGCTAGGACATAGCTATGTAGTAAACTTAGCTAGGACATAGCTAAATAGTCAGCTGAGCTAGGACATCACCAAGCTAGGGCACAGCTAAGTAGTAAACTAAGCTAGGATATAGCTAAATAGTCAACTGAGCTAGGACATCACCAAGCTAGGGCATAGCTAAGTAGTAAACTAAGCTAGGACATAGCTAAGTAGTTAACTGAGCTAGGACATAGCTAAGCTAGGACATAGCTAAGTAGTAAACTAAGCCAGGATAAAGCCATGCAGTAAACTGAGCTAGGACATAGCTAAGTAGTAAACTTAGCTAGGGGATAACTAATCTAGGGCATAGCTAAGTAGTAAACTAAGCCGATAGATAGCTTATTAGTAAACTGAGCTAGGACATAACTAAGCTAGGACATAGCTAAGCAGTAAACTAAGCTAGGACAAAGCTATGTAGTAAACTGAGCTAGGACAAAGCTATGTAGTAAACAAAGCCAGGACAGAGTAAAGCAGTAAACTAAGCTAGGACAAAGCTATGTTGTAAACTGAGCTAGGACATAGCTAAGTAGTAAACTGAGCTATAACATTACTAAGCCAGGACATAGCTAAGTAGTAAACTAAGCATGGACATGGCTAGGTAGTAGCCTAAGCTAGGACATAGCTAAGTAGTAACATAAGCTAGGACATAGCTAAGTAGTAAACTGAGCTAGGACATAACTTAGCTAGGACATAGCTAAGTAGTAAATTAAGCCATGACATAGCTAAGTAATAAAATAAGCTAGGACATATCTAAGTAATAACCTGAGCTAGGTCATTACTAAGCTAGGACATAGCTAAGTAGGAAACTAAGCTAGGACATAGCAACGTAGTAAACTAAATTTGGACATTACTAAGCTAGAACATAGCTAAGTAGAAACCTAAGCTAGGACAAAGCTATGTGGTAAACTGAGCTAGGACATAGCTAAGTAGTAAACTAATGTGGTACACATCTAAGTAGTAAACTAAGCTAGGACATAACTAAGCTAGGACATGGCTAAGTAGTTAACTAAGCTAGGACAAAGCTATGTAGTAAACTGAGCTAGGACATATCTATGTAGTTAACTAAGCTAGGACATAGCTAAGTAGTAAAGTAAGCTAGGACATCACTAAGCTAGGACATGGCTAAGTAGTTAACTAAGCTAGGGCAGAGCTAATTAGGTAACTAAGGTAGGATAAAGCTATGTAATAAACTGAGCTAGGACATGGCTAAGTAGAAACTGAGCTAGGACATAACTAAGCCAGGACATAGCTAAGTATTAAACTAAGTTAGGACATAGCTTAGTAGTCAACTAAGCTAGGACTAAGCTAAGTAGTAAACTAAGCTAAGATAAAGCTATGTACTAAACTGAGATAGGACATAGCTGGGTAGTAAACTAAGCTAGGACATAATCAAGCTGGGCCATAGCTAATTAGTAAACTAAGCTATTACAAAGCTATGTAGTAAACTGAGCTAGGACATAGCTTAGTAGTAAACTAAGCTAGGACATATCTAAGTAGTAAACTAAGCTAGGACATAACCAAGCTAGGACATAGCTAAGTAGTAAACTGAGCTAGGACAAAGCCATGTAGTAAACTTAGCTAGGATAAAGCTATGTAGTAAACTGAGCTAGGACATAGCTAAGTAGTAAACTGAGCCGATACATAGCTTATTAGTAAACTGAGCTAGGACATAACTAAGCTAGGACATAGCTAAGCAGTAAACTAAGCTAGGATAAAGCTATGTAGTAAACTGAGCTAGGACAAAGCTATGCAGTAAACTAAGCCAGGACAAGGCAAAGCAGTAAACTAAGCTAGGACACAGCTATGTAGTAAACTGAGCTAGGACATAGCTAAGTAGTAAACTGAGCTATAACATAACTAAGCCAGGACATAGCTAAGTAGTAAACTAAGCATGGACATGGCTAGGTAGTAAACTAAGCTAGGACATAGCTAAGTAGTAACATAAGCTAGGACATAGCTAAGTAGTTAACTGAGCTAGGACATAACTTAGCTAGGACATGGCTAAGTAGTAAATTAAGCTATGACATAGCTAAGTAATAAAATAAGCTAGGACATATCTAAGTAATAACCTGAGCTAGGTCATTACTAAGCTAGGACATAGCTAAGTAGGAAACTAAGCTAGGACATAGCTACG
This sequence comes from Othius punctulatus, assembly GCA_951805005.1. Lineage (NCBI taxonomy): Eukaryota > Metazoa > Arthropoda > Insecta > Coleoptera > Staphylinidae > Othius > Othius punctulatus. The sequence continues at coordinate 70,794,494 of OX638144.1, forward strand.
TAGTAAACTAAATTTGGACATTACTAAGCTAGAACATAGCTATGTAGTAAACTAAGCTAGGACAGAGCTGTGTAGTAAACTTAGCTAGGACATAGTTATGTAGTAAACTTAGCAAGGACATAGCTAAATAATCAGCTGAGCTAGGACATCACCAAGCTAGGGCATAGCTAAGTAGTAAACTAAGCTAGGACATAGCTAAATAGTCAACTGAGCTAGGACATCACCAAGCTAGGGCATAGCTAAGTAGTAAACTAAGCTAGGACATAGCTAAGTAGTTAACTGAGCTAGGACATAGCTAAGTAGTAAACTAAGCCAGGATAAAGCCAAGTAGTAAACTGAGCTAGGACATAGCTAAGTAGTAAACTTAGCTAGGGGATAACTAATCTAGGGCATAGCTAAGTAGTAAACTAAGCCGATACATAGCTTATTAGTAAACTGAGCTAGGACATAACTAAGCTAGGACATAGCTAAGCAGTAAACTAAGCTAGGATAAAGCTATGTAGTAAACTGAGCTAGGACAAAGCTATGTAGTAAACTAAGCCAGGACATGGCAAAGCAGTAAACTAAGCTAGGACAAAGCTATGTAGTAAACTGAGCTAGGACATAGCTAAGTAGTAAACTGAGCTATAACATAACTAAGCCAGGACATAGCTAAGTAGTAAACTAAGCATGGACATGGCTAGGTAGTAAACTAAGCTAGGACATAGCTAAGTAGTAACATAAGCTAGGACATAGCTAAGTAGTAAACTGAGCTAGGACATAACTTAGCTAGGACATAGCTAAGTAGTAAATTAAGCTATGACATAGCTAAGTAATAAAATAAGCTAGGACATATCTAAGTAATAACCTGAGCTAGGTCACTACTAAGCTAGGACATAGCTAAGTAGGAAACTAAGCTAGGACATAGCTACGTAGTAAACTAAATTTGGACATTACTAAGCTAGAACATAGCTAAGTAGAAAACTAAGCTAGGACAAAGCTATGTGGTAAACTGAGCTAGGACATAGCTAAGTAGTAAACTAATGTGGTACACATCTAAGTAGTAAACTAAGCTAGGACATAACTAAGCTAGTACATGGCTAAGTAGTTAACTAGGCCAGGACAAAGCTATGTAGTAAACTGAGATAGGACATATCTATGTAGTTAACTAAGCTAGGACATAGCTAAGTAGTAAAGTAAGCTAGGACATCACTAAGCTAGGGCATAGCTAAGTAGTAAACTAAGCTAGAGCAGAGCTAATTAGTTAACTAAGGTAGGATAAAGCTATGTAGTAAACTGAGCTAGGACATAGCTAAGTAGAAACTGAGCTAGGACATAACTAAGCCAGGACATAGCTAAGTAGTAAACTAAGTTAGGACATAGCTTAGTAGTCAACTAAGCTAGGACTAAGCTAAGTAGTAAACTAAGCTAAGATAAAGCTATGTACTAAACTGAGATAGGACATAACTTAGCTAGGACATAGCTAAGTAGTAAATTAAGCTATGACATAGCTAAGTTATAAAATAAGCTAGGACATATCTAAGTAATAACCTGAGCTAGGTCATTACTAAGCTAGGACATAGCTAAGTAGGAAACTAAGCTAGGACATAGCTACGTAGTAAACTAAATTTGGACATTACTAAGCTAGAACATAGCTAAGTAGAAAACTAAGCTAGGACAAAGCTAAGTGGTAAACTGAGATAGGACATAGCTAAGTAGTAAACTAATGTGGTACACATCTAAGTAGTAAACTAAGCTTGGACATAACTAAGCTAGGACATGGCTAAGTAGTTAACTAAGCTAGGACAAAGCTATGTAGTAAACTGAGCTAGGACATATCTATGTAGTTAACTAAGCTAGGACATAGCTAAGAAGTAAAGTAAGCTAGGACATCACTGAGCTAGGGCATAGCTAAGTAGTAAACTAAGCTAGGGCAGAGCTAATTAGTTAACTAAGGTAGGATAAAGCTATGTAATAAACTGAGCTAGGACATAGCTGAGTAGTAAACTAAGCTAGGACATAATCAAGCTGGGACATAGCTAATTAGTAAACTAAGCTATTACAAAGCTATGTAGTAAACTGAGCTAGGACATAGCTTAGTAGTAAACTAAGCTAGGACATATCTAAGTAGTAAACTAAGCTAGGACATAACCAAGCTAGGACATAGCTAAGTAGTAAACTGAGCTAGGACATAGCCATGTAGTAAACTTAGCTAGGATAAAGCTATGTAGTAAACTGAGCTAGGACATAGCTATGTAGTAAACTGAGCTAGGACATAGCTATGTAGTAAACTAAGCTAGGACAAAGCTGTGTAGTAAACTTAGCTAGGACATAGCTATGTAGTAAACTTAGCTAGGACATAGCTAAATAGTCAGCTGAGCTAGGACATCACCAAGCTAGGGCATAGCTAAGTAGTAAACTAAGCTAGGACATAGCTAAATAGTCAACTGAGCTAGGACATCACCAAGCTAGGGCATAGCTAAGTAGTAAACTAAGCTAGGACATAGCTAAGTAGTTAACTGAGCTAGGACATAGCTAAGCTAGGACATAGCTAAGTAGTAAACTAAGCCAGGATAAAGCCATGTAGTAAACTGAGCTAGGACATAGCTAAGTAGTAAACTAAGCTAGGGGATAACTAATCTAGGGCATAGCTAAGTAGTAAACTAAGCCGATACATAGCTTATTAGTAAACTGAGCTAGGACATAACTAAGCTAGGACATAGCTAAGCAGTAAACTAAGCTAGGACAAAGCTATGTAGTAAACTGAGCTAGGACATAACTAAGCTAGGACATAGCTAAGCAGTAAACTAAGCTAGGACAAAGCTATGTAGTAAACTGAGCTAGGACATAACTAAGCTAGGACATAGCTAAGCAGTAAACTGAGCTAGGACAAAGCTATGTAGTAAACCAAGCTAGGACATAGCTAAGTAGTTAACTGAGCTAGGACATAGCTAAGCTAGGACATAGCTAAGTAGTAAACTAAGCCAGGATAAAGCCATGTAGTAAACTGAGCTAGGACATAGCTAAGTAGTAAACTCTGCTAGGGGAAAACTAATCTAGGGCATAGCTAAGTAGTAAACTAAGCCGATACATAGCTTATTAGTAAACTGGGCTAGGACATAACTAAGCTAGGACATAGCTAAGCTGTAAACTAAGCTAGGACAAAGCTATGTAGTAAACTGAGCTAGGACAAAGCTATGTAGTAAACTAAACCAGGACATAGAAAAGCAGTAAACTAAGCTAGGACAAAGCTATGTAGTAAACTGAGCTAGGACAAAGCTATGTAGTAAACTAAACCAGGACATAGAAAAGCAGTAAACTAAGCCAGGACATAGCTAAGTAGTAAACTAAGCATGGACATGGCTAGGTAGTAAACTAAGCTAGGACATAGCTAAGTAGTAACATAAGCTAGGACATAGCTAAGTAGTAAACTGAGCTAGGACATAACTCAGCTAGGACATAGCTAAGTAGTAAATTAAGCTATGACATAGCTAAGTAATAAAATAAGCTAGGACATATCTAAGTAATAACCTGAGCTAGGTCATTACTAAGCTAGGACATAGCTAAGTAGGAAACTAAGCTAGGACATAGCAACGTAGTAAACTAAATTTGGACATTACTAAGCTAGAACATAGCTAAGTAGAAACCTAAGCTAGGACAAAGCTATGTGGTAAACTGAGCTAGGACATAGCTAAGTAGTAAACTAATGTGGTACACATCTAAGTAGTAAACTAAGCTAGGACATAACTAAGCTAGGACATGGCTAAGTAGTTAACTAAGCTAGGACAAAGCTATGTAGTAAACTGAGCTAAGACATATCTATGTAGGTAACTAAGCTAGGACATAGCTAAGTAGTAAAGTAAGCTAGGACATCACTAAGCTAGGGCAAAGCTTAGTAGTAAACTAAGCTAGGGCAGAGCTAATTAGTTAACTAAGGTAGGATAAAGCTATGTAATAAACTGAGCTAGGACATAGCTAAGTAGAAACTGAGCTAGGACATAACTAAGCCAGGACATAGCTAAGTAGTAAACTAAGTTAGGACATAGCTAAGTAGTCAACTAAGCTAGGACTAAGCTAAGTAGTAAACTAAGCTAAGATAAAGCTATGTACTAAACTGAGATAGGACATAGCTGAGTAGTAAACTAAGCTAGGACATAATCAAGCTAGGACATAGCTAATTAGTATACTAAGCTATTACAAAGCTATGTAGTAAACTGAGCTAGGACATAGCTTAGTAGTAAACTAAGCTAGGATATATCTAAGTAGTAAACTAAGCTAGGACATAACCAAGCTAGGACATAGCTAAGTAGTAAACTGAGCTAGGACAAAGCCATGTAGTAAACTTAGCTAGGATAAAGCTATGTAGTAAACTGAGCTAGGACATAGCTAAGTAGTAAACTGAGCTAGGACATAGCTATGTAGTAAACTAAGCTAGGACAAAGCTGTGTAGTAAACTTAGCTAGGACATAGCTATGTAGTAAACTTAGCTAGGACATAGCTAAATAGTCAGCTGAGCTAGGACATCACCAAGCTAGGGCATAGCTAAGTAGTGAACTAAGCTAGGACATAGTTAATAGTCAACTGAGCTAGGACATCACCAAGCTAGGGCATAGCTCAGTAGTAAACTAAGCTAGGACATAGCTAAGGAGTTAACTGAGCTAGGACATAGCTAGGTAGTAAACTTAGCTAGGGGATAACTAATCTAGGGCATAGCTAAGTAGTAAACTAAGCCGATAGATAGCTTATTAGTAAACTGAGCTAGAACATAACTAAGCTAGGACATAGCTAAGCAGTAAACTAAGCTAGGACAAAGCTATGTAGTAAACTGAGCTAGGACAAAGCTATGTAGTAAACTAAACCAGGACGTAGCAAAGCAGTAAACTAAGCTAGGACAAAGCTATGTAGTAAACTGAGCTAGGACATAGCTAAGTAGTAAACTGAGCTATAACATATCTAAGCCAGGACATAGCTAAGTAGTAAACTAAGCATGGACATGGCTAGGTAGTAAACGAAGCTAGGACATAGCTAAGTAGTAACATAAGCTAGGACATAGCTAAGTAGTAAACTGAGCTAGGACATAACTTAGCTAGGACATAGCTAAGTAGTAAATTAAGCTATGACATAGCTAAGTAATAAAATAAGCTAGGACATATCTAAGTAATAACCTGAGCTAGGGCATTACTAAGCTAGGACATAGCTAAGTAGGAAACTAAGCTAGGACATAGCAACGTAGTAAACTAAATTTGGACATTACTAAGCTAGAACATAGCTAAGTAGAAACCTAAGCTAGGACAAAGCTATGTGGTAAACTGAGCTAGGACATAGCTAAGTAGTAAACTAATGTGGTACACATCTAAGTAGTAAACTAAGCTAGGACATAACAAAGCTAGGACATGGCTAAGTAGTTAACTAAGCTAGGACAAAGCTATGTAGTAAACTGAGCTAGGACATATCTATGTAGTAAACTAAGCTAGGACATAGCTAAGTAGTAAAGTAAGCTAGGACATCACTAAGCTAGGGCATAGCTAAGTAGTAAACTAAGCTAGGGCAGAGCTAATTAGTTAACTAAGGTAGGATAAAGCTATGTAATAAACTGAGCTAGGACATGGCTAAGTAGAAACTGAGCTAGGACATAACTAAGCCAGGACATAGCTAAGTATTAAACTAAGTTAGGACATAGCTTAGTAGTCAACTAAGCTAGGACTAAGCTAAGTAGTAAACTAAGCTAAGATAAAGCTATGTACTAAACTGAGATAGGACATAGCTGGGTAGTAAACTAAGCTAGGACATAATCAAGCTGGGCCATAGCTAATTAGTAAACTAAGCTATTACAAAGCTATGTAGTAAACTGAGCTAGGACATAGCTTAGTAGTAAACTAAGCTAGGACATATCTAAGTAGTAAACTAAGCTAGGACATAACCAAGCTAGGACATAGCTAAGTAGTAAACTGAGCTAGGACAAAGCCATGTAGTAAACTTAGCTAGGTAAAAGCTATGTAGTAAACTGAGCTAGGACATAGCTAAGTAGTAAACTGAGCCGATACATAGCTTATTAGTAAACTGAGCTAGGACATAACTAAGCTAGGACATAGCTAAGCAGTAAACTAAGCTAGGATAAAGCTATGTAGTAAACTGAGCTAGGACAAAGCTATGCAGTAAACTAAGCCAGGACAAGGCAAAGCAGTAAACTAAGCTAGGACACAGCTATGTAGTAAACTGAGCTAGGACATAGCTAAGTAGTAAACTGAGCTAAAACATAACTAAGCCAGGACATAGCTAAGTAGTAAACTAAGCATGGACATGGCTAGGTAGTAAACTAAGCTAGGACATAGCTAAGTAGTAACATAAGCTAGGACATAGCTAAGTAGTTAACTGAGCTAGGACATAACATAGCTAGGACATAGCTAAGTAGTAAATTAAGCTATGACATAGCTAAGTAATAAAATAAGCTAGGACATATCTAAGTAATAACCTGAGCTAGGTCATTACTAAGCTAGGACATAGGTAAGTAGGAAACTAAGCTAGGACATAGCTACGTAGTAAACTAAATTTGGACATTACTAAGCTAGAACATAGCTATGTAGTAAACTAAGCTAGGACAAAGCTGTGTAGTAAACTTAGCTAGGACATAGCTATGTAGTAAACTTAGCTAGGACATAGCTAAATAATCAGCTGAGCTAGGACATCACCAAGCTAGGGCATAGCTAAGTAGTAAACTAAGCTAGGACATAGCTAAATAGTCAACTGAGCTAGGACATCACCAAGCTAGGGCATAGCTAAGTAGTAAACTAAGCTAGGACATAGCTAAGTAGTTAACTGAGCTAGGACATAGCTAAGTAGTAAACTAAGCCAGGATAAAGCCAAGTAGTAAACTGAGCTAGGACATAGCTAAGTAGTAAACTTAGCTAGGGGATAACTAATCTAGGGCATAGCTAAGTAGTAAACTAAGCCGATACATAGCTTATTAGTATACTGAGCTAGGACATAACTAAGCTAGGACATAGCTAAGCAGTAAACTAAGCTAGGATAAAGCTATGTAGTAAACTGAGCTAGGACAAAGCTATGTAGTAAACTAAGCCAGGACATGGCAAAGCAGTAAACTAAGCTAGGACAAAGCTATGTAGTAAACTGAGCTAGGGCATAGCTAAGTAGTAAACTGAGCTATAACATAACTAAGCCAGGACATAGCTAAGTAGTAAACTAAGCATGGACATGGCTAGGTAGTAAACTAAGCTAGGACATAGCTAAGTAGTAACATAAGCTAGGACATAGCTAAGTAGTAAACTGAGCTAGGACATAACTTAGCTAGGACATAGCTAAGTAGTAAATTAAGCTATGACATAGCTAAGTAATAAAATAAGCTAGGACATATCTAAGTAATAACCTGAGCTAGGTCACTACTAAGCTAGGACATAGCTAAGTAGGAAACTAAGCTAGGACATAGCTACGTAGTAAACTAAATTTGGACATTACTAAGCTAGAACATAGCTAAGTAGAAAACTAAGCTAGGACAAAGCTATGTGGTAAACTGAGCTAGGACATAGCTAAGTAGTAAACTAATGTGGTACACATCTAAGTAGTAAACTAAGCTAGGACATAACTAAGCTAGGACATGGCTAAGTAGTTAACTAGGCCAGGACAAAGCTATGTAGTAAACTGAGATAGGACATATCTATGTAGTTAACTAAGCTAGGACATAGCTAAGTAGTAAAGTAAGCTAGGACATCACTAAGCTAGGGCATAGCTAAGTAGTAAACTAAGCTAGGGCAGAGCTAATTAGTTAACTAAGGTAGGATAAAGCTATGTAATAAACTGAGCTAGGACATAGCTAAGTAGAAACTGAGCTAGGACATAACTAAGCCAGGACATAGCTAAGTAGTAAACTAAGTTAGGACATAGCTAAGTAGTCAACTAAGCTAGGACATAACTGAGCTAGGACTAAGCTAAGTAGTAAACTAAGCTAAAATAAAGCTATGTACTAAACTGAGATAGGACATAACTGAGTAGTAAACTAAGCTAGGACATAATCAAGCTAGGACATAGCTAATTAGTATACTAAGCTATTACAAAGCTATGTAGTAAACTGAGCTAGGACATAGCTTAGTAGTAAACTAAGCTAGGATATATCTAAGTAGTAAACTAAGCTAGGACATAACCAAGCTAGGACATAGCTAAGTAGTAAACTGAGCTAGGACAAAGCCATGTAGTAAACTTAGCTAGGTTAAAGCTATGTAGTAAACTGAGCTGGGTCATAGCTAAGTAGTAAACTGAGCTAGGACATAGCTATGTTGTAAACTAAGCTAGGACAAAGCTGTGTAGTAAACTTAGCTAGGACATAGCTATGTAGTAAACTTAGCTAGGACATAGCTAAATAGTCAGCTGAGCTAGGACATCACCAAGCTAGGACATAGCTAAGTAGTAAACTAAGCTAGGACATAGTTAATAGTCAACTGAGCTAGGACATCACCAAGCTAGGGCATAGCTCAGTAGTAAACTAAGCTAGGACATAGCTAAGTAGTTAACTGAGCTAGGACATAGCTAAGTAGTAAACTAAGCCAGGATAAAGCCATGTAGTAAACTGAGCTAGGACATAGCTAAGTAGTAAACTTAGCTAGGGGATAACTAATCTAGGGCATAGCTAAGTAGTAAACTAAGCCGATACATAGCTTATTAGTAAACTGAGCTAGGACATAACTAAGCTAGGACATAGCTAAGCTGTAAACTAAGCTAGGACAAAGCTATGTAGTAAACTGAGCTAGGACATAACTAAGCTAGGACATAGCTAAGCAGTAAACTAAGCTAGGACAAAGCTATGTAGTAAACCGAGCTAGGACAAAGCTATGTAGTAAACTAAGCCAGGACATAGCAAAGCAGTAAACTAAGCTAGGACAAAGCTAAGTAGTAAACTGAGCTAGGACATAGCTAAGTAGTAAACTGAGCTATAACATAACTAAGCCAGGGCATAGCTCAGTAGTAAAGTAAGCATGGACATGGCTAGGTAATAAACTAAGCTAGGACATAGCTAAGTAGTAACATAAGCTAGGACATAGCTAAGTAGTAAACTGAGCTAGGACATAACTTAGCTAGGACATGGCTAAGTAGTAAATTAAGCTATGACATAGCTAAGTAATAAAATAAGCTAGGACATATCTAAGTAATAACCTGAGCTAAGTCATTACTAAGCTAGGACATAGCTAAGTAGGAAACTAAGCTAGGACATAGCAACGTAGTAAACTAAATTTGGACATAACTAAGCTAGAACATAGCTAAGTAGAAACCTAAGCTAGGACAAAGCTATGTGGTAAACTGAGCTAGGACATAGCTAAGTAGTAAACTAATGTGGTACACATCTGTGTAGTAAACTAAGCTAGGACATAACTAAGCTAGAACATGGCTAAGTAGTTAACTAAGCTAGGACAAAGCTATGTAGTAAACTGAGCTAGGACATATCTATGTAGTTAACTAAGCTAGGACATAGCTAAGTAGTAAAGTAAGCTAGGACATCACTAAGCTAGGGCATAGCTAAGTAGTAAACTAAGCCAGGGCAGAGCTAATTAGTTAACTAAGGTAGGATAAAGCTATGTAATAAACTGAGCTAGGACATAGCTAAGTAGAAACTGAGCTAGGACATAACTAAGCCAGGACATAGCTAAGTAGTAAACTAAGTTAGGACATAGCTAAGTAGTCAACTAAGCTAGGACATAACTAAGCTAGGACTAAGCTAAGTAGTAAACTAAGCTAAGATAAAGCTATGTACTAAACTGAGATAGGACATAGCTGAGTAGTAAACTAAGCTAGGACATAATCAAGCTGGGACATAGCTAATTAGTAAACTAAGCTATTACAAAGCTATGTAGTAAACTGAGCTAGGACATATCTAAGTAGTAAACTGAGCTAGGACATAGCTATGTAGTAAACTAAGCTAGGACAAAGCTGTGTAGTAAACTTAGCTAGGACATAGCTATGTAGTAAACTTAGCTAGGACATAGCTAAATAGTGAGCTGAGCTAGGACATCACCCAGCTAGGGCATAGCTAAGTAGTAAACTAAGCTAGGACATAGCTAAATAGTCAACTTAGCTAGGACTTCACCAAGCTAGGGCATAGCTAAGTAGTAAACTAAGCTAGGACATAGCTAAGTAGTTAACTGAGCTAGGACATAGCTAAGCTAGGACATAGCTAAGTAGGAAACTATGCCAGGATAAAGCCATGTAGTAAACTGAGCTAGGACATAGCTTAGTAGTAAACTTAGCTAGGGGATAACTAATCTAGGGCATAGCTAAGTAGTAAACTAAGCCGATAGATAGCTTATTAGTAAACTGAGCTAGGACATAACTAAGCTAGGACATAGCTAAGCAGTAAACTAAGCTAGGACAAAGTTATGTAGTAAACTGAGCTAGGACATATCTATGTAGTTAACTAAGCTAGGACATAGCTAAGTAGTAAAGTAAGCTAGGACATCACTAAGCTAGGGCATAGCTAAGTAGTAAACTAAGCTAGGGCAGAGCTAATTAGTTAACCAAGGTAGGATAAAGCTATGTAATAAACTGAGCTAGGACATAGCTAAGTAGAAACTGAGCTAGGACATAACTAAGCCAGGACATAGCTAAGTAGTAAACTAAGTTAGGACATAGCTTAGTAGTCAACTAAGCTAGGACTAAGCTAAGTAGTAAACTAAGCTAAGATAAAGCTATGTACTAAACTGAGATAGGACATAGCTGAGTAGTAAACTAAGCTAGGACATAATCAAGCTGGGACATAGCTAATTAGTAAACTAAGCTATTACAAAGCTATGTAGTAAACTGAGCTAGGACATAACCAAGCTAGGACATAGCTAAGTAGTAAACTGAGCTAGGACAAAGCCATGTAGTAAACTTAGCTAGGATAAAGCTATGTAGTAAACTGAGCTAGGACATAGCTAAGTAGTAAACTGAGCCGATACATAGCTTATTAGTAAACTGAGCTAGGACATAACTAAGCTAGGACATAGCTAAGCAGTAAACTAAGCTAGGATAAAGCTATGTAGTAAACTGAGCTAGGACAAAGCTATGCAGTAAACTAAGCCAGGACAAGGCAAAGCAGTAAACTAAGCTAGGACACAGCTATGTAGTAAACTGAGCTAGGACATAGCTAAGTAGTAAACTGAGCTAAAACATAACTAAGCCAGGACATAGCTAAGTAGTAAACTAAGCATGGACATGGCTAGGTAGTAAACTAAGCTAGGACATAGCTAAGTAGTAACATAAGCTAGGACATAGCTAAGTAGTTAACTGAGCTAGGACATAACATAGCTAGGACATGGCTAAGTAGTAAATTAAGCTATGACATAGCTAAGTAATAAAATAAGCTAGGACATATCTAAGTAATAACCTGAGCTAGGTCATTACTAAGCTAGGACATAGCTAAGTAGGAAACTAAGCTAGGACATAGCTACGTAGTAAACTAAATTTGGACATTACTAAGCTAGAACATAGCTATGTAGTAAACTAAGCTAGGACAAAGCTGTGTAGTAAACTTAGCTAGGACATAGCTATGTAGTAAACTTAGCTAGGACATAGCTAAATAATCAGCTGAGCTAGGACATCACCAAGCTAGGGCATAGCTAAGTAGTAAACTAAGCTAGGACATAGCTAAATAGTCAACTGAGCTAGGACATCACCAAGCTAGGGCATAGCTAAGTAGTAAACTAAGCTAGGACATAGCTAAGTAGTTAACTGAGCTAGGACATAGCTAAGTAGTAAACTAAGCCAGGATAAAGCCAAGTAGTAAACTGAGCTTGGACATAGCTAAGTAGTAAACTTAGCTAGGGGATAACTAATCTAGGGCATAGCTAAGTAGTAAACTAAGCCGATACATAGCTTATTAGTAAACTGAGCTAGGACATAACTAAGCTAGGACATAGCTAAGCAGTAAACTAAGCTAGGATAAAGCTATGTAGTAAACTGAGCTAGGACAAAGCTATGTAGTAAACTAAGCCAGGACATGGCAAAGCAGTAAACTAAGCTAGGACAAAGCTATGTAGTAAACTGAGCTAGGGCATAGCTAAGTAGTAAACTGAGCTATAACATAACTAAGCCAGGACATAGCTAAGTAGTAAACTAAGCATGGACATGGCTAGGTAGTAAACTAAGCTAGGACATAGCTAAGTAGTAACATAAGCTAGGACATAGCTAAGTAGTAAACTGAGCTAGGACATAACTTAGCTAGGACATAGCTAAGTAGTAAATTAAGCTATGACATAGCTAAGTAATAAAATAAGCTAGGACATATCTAAGTAATAACCTGAGCTAGGTCACTACTAAGCTAGGACATAGCTAAGTAGGAAACTAAGCTAGGACATAGCTACGTAGTAAACTAAATTTGGACATTACTAAGCTAGAACATAGCTAAGTAGAAAACTAAGCTAGGACAAAGCTATGTGGTAAACTGAGCTAGGACATAGCTAAGTAGTAAACTAATGTGGTACACATCTAAGTAGTAAACTAAGCTAGGACATAACTAAGCTAGGACATGGCTAAGTAGTTAACTAGGCCAGGACAAAGCTATGTAGTAAACTGAGATAGGACATATCTATGTAGTTAACTAAGCTAGGACATAGCTAAGTAGTAAAGTAAGCTAGGACATCACTAAGCTAGGGCATAGCTAAGTAGTAAACTAAGCTAGGGCAGAGCTAATTAGTTAACTAAGGTAGGATAAAGCTATGTAATAAACTGAGCTAGGACATAGCTAAGTAGAAACTGAGCTAGGACATAACTAAGCCAGGACATAGCTAAGTAGTAAACTAAGTTAGGACATAGCTAAGTAGTCAACTAAGCTAGGACATAACTGAGCTAGGACTAAGCTAAGTAGTAAACTAAGCTAAAATAAAGCTATGTACTAAACTGAGATAGGACATAGCTGAGTAGTAAACTAAGCTAGGACATAATCAAGCTAGGACATAGCTAATTAGTATACTAAGCTATTACAAAGCTATGTAGTAAACTGAGCTAGGACATAGCTTAGTAGTAAACTAAGCTAGGATATATCTAAGTAGTAAACTAAGCTAGGACATAACCAAGCTAGGACATAGCTAAGTAGTAAACTGAGCTAGGACAAAGCCTTGTAGTAAACTTAGCTAGGTTAAAGCTATGTAGTAAACTGAGCTGGGTCATAGCTAAGTAGTAAACTGAGCTAGGACATAGCTATGTTGTAAACTAAGCTAGGACAAAGCTGTGTAGTAAACTTAGCTAGGACATAGCTATGTAGTAAACTTAGCTAGGACATAGCTAAATAGTCAGCTGAGCTAGGACATCACCAAGCTAGGACATAGCTAAGTAGTAAACTAAGCTAGGACATAGTTAATAGTCAACTGAGCTAGGACATCACCAAGCTAGGGCATAGCTCAGTAGTAAACTAAGCTAGGACATAGCTAAGTAGTTAACTGAGCTAGGACATAGCTAAGTAGTAAACTAAGCCAGGATAAAGCCATGCAGTAAACTGAGCTAGGACATAGCTAAGTAGTAAACTTAGCTAGGGGATAACTAATCTAGGGCATAGCTAAGTAGTCAACTAAGCCGATACATAGCTTATTAGTAAACTGAGCTAGGACATAACTAAGCTAGGACATAGCTAAGCAGTAAACTAAGCTAGGACAAAGCTATGTAGTAAACTGAGCTAGGACATAACTAAGCTAGGACATAGCTAAGCAGTAAACTAAGCTAGGACAAAGCTATGTAGTAAACTGAGCTAGGACAAAGCTATGTAGTAAACTAAGCCAGGACATAGCAAAGCAGTAAACTAAGCTAGGACATAGCTAAGTAGTAAACTAAGTTAGGACATAGCTAAGTAGTCAACTAAGCTAGGACATAACTAAGCTAGGACTAAACTAAGTAGTAAACTAAGCTAAGATAAAGCTATGTACTAAACTGAGATAGGACATATCTGAGTAGTAAACTAAGCTAGGACATAATCAAGCTAGGACATAGCTAATTAGTAAACTAAGCTATTACAAAGCTATGTAGTAATCTGAGCTAGGACAAAGCTTTGTAGTAAACTAAGCTAGGACATATCTAAGTAGTAAACTAAGCTAGGACATAACCAAGCTAGGACATGGCTAAGTAGTAAACTGAGCTAGGACAAAGCCATGTAGTAAACTTAGCTAGGATAAAGCTATGTAGTAAACTGAGCTAGGACATAGCTGTGTAGTAAACTAAGCTAGGACATAGCTATGTAGTAAACTAAGCTAGGACAAAGCTGTGTAGTAAACTTAGCTAGGACATAGCTATGTAGTAAACTTAGCTAGGACATAGCTAAATAGTCAGCTGAGCTAGGACATCACCAAGCTAGGGCATAGCTAAGTAGTAAACTAAGCTAGGACATAGCTAAATAGTCAACTGAGCTAGGACATCACCAAGCTAGAGCATAGCTAAGTAGTAAACTAAGCTAGGACATAGCTAAGTAGTTAACTGAGCTAGGACATAGCTAAGCTAGAACATAGCTAAGTAGTAAACTTAGCCAGGATAAAGCCATGTAGTAAACTGAGCTAGGACATAGCTAAGTAGTAAACTTAGCTAGGGGATAACAAATCCAGGGCATAGCTAAGTAGTAAACTAAGCCGATACATAGCTTATTAGTAAACTGAGCTAGGACATAACTAAGCTAGGACATAGCTAAGCAGTAAACTAAGCTAGGACAAAGCTATGTAGTAAACTGAGCTAGGACAAAGCTATGTAGTAAACTAAGCCAGGACATAGCAAAGCAGTAAACTAAGCTAGGACAAAGCTATGTAGTAAACTGAGCTAGGACATAGCTAAGTAGTAAACTGAGCTATAACATAACTAAGCCAGGACATAGCTAAGTAGTAAACTAAGCATGGACATGGCTTGGTAGTAAACTAAGCTAGGACATAGCTAAGTAGTAACATAAGCTAGGACATAGCTAAGTAGTAAACTGAGCTAGGACATAACTTAGCTAGGACATAGCTAAGTAGTAAATTAAGCTATGACATAGCTAAGTAATAAAATAAGCTAGGACATATCTAAGTGATAACCTGAGCTAGGTCATTACTAAGCTAGGACATAGCTAAGTAGGAAACTAAGCTAGGACATAGCAACGTAGTAAACTAAATTTGGACATTACTAAGCTAGAACATAGCTAAGTAGAAACCTAAGCTAGGACAAAGCTATGTGGTACACTGAGCTAGGACATAGCTAAGTAGTAAACTAATGTGGTACACATCTAAGTAGTAAACTAAGCTAGGACATAACTAAGCTAGGACATGGCTAAGTAGTTAACTAAGCTAGGACAAAGCTATGTAGTAAACTGAGCTAGGACATATCTATGTAGTAAACTAAGCTAGGACATAGCTAAGTAGTAAAGTAAGCTAGGACATCACTAAGCTAGGGCATAGCTAAGTAGTAAACTAAGCTAGGGCAGAGCTAATTAGTTAACTAAGGTAGGATAAAGCTATGTAATAAACTGAGCTAGGACATAGCTAAGTAGAAACAGAGCTAGGACATAACTAAGCCAGGACAAAGCTAAGTATTAAACTAAGTTAGGACATAGCTTAGTAGTCAACTAAGCTAGGACTAAGCTAAGTAGTAAACTAAGCTAAGATAAAGCTATGTACTAAACTGAGATAGGACATAGCTGAGTAGTAAACTAAGCTAGGAAATAATCAAGCTGGGACATAGCTAATTAGTAAACTAAGCTATTACAAAGCTATGTAGTAAACTGAGCTAGGACATAGCTTAGTAGTAAACTAAGCTAGGACATATCTAAGTAGTAAACTAAGCTAGGACATAACCAAGCTAGGACATAGCTAAGTAGTAAACTGAGCTAGGACAAAGCCATGTAGTAAACTTAGCTAGGATAAAGCTATGTAGTAAACTGAGCTAGGACATAGCTAAGTAGTAAACTGAGCCGATACATAGCTTATTAGTAAACTGAGCTAGGACATAACTAAGCTAGGACATAGCTAAGCAGTATACTAAGCTAGGATAAAGCTATGTAGTAAACTGAGCTAGGACAAAGCTATGTAGTAAACTAAGCTAGGACAAAGCTGTGTAGTAAACTTAGCTAGGACATAGCTATGTAGTAAACTTAGCTAGGACATAGCTAAATAGTCAGCTGAGCTAGGACATCACCAAGCTAGGGCATAGCTAAGTAGTAAACTAAGCTAGGACATAGCTAAATAGTCAACTGAGCTAGGACATCACCAAGCTAGGGCATAGCTAAGTAGTAAACTAAGCTAGGACATAGCTAAGTAGTTAACTGAGCTAGGACATAGCTAAGTAGTAAAGTAAGCTAGGACATCACTAAGCTAGGGCATAGCTAAGTAGTAAACTAAGCTAGGGCAGAGCTAATTAGTTAACTAAGGTAGGATAAAGCTATGTAATAAACTGAGCTAGGACATAGCTGAGTAGTAAACTAAGCTAGGACATAATCAAGCTGGGACATAGCTAATTAGTAAACTAAGCTATTACAAAGCTATGTAGTAAACTGAGCTAGGACATAGCTTAGTAGTAAACTAAGCTAGGACATATCTAAGTAGTAAACTAAGCTAGGACATAACCAAGCTAGGACATGGCTAAGTAGTAAACTGAGCTAGGACAAAGCCATGTAGTAAACTTAGCTAGGATAAAGCTATGTAGTAAACTGAGCTAGGACATAGCTGTGTAGTAAACTGAGCTAGGACATAGCTATGTAGTAAACTAAGCTAGGACAAAGCTGTGTAGTAAACTTAGCTAGGACATAGCTATGTAGTAAACTTAGCTAGGACATAGCTAAATAGTCAGCTGAGCTAGGACATCACCAAGCTAGGGCATAGCTAAGTAGTAAACTAAGCTAGGACATAGCTAAATAGTCAACTGAGCTAGGGCATCACCAAGCTAGGGCATAGCTAAGTAGTAAACTAAGCTAGGACATAGCTAAGTAGTTAACTGAGCTAGGACATAGCTAAGCTAGGACATAGCTAAGTAGTAAACCAAGCCAGGATAAAGCCATGTAGGAAACTAAGCTAGGACATAGCTACGTAGTAAACTAAATTTGGACATTACTAAGCTAGAACATAGCTAAGTAGAAAACTAAGCTAGGACAAAGCTATGTGGTAAACTGAGCTAGGACATAGCTAAGTAGTAAACTAATGTGGTACACATCTAAGTAGTAAACTAAGCTAGGACTTAACAAAGCTAGGACATGGCTAAGTAGTAAATTAAGCTATGACATAGCTAAGTAATAAAATAAGCTAGGACATAGCTAAGTAGGAAACTAAGCTAGGACATAGCTAAGTAGTTAACTGAGCTAGGACATAGCTAAGTAGTAAACTAAGCCAGGATAAAGCCATGTAGTAAACTGAGCTAGGACATAGCTAAGTAGTAAACTTAGCTAGGGGATAACTAATCTAGGGCATAGCTAAGTAGTAAGCTAAGCCGATACATAGCTTATTAGTAAACTGAGCTAGGACATAACTAAGCTAGGACATAGCTAAGCAGTAAACTAAGCTATTACAAAGCTATGTAGTAATCTGAGCTAGGACATAGCTTAGTAGTAAACTAAGCTAGGATATATCTAAGTAGTAAACTAAGCTAGGACATAACCAAGCTAGGACAAAGCTAAGTAGTAAACTGAGCTAGGACAAAGCCATGTAGTAAACTTAGCTAGGATAAAGCTAAGTAGTAAACTGAGCTAGGACAAAGCCTTGTAGTAAACTTAGCTAGGATAAAGCTATGTAGTAAACTGAGCTAGGACATAGCTATGTAGTAAACTGAGCTAGGACATAGCTATGTAGTAAACTAATCTAGGACAAAGCTGTGTAGTAAACTTAGCTAGGACATAGCTATGTAGTAAACTTAGCTAGGACATAGCTAAATAGTCAGCTGAGCTAGGACATCACCAAGCTAGGGCATAGCTAAGTAGTAAACTAAGCTAGGACATAGCTTAATAGTCAACTGAGCTAGGACATCACCAAGCTAGGGCATAGCTAAGTAGTAAACTAAGCTAGGACATAGCTAAGTAGTTAACTGAGCTAGGACATAGCTAAGCTAGGACTAAACTAAGTAGTAAACTAAGCTAAGATAAAGCTATGTACTAAACTGAGATAGGACATATCTGAGTAGTAAACTAAGCTAGGACATAATCAAGCTAGGACATAGCTAATTAGTAAACTAAGCTATTACAAAGCTATGTAGTAATCTGAGCTAGGACAAAGCTTTGTAGTAAACTAAGCTAGGACATATCTAAGTAGTAAACTAAGCTAGGACATAGCTTAATAGTCAACTGAGCTAGGACATCACCAAGCTAGGACATAGCTAAGCAGTAAACTAAGCTAGGACAAAGCTATGTAGTAAACTGAGCTAGGACAAAGCTATGTAGTAAACTAAGCCAGGACATAGCAAAGCAGTAAACTAAGCTAGGACATAACCAAGCTAGGACATGGCTAAGTAGTAAACTGAGCTAGGACAAAGCCATGTAGTAAACTTAGCTAGGATAAAGCTATGTAGTAAACTGAGCTAGGACATAGCTGTGTAGTAAACTAAGCTAGGACATAGCTATGTAGTAAACTAAGCTAGGACAAAGCTGTGTAGTAAACTTAGCTAGGACATAGCTATGTAGTAAACTTAGCTAGGACATAGCTAAATAGTCAGCTGAGCTAGGACATCACCAAGCTAGGGCATAGCTAAGTAGTAAACTAAGCTAGGACATAGCTTAATAGTCAACTGAGCTAGCACATCACCAAGCTAGGGCATAGCTAAGTAGTAAACTAAGCTAGGACATAGCTAAGTAGTTAACTGAGCTAGGACATAGCTAAGCTAGGACATAGTTAAGTAGTAAACTAAGCCAGGATAAAGCCATGTAGTAAACTGAGCTAGGACATAGCTAAGTAGTAAACTTAGCTAGGGGATAACTAATCTAGGGCATAGCGAAGTAGTAAACTAAGCCGATACATAGCTTATTAGTAAACTGAGCTAGGACATAACTAAGCTAGGACATAGCTAAGCAGTAAACTAAGCTAGGACAAAGCTATGTAGTAAACTGAGCTAGGACAAAGCTATGTAGTAAACTAAACCAGGACATAGCAAAGCAGTAAACTAAGCTAGGACAAAGCTATGTAGTAAACTGAGCTAGGACATAGCTAAGTAGTAAACTGAGCTATAACATAACTAAGCCAGGACATAGCTAAGTAGTAAACTAAGCATGGACATGGCTAGGTAGTAAACTAAGCTAGGACATAGCTAAGTAGTAACATAAGCTAGGACATAGCTAAGTAGTAAACTGAGCTAGGACATAACTTAGCTAGGACATAGCTAAGTAGTAAATTAAGCTATGACATAGCTAAGTAATAAAATAAGCTAGGACATATCTAAGTGATAACCTGAGCTAGGTCATTACTAAGCTAGGACATAGCTAAGTAGGAAACTAAGCTAGGACATAGCAACGTAGTAAACTAAATTTGGACATTACTAAGCTAGAACATAGCTAAGTAGAAACCTAAGCTAGGACAAAGCTATGTGGTAAACTGAGCTAGGACATAGCTATGTAGTAAACTAATGTGGTACACATCTAAGTAGTAAACTAAGCTAGGACATAACTAAGCTAGGACATGGCTAAGTAGTTAACTAAGCTAGGACAAAGCTATGTAGTAAACTGAGCTAGGACATATCTATGTAGTAAACTAAGCTAGGACATAGCTAAGTAGTAAAGTAAGCTAGGACATCACTAAGCTAGGGCTTTAAGCTAGGGCAGAGCTAATTAGTTAACTAAGGTAGGATAAAGCTATGTAATAAACTGAGCTAGGACATAGCTAAGTAGAAACTGAGCTAGGACATAACTAAGCCAGGACATAGCTAAGTAGTAAACTAAGTTAGGACATAGCTAAGTAGTCAACTAAGCTAGGACATAACTAAGCTAGGACTAAGCTAAGTAGTAAACTAAGCTAAGATAAAGCTATGTACTAAACTGAGATAGGACATATCTGAGTAGTAAACTAAGCTAGGACATAATCAAGCTAGGACATAGCTAATTAGTATACTAAGCTATTACAAAGCTATGTAGTAAACTGAGCTAGGACATAGCTTAGTAGTAAACTAAGCTAGGATATATCTAAGTAGTAAACTAAGCTAGGACATAACCAAGCTAGGACATGGCTAAGTAGTAAACTGAGCTAGGACAAAGCCATGTAGTAAACTTAGCTAGGATAAAGCTATGTAGTAAACTGAGCTAGGACATAGCTGTGTAGTAAACTGAGCTAGGACATAGCTATGTAGTAAACTAAGCTAGGACAAAGCTGTGTAGTAAACTTAGCTAGGACATAGCTATGTAGTAAACTTAGCTAGGACATAGCTAAATAGTCGGCTGAGCTAGGACATCACCAAGCTAGGGCATAGCTAAGTAGTAAACTAAGCTAGGACATAGTTAATAGTCAACTGAGCTAGGACATCACCAAGCTAGGGCATAGCTCAGTAGTAAACTAAGCTAGGACATAGCTAAGTAGTTAACTGAGCTAGGACATAGCTAAGTAGTAAACTAAGCCAGGATAAAGCCATGTAGTAAACTGAGCTAGGACATAGCTAAGTAGTAAACTTAGCTAGGGGATAACTAATCTAGGGCATAGCTAAGTAGTAAACTACGCCGATACATAGCTTATTAGTAAACTGAGCTAGGACATAACTAAGCTAGGACATAGCTAAGCAGTAAACTAAGCTAGGACAAAGCTATGTAGTAAACTGAGCTAGGACATAACTAAGCTAGGACATAGCTAAGCAGTAAACTAAGCTAGGACAAAGCTATGTAGTAAACTGAGCTAGGACAAAGCTATGTAGTAAACTAAGCCAGGACATAGCAAAGCAGTAAACTAAGCTAGGACAAAGCTATGTAGTAAACTGAGCTAGGACATAGCTAAGTAGTAAACTGAGCTATAACATAACTAAGCCAGGACATAGCTCAGTAGTAAAGTAAGCATGGACATGGCTAGGTAGTAAACTAAGCTAGGACATAGCTAAGTAGTAACATAAGCTAGGACATAGCTAAGTAGTAAACTGAAATAGGACATAACTTAGCTAGGACATGGCTAAGTAGAAAATTAAGCTATGACATAGCTAAGTAATAAAATAAGCTAGGACATAGCTAAGTAGGAAACTAAGCTAGGACATAGCTAAGTAGTTAACTGAGCTAGGACATAGCTAAGTAGTAAACTAAGCCAGGATAAAGCCATGTAGTAAACTGAGCTAGGACATAGCTAAGTAGTAAACTTAGCTAGGGGATAACTAATCTAGGGCATAGCTAAGTAGTTAACTAAGCCGATACATAGCTTATTAGTAAACTGAGCTAGGACATAACTAAGCTAGGACATAGCTAAGCAGTAAACTAAGCTAGGACAAAGCTATGTAGTAAACTGAGCTAGGACATAACTAAGCTAGGACACAGCTAAGCAGTAAACTAAGCTATTACAAAGCTATGTAGTAAACTGGGCTAGGACATAGCTTAGTAGTAAACTAAGCTAGGATATATCTAAGTAGTGAACTAAGCTAGGACATAACCAAGCTAGGACAAAGCTAAGTAGTAAACTGAGCTAGGACAAAGCCATGTAGTAAACTTAGCTAGGATAAAGCTAAGTAGTAAACTGAGCTAGGACAAACCCTTGTAGTAAACTTAGCTAGGATAAAGCTATGTAGTAAACTGAGCTAGGACATAGCTATGTAGTAAACTGAGCTAGGACATAGCTATGTAGTAAACTAATTTAGGACAAAGCTGTGTAGTAAACTTAGCTAGGACATAGCTATGTAGTAAACTTAGCTAGGACATAGCTAAATAGTCAGCTGAGCTAGGACATCACCAAGCTAGGGCATAGCTAAGTAGTAAACTAAGCTATTACATAGCTAAATAGTCAACTGAGCTAGGACATCACCAAGCTAGGGCATAGCTAAGTAGTAAACTAAGCTAGGACATAGCTAAGTAGTTAACTGAGCTAGGACATAGTTAAGTAGTAAACTAAGCCAGGATAAAGCCATGTAGTAAACTGAGCTAGGACATAGCTAAGTAGTAAACTTAGCTAGGGGATAACTAATCCAGGGCATAGCTAAGTAGTAAACTAAGCCGATACATAGCTTATTAGTAAACTGAGCTAGGACATAACTAAGCTAGGACATAGCTAAGCAGTAAACTAAGCTAGGACAAAGCTATGTAGTAAACTGAGCTAGGACAAAGCTATGTAGTAAACTAAACCAGGACATAGCATAGCAGTAAACTAAGCTAGGACAAAGCTATGTAGTAAACTGAGCTAGGACATAGCTAAGTAGTAAACTGAGCTATAACATAACTAAGCCAGGACATAGCTAAGTAGTAAACTAAGCATGGACATGGCTAGGTAGTAAACTAAGCTAGGACATAGCTAAGTAGTAACATAAGCTAGGACATAGCTAAGTAGTAAACTGAGCTAGGACATAACTTAGCTAGGACATAGCTAAGTAGTAAATTAAGCTATGACATAGCTAAGTAATAAAATAAGCTAGGACATATCTAAGTGATAACCTGAGCTAGGTCATTACTAAGCTAGGACATAGCTAAGTACTAAACTAAGCTAGGACATAGCAACGTAGTAAACTAAATTTGGACATTACTAAGCTAGAACATAGCTAAGTAGAAACCTAAGCTAGGACAAAGCTATGTGGTAAACTGAGCTAGGACATAGCTAAGTAGTAAACTAATGTGGTACACATCTAAGTAGTAAACTAAGCTAGGACATAACTAAGCTAGGACATGGCTAAGTAGTTAACTAAGCTAGGACAAAGCTATGTAGTAAACTGAGCTAGGACATATCTATGTAGTTAACTAAGCTAGGACTTAGCTAAGTAGTAAAGTAAGCTAGGACATCACTAAGCTAGGGCATAGCTAAGTAGTAAACTAAGCTAGGGCAGAGCTAATTAGTTAACTAAGGTAGGATAAAGCTATGTAATAAACTGAGCTAGGACATAGCTAAGTAGAAACTGAGCTAGGACATAACTAAGCCAGGACATAGCTAAGTAGTAAACTAAGTTAGGACATAGCTAAGTAGTCAACTAAGCTAGGACATAACTAAGCTAGGACTAAGCTAAGTAGTAAACTAAGCTAAGATAAAGCTATGTACTAAACTGAGATAGGACATATCTGAGTAGTAAACTAAGCTAGGACATAATCAAGCTAGGACATAGCTAATTAGTAAACTAAGCTATTACAAAGCTATGTAGTAATCTGAGCTAGGACAAAGCTTTGTAGTAAACTAAGCTAGGACATATCTAAGTAGTAAACTAAGCTAGGACATAACCAAGCTAGGACATGGCTAAGTAGTAAACTGAGCTAGGACAAAGCCATGTAGTAAACTTAGCTAGGATAAAGCTATGTAGTAAACTGAGCTAGGACATAGCTGTGTAGTAAACTGAGCTAGGACATAGCTATGTAGTAAACTAAGCTAGGACAAAGCTGTGTAGTAAACTTAGCTAGGACATAGCTATGTAGTAAACTTAGCTAGGACATAGCTAAATAGTCAGCTGAGCTAGGACATCACCAAGCTAGGGCATAGCTAAGTAGTAAACTAAGCTAGGACATAGCTAAATAGTCAACTGAGCTAGGACATCACCAAGCTAGGGCATAGCTAAGTAGTAAACTAAGCTAGGACATAGCTAAGTAGTTAACTTAGCTAGGACATAGCTAAGCTAGGACATAGCTAAGTAGTAAACTAAGCCAGGATAAAGCCATGTAGTAAACTGAGCTAGGACATAGCTAAGTAGTAAACTTAGCTAGGGGATAACTAATCCAGGGCATAGCTAAGTAGTAAACTAAGCCGATACATAGCTTATTAGTAAACTGAGCTAGGACATAACTAAGCTAGGACATAGCTATGCAGTAAACTAAGCTAGGACAAAGCTATGTAGTAAACTGAGCTAGGACAAAGCTATGTAGTAAACTAAACCAGGACATAGCAAAGCAGTAAACTAAGCTAGGACAAAGCTATGTAGTAAACTGAGCTAGGACGTAGCTAAGTAGTAAACTGAGCTATAACATAACTAAGCCAGGACATAGCTAAGTAGTAAACTAAGCATGGACATGGCTAGGTAGTAAACTAAGCTAGGACATAGCTAAGTAGTAACATAAGCTAGGACATAGCTAAGTAGTAAACTGAGCTAGGACATAACTTAGCTTGGACATAGCTAAGTAGTAAATTAAGCTATGACATAGCTAAGTAAGAAAATAAGCTAGGACATATCTAAGTGATAACCTGAGCTAGGTCATTACTAAGCTAGGACATAGCTAAGTAGGAAACTAAGCTAGGACATAGCAACGTAGTAAACTAAATTTGGACATTACTAAGCTAGAACATAGCTTAGTAGAAACCTAAGCTAGGACAAAGCTATGTGGTACACTGAGCTAGGACATAGCTAAGTAGTAAACTAATGTGGTACACATCTAAGTAGTAAACTAAGCTAGGACATAACTAAGCTAGGACATGGCTAAGTAGTTAACTAAGCTAGGACAAAGCTATGTAGTAAACTGAGCTAGGACATATCTATGTAGTAAACTAAGCTAGGACATAGCTAAGTAGTAAAGTAAGCTAGGACATCACTAAGCTAGGGCATAGCTAAGTAGTAAACTAAGCTAGGGCAGAGCTAATTAGTTAACTAAGGTAGGATAAAGCTATGTAATAAACTGAGCTAGGACATAGCTAAGTAGAAACAGAGCTAGGACATAACTAAGCCAGGACATAGCTAAGTATTAAACTAAGTTAGGACATAGCTTAGTAGTCAACTAAGCTAGGACTAAGCTAAGTAGTAAACTAAGCTAAGATAAAGCTATGTACTAAACTGAGATAGGACATAGCTGAGTAGTAAACTAAGCTAGGAAATAATCAAGCTGGGACATAGCTAATTAGTAAACTAAGCTATTACAAAGCTATGTAGTAAACTGAGCTAGGACATAGCTTAGTAGTAAACTAAGCTAGGACATATCTAAGTAGTAAACTAAGCTAGGACATAACCAAGCTAGGACATAGCTAAGTAGTAAACTGAGCTATGACAAAGCCATGTAGTAAACTTAGCTAGGATAAAGCTATGTAGTAAACTGAGCTTGGACATAGCTAAGTAGTAAACTGAGCCGATACATAGCTTATTAGTAAACTGAGCTAGGACATAACTAAGCTAGGACATAGCTAAGCAGTAAACTAAGCTAGGATACAGCTATGTAGTAAACTGAGCTAGGACAAAGCTATGTAGTAAACTAAGCCAGGACATGGCAAAGCAGTAAACTAAGCTAGGACAAAGCTATGTAGTAAACTGAGCTAGGACATAGCTAAGTAGTAAACTGAGCTATAACATAATTAAGCCAGGACATAGCTAAGTAGTAAACTAAGCATGGACATGGCTAGGTAGTAAACTAAGCTAGGACATAGCTAAGTAGTAACATAAGCTAGGACATAGCTAAGTAGTTAACTGAGCTAGAACATAACTTAGCTAGGACATAGCTAAGTAGTAAATTAAGCTATGACATAGCTAAGTAATAAAATAAGCTAGGACATATCTAAGTAATAACCTGAGCTAGGTCATTACTAAGCTAGGACATAGCTAAGTAGGAAACTAAGCTAGGACATAGCTACGTAGTAAACTAAATTTGGACATTACTAAGCTAGAACATAGCTATGTAGTAAACTAAGCTAGGACAAAGCTGTGTAGTAAACTTAGCTAAGGCATAGCTAAGTAGTAAACTAAGCTAGGACATAGCTAAATAGTCAACTGAGCTAGGACATCACCAAGCTAGGGCATAGCTAAGTAGTAAACTAAGCTAGGACATAGCTAAGTAGTTAACTGAGCTAGGACATAGCTAAGTAGTAAACTAAGCCAGGATAAAGCCATGTAGTAAACTGAGCTAGGACATAGCTAAGTAGGAAACTTAGCAGGGGATAACTAATCTAGGGCATAGCTAAGTAGTAAACTAAGCCGATACATAGCTTATTAGTAAACTGAGCTAGGACATAACTAAGCTAGGACACAGCTAAGCAGTAAACTAAGCTAGGATGAAGCTATGTAGTAAACTGAGCTAGGACAAAGCTATGTAGTAAACTGAGCTAGGACATAGCTAAGTAGTAAACTGAGCTATAACATAACTAAGCCAGGACATAGCTAAGTAGTAACATAAGCTAGGACATAGCTAAGTAGTATACTGAGCTAGGACATAACTTAGCTAGGACATTGCTAAGTAGTAAATTAAGCTATGGCATAGCTAAGTAATAAAATAAGCTAGGACATATCTAAGTAATAACCTGAGCTAGGTCATTACTAAGTTAGGACATAGCTAAGTAGGAAACTAAGCTAGGACATAGCAACGTAGTAAACTAAATTTGGACATTACTAAGCTAGAACATAGCTAAGTAGAAAACTAAGCTAGGACAAAGCTATGTGGTAAACTGAGCTAGGACATAGCTAAGTAGTAAACTAATGTGGTACACATCTAAGTAGTAAACTAAGCTAGGACATAACTAAGCTAGGACATGGCTAAGTAGTTAACTAAGCTGGGACAAAGCTATGTAGTAAACTGAGCTAGGACATATCTATGTAGTTAACTAAGCTAGGACATAGCTAAGCAGTAAAGTAAGCTAGGACATCACTAAGCTAGGGCATAGCTAAGTAGTAAACTAAGCTAGGGCAGAGCTAATTAGTTAACTAAGGTAGGATAAAGCTATGTAATAAACTGAGCTAGGACATAGCTAAGTAGAAACTGAGCTAGGACATAACTAAGCCAGGACATAGCTAAGTAGTAAACTAAGTTAGGACATAGCTAAGTAGTCAACTAAGCTAGGACATAACTAAGCTAGGACTAAGCTAAGTAGTAAACTAAGCTAAGATAAAGCTATGTACTAAACCGAGATAGGACATAGCTGAGTAGTAAACTAAGCTAGGACATAATCAAGCTAGGACATAGCTAATTAGTATACTAAGCTATTACAAAGCTATGTAGTAAACTGAGCTAGGACATAGCTTAGTAGTAAACTAAGCTAGGATATATCTAAGTAGTAAACTAATCTAGGACATAACCAAGCTAGGACATAGCTAAGTAGTAAACTGAGCTAGGACAAAGCCATGTAGTAAACTTAGCTAGGATAAAGCTATGTAGTAAACTGAGCTAGGACATAGCTAAGTAGTAAACTGAGCTAGGACATAGCTATGTAGTAAACTAAGCTAGGACAAAGCTGTGTAGTAAACTTAGCTAGGACATAGCTATGTAGTAAACTTAGCTAGGACATAGCTAAATAGTCAGCTGAGCTAGGACATCACCAAGCTAGGGCATAGCTAAGTAGTAAACTAAGCTAGGACATAGTTAATAGTCAACTGAGCTAGGACATCACCAAGCTAGGGCATAGCTCAGTAGTAAACTAAGCTAGGACATAGCTAAGTAGTTAACTGAGCTAGGACATAGCTAAGTAGTAAACTAAGCCAGGATAAAGCCATGTAGTAAACTGAGCTAGGACATAGCTAAGTAGTAAACTTAGCTAGGGGATAACTAATCTAGGGCATAGCTAAGTAGTAAACTAAGCCGATACATAGCTTATTAGTAAACTGAGCTAGGACATAACTAAGCTAGGACATAGCTAAGCAGTAAACTAAGCTAGGACAAAGCTATGTAGTAAACTGAGCTAGGACATAACTAAGCTAGGACATAGCTAAGCAGTAAACTAAGCTATTACAAAGCTATGTAGTAAACTGGGCTTGGACATAGCTTAGTAGTAAACTAAGCTAGGATATATCTAAGTAGTAAACTAAGCTAGGACATAACCAAGCTAGGACAAAGCTAAGTAGTAAACTGAGCTAGGACAAAGCCATGTAGTAAACTTAGCCAGGATAAAGCTAAGTAGTAAACTGAGCTAGGACAAAGCCTTGTAGTAAACTTAGCTAGGATAAAGCTATGTAGTAAACTGAGCTAGGACATAGCTATGTAGTAAACTGAGCTAGGACATAGCTATGTAGTAAACTAATCTAGGACAAAGCTGTGTAGTAAACTTAGCTAGGACATAGCTATGTAGTAAACTTAGCTAGGACATAGCTAAATAGTCAGCTGAGCTAGGACATCACCAAGCTAGGGCATAGCTAAGTAGTAAACTAAGCTAGGACATAGCTAAATAGTCAACTGAGCTAGGACATCACCAAGCTAGGGCATAGCTAAGTAGTAAACTAAGCTAGGACATAGCTAAGTAGTTAACTGAGCTAGGACATAGCTAAGCTAGGACATAGTTAAGTAGTAAACTAAGCCAGGATAAAGCCATGTAGTAAACTGAGCTAGGACATAGCTAAGTAGTAAACTTAGCTAGGGGATAACTAATCTAGGGCATAGCTAAGTAGTAAACTAAGCCGATACATAGCTTATTAGTAAACTGAGTTAGGACATAACTAAGCTAGGACATAGCTAAGCAGTAAACTAAGCTAGGACAAAGCTATGTAGTAAACTGAGCTAGGACAAAGCTATGTAGTAAACTAAACCAGGACATAGCAAAGCAGTAAACTAAGCTAGGACAAAGCTATGTAGTAAACTGAGCTAGGACGTAGCTAAGTAGTAAACTGAGCTATAACATAACTAAGCCAGGACATAGCTAAGTAGTAAACTAAGCATGGACATGGCTAGGTAGTAAACTAAGCTAGGACATAGCTAAGTAGTAACATAAGCTAGGACATAGCTAAGTAGTAAACTGAGCTAGGACATAACTTAGCTTGGACATAGCTAAGTAGTAAATTAAGCTATGACATAGCTAAGTAAGAAAATAAGCTAGGACATATCTAAGTGATAACCTGAGCTAGGTCATTACTAAGCTAGGACATAGCTAAGTAGGAAACTAAGCTAGGACATAGCAACGTAGTAAACTAAATTTGGACATTACTAAGCTAGAACATAGCTTAGTAGAAACCTAAGCTAGGACAAAGCTATGTGGTACACTGAGCTAGGACATAGCTAAGTAGTAAACTAATGTGGTACACATCTAAGTAGTAAACTAAGCTAGGACATAACTAAGCTAGGACATGGCTAAGTAGTTAACTAAGCTAGGACAAAGCTATGTAGTAAACTGAGCTAGGACATATCTATGTAGTAAACTAAGCTAGGACATAGCTAAGTAGTAAAGTAAGCTAGGACATCACTAAGCTAGGGCATAGCTAAGTAGTAAACTAAGCTAGGGCAGAGCTAATTAGTTAACTAAGGTAGGATAAAGCTATGTAATAAACTGAGCTAGGACATAGCTAAGTAGAAACAGAGCTAGGACATAACTAAGCCAGGACATAGCTAAGTATTAAACTAAGTTAGGACATAGCTTAGTAGTCAACTAAGCTAGGACTAAGCTAAGTAGTAAACTAAGCTAAGATAAAGCTATGTACTAAACTGAGATAGGACATAGCTGAGTAGTAAACTAAGTTAGGAAATAATCAAGCTGGGACATAGCTAATTAGTAAACTAAGCTATTACAAAGCTATGTAGTAAACTGAGCTAGGACATAGCTTAGTAGTAAACTAAGCTAGGACATATCTAAGTAGTAAACTAAGCTAGGACATAACCAAGCTAGGACATAGCTAAGTAGTAAACTGAGCTATGACAAAGCCATGTAGTAAACTTAGCTAGGATAAAGCTATGTAGTAAACTGAGCTTGGACATAGCTAAGTAGTAAACTGAGCCGATACATAGCTTATTAGTAAACTGAGCTAGGACATAACTAAGCTAGGACATAGCTAAGCAGTAAACTAAGCTAGGACAAAGCTATGTAGTAAACTGAGCTAGGACAAAGCTATGTAGTAAACTAAACCAGGACATAGCAAAGCAGTAAACTAAGCTAGGACAAAGCTATGTAGTAAACTGAGCTAGGACGTAGCTAAGTAGTAAACTGAGCTATAACATAACTAAGCCAGGACATAGCTAAGTAGTAAACTAAGCATGGACATGGCTAGGTAGTAAACTAAGCTAGGACATAGCTAAGTAGTAACATAAGCTAGGACATAGCTAAGTAGTAAACTGAGCTAGGACATAACTTAGCTTGGACATAGCTAAGTAGTAAATTAAGCTATGACATAGCTAAGTAAGAAAATAAGCTAGGACATATCTAAGTGATAACCTGAGCTAGGTCATTACTAGGCTAGGACATAGCTAAGTAGGAAACTAAGCTAGGACATAGCAACGTAGTAAACTAAATTTGGACATTACTAAGCTAGAACATAGCTTAGTAGAAACCTAAGCTAGGACAAAGCTATGTGGTACACTGAGCTAGGACATAGCTAAGTAGTAAACTAATGTGGTACACATCTAAGTAGTAAACTAAGCTAGGACATAACTAAGCTAGGACATGGCTAAGTAGTTAACTAAGCTAGGACAAAGCTATGTAGTAAACTGAGCTAGGACATATCTATGTAGTAAACTAAGCTAGGACATAGCTAAGTAGTAAAGTAAGCTAGGACATCACTAAGCTAGGGCATAGCTAAGTAGTAAACTAAGCTAGGGCAGAGCTAATTAGTTAACTAAGGTAGGATAAAGCTATGTAATAAACTGAGCTAGGACATAGCTAAGTAGAAACAGAGCTAGGACATAACTAAGCCAGGACATAGCTAAGTATTAAACTAAGTTAGGACATAGCTTAGTAGTCAACTAAGCTAGGACTAAGCTAAGTAGTAAACTAAGCTAAGATAAAGCTATGTACTAAACTGAGATAGGACATAGCTGAGTAGTAAACTAAGCTAGGAAATAATCAAGCTGGGACATAGCTAATTAGTAAACTAAGCTATTACAAAGCTATGTAGTAAACTGAGCTAGGACATAGCTTAGTAGTAAACTAAGCTAGGACATATCTAAGTAGTAAACTAAGCTAGGACATAACCAAGCTAGGACATAGCTAAGTAGTAAACTGAGCTATGACAAAGCCATGTAGTAAACTTAGCTAGGATAAAGCTATGTAGTAAACTGAGCTTGGACATAGCTAAGTAGTAAACTGAGCCGATACATAGCTTATTAGTAAACTGAGCTAGGACATAACTAAGCTAGGACATAGCTAAGCAGTAAACTAAGCTAGGATACAGCTAAGTAGTAAACTGAGCTATGACAAAGCCATGTAGTAAACTTAGCTAGGATAAAGCTATGTAGTAAACTGAGCTTGGACATAGCTAAGTAGTAAACTAAGCCGATACATAGCTTATTAGTAAACTGAGCTAGGACATAACTAAGCTAGGACATAGCTAAGCAGTAAACTAAGCTAGGACAAAGCTATGTAGTAAACTGAGCTAGGACATAACTAAGCTAGGACATAGCTAAGCAGTAAACTAAGCTATTACAAAGCTATGTAGTAAACTGGGCTTGGACATAGCTTAGTAGTAAACTAAGCTAGGATATATCTAAGTAGTAAACTAAGCTAGGACATAACCAAGCTAGGACAAAGCTAAGTAGTAAACTGAGCTAGGACAAAGCCATGTAGTAAACTTAGCCAGGATAAAGCTAAGTAGTAAACTGAGCTAGGACAAAGCCTTGTAGTAAACTTAGCTAGGATAAAGCTATGTAGTAAACTGAGCTAGGACATAGCTATGTAGTAAACTGAGCTAGGACATAGCTATGTAGTAAACTAATCTAGGACAAAGCTGTGTAGTAAACTTAGCTAGGACATAGCTATGTAGTAAACTTAGCTAGGACATAGCTAAATAGTCAGCTGAGCTAGGACATCACCAAGCTAGGGCATAGCTAAGTAGTAAACTAAGCTAGGACATAGCTAAATAGTCAACTGAGCTAGGACATCACCAAGCTAGGGCATAGCTAAGTAGTAAACTAAGCTAGGACATAGCTAAGTAGTTAACTGAGCTAGGACATAGCTAAGCTAGGACATAGTTAAGTAGTAAACTAAGCCAGGATAAAGCCATGTAGTAAACTGAGCTAGGACATAGCTAAGTAGTAAACTTAGCTAGGGGATAACTAATCTAGGGCATAGCTAAGTAGTAAACTAAGCCGATACATAGCTTATTAGTAAACTGAGTTAGGACATAACTAAGCTAGGACATAGCTAAGCAGTAAACTAAGCTAGGACAAAGCTATGTAGTAAACTGAGCTAGGACAAAGCTATGTAGTAAACTAAACCAGGACATAGCAAAGCAGTAAACTAAGCTAGGACAAAGCTATGTAGTAAACTGAGCTAGGACATAGCTAAGTAGTAAACTGAGCTATAACATAACTAAGCCAGGACATAGCTAAGTAGTAAACTAAGCATGGACATGGCTAGGTAGTAAACTAAGCTAGGACATAGCTAAGTAGTAACATAAGCTAGGATATAGCTAAGTAGTAAACTGAGCTAGGACATAACTTAGCTAGGACATAGCTAAGTAGTAAATTAAGCTATGACATAGCTAAGTAATAAAATAAGCTAGGACATATCTAAGTGATAACCTGAGCTAGGTCATTACTAAGCTAGGACATAGCTAAGTAGGAAACTAAGCTAGGACATAGCAACGTAGTAAACTAAATTTGGACATTACTAAGCTAGAACATAGCTAAGTAGAAACCTAAGCTAGGACAAAGCTATGTGGTAAACTGAGCTAGGACATAGCTATGTAGTAAACTAATGTGGTACACATCTAAGTAGTAAACTAAGCTAGGACATAACTAAGCTAGGACATGGCTAAGTAGTTAACTAAGCTAGGACAAAGCTATGTAGTAAACTGAGCTAGGACATATCTATGTAGTTAACTAAGCTAGGACATAGCTAAGTAGTAAAGTAAGCTAGGACATCACTAAGCTAGGGCATAGCTAAGTAGTAAACTAAGCTAGGGCAGAGCTAATTAGTTAACTAAGGTAGGCTAAAGCTATGTAATAAACTGAGCTAGGACATAGCTAAGTAGAAACTGAGCTAGGACATAACTTAGCCAGGACATAGCTAAGTAGTAAACTAAGTTAGGACATAGCTAAGTAGTCAGCTAAGCTAGGACATAACTAAGCTAGGACTAAGCTAAGTAGTAAACTAAGCTAAGATAAAGCTATGTACTAAACTGAGATAGGACATAGCTGAGTAGTAAACTAAGCTAGGACATAATCAAGCTAGGACATAGCTAATTAGTATACTAAGCTATTACAAAGCTATGTAGTAAACTGAGCTAGGACATAGCTTAGTAGTAAACTAAGCTAGGATATATCTAAGTAGTAAACTAAGCTAGGACATACCCAAGCTAGGACATAGCTAAGTAGTAAACTGAGCTAGGACAAAGCCATGTAGTAAACTTAGCTAGGATAAAGCTATGTAGTAAACTGAGCTAGGACATAGCTAAGTAGTAAACTGAGCTAGGACATAGCTATGTAGTAAACTAAGCTAGGACAAAGCTGTGTAGTAAACTTAGCTAGGACATAGCTATGAAGTATACTTAGCTAGGACATAGCTAAATAGTCAGCTGAGCTAGGACATCACCAAGCTAGGGCATAGCTAAGTAGTAAACTATGCTAGGACATAGTTAATAGTCAACTGAGCTAGGACATCACCAAGCTAGGGCATAGCTCAGTAGTAAACTAAGCTAGGACATAGCTAAGTAGTTAACTGAGCTAGGACATAGCTAAGTAGTAAACTAAGCCAGGATAAAGCCATGTAGTAAACTGAGCTAGGACATAGCTAAGTAGTAAACTTAGCTAGGGGATAACTAATCTAGGGCATAGCTAAGTAGTAAACTAAGCCGATACATAGCTTATTAGTAAACTGAGCTAGGACATAACTAAGCTAGGACATAGCTAAGCAGTAAACTAAGCTAGGACAAAGCTATGTAGTAAACTGAGCTAGGACATAACTAAGCTAGGACATAGCTAAGCAGTAAACTAAGCTATTACAAAGCTATGTAGTAAACTGGGCTAGGACATAGCTTAGTAGTAAACTAAGCTAGGATATATCTAAGTAGTAAACTAAGCTAGGACATAACCAAGCTAGGACAAAGCTAAGTAGTAAACTGAGCTAGGACAAAGCCATGTAGTAAACTTAGCTAGGATAAAGCTAAGTAGTAAACTGAGCTAGGACAAAGCCTTGTAGTAAACTTAGCTAGGATAAAGCTATGTAGTAAACTGAGCTAGGACATAGCTATGTAGTAAACTGAGCTAGGACATAGCTATGTAGTAAACTAATCTAGGACAAAGCTGTGTAGTAAACTTAGCTAGGACATAGCTATGTAGTAAACTTAGCTAGGACATAGGTAAATAGTCAGCTGAGCTAGGACATAAAATAAGCTAGGACATAGCTAAGTAGGAAACTAAGCTAGGACATAGCTAAGTAGTTAACTGAGCTAGGACATAGCTAAGTAGTAAACTAAGCCAGGATAAAGCCATGTAGTAAACTGAGCTAGGACATAGCTAAGTAGTAAACTTAGCTAGGGGATAACTAATCTAGGGCATAGCTAAGTAGTAAACTAAGCCGATACATAGCTTATTAGTAAACTGAGCTAGGACATAACTAAGCTAGGACATAGCTAAGCAGTAAACTAAGCTAGGACAAAGCTATGTAGTAAACTGAGCTAGGACATAACTAAGCTAGGACATAGCTAAGCAGTAAACTAAGCTATTACAATGCTATGTAGTAAACTGGGCTAGGACATAGCTTAGTAGTAAACTAAGCTAGGATATATCTAAGTAGTAAACTAAGCTAGGACATAACCAGGCTAGGACAAAGCTAAGTAGTAAACTGAGCTAGGACAAAGCCATGTAGTAAACTTAGCTAGGATAAAGCTAAGTAGTAAACTGAGCTAGGACAAAGCCTTGTAGTAAACTTAGCTAGGATAAAGCTATGTAGTAAACTGAGCTAGGATATAGCTATGTAGTAAACTGAGCTAGGACAAAGCTATGTAGTAAACTGAGCTAGGACATAACTAAGCTAGGACATAGCTAAGCAGTAAACTAAGCTAGTACAGAGCTATGTAGTAAACTGAGCTAGGACAAAGCTATGTAGTAAACTAAGCCAGGACATAGCAAAGCAGTAAACTAAGCTAGGACAAAGCTATGTAGTAAACTGAGCTAGGACATAGCTAAGTAGTAAACTGAGCTATAACATAACTAAGCCAGGACATAGCTCAGTAGTAAAGTAAGCATGGACATGGCTAGGTAGTAAACTAAGCTAGGACATAGCTAAGTAGTAACATAAGCTAGGACATAGCTAAGTAGTAAACTGAGCTAGGACATAACTTAGCTAGGACATGGCTAAGTAGTAAATTAAGCTATGACATAGCTAAGTAATAAAATAAGCTAGGACATATCTAAGTAATAACCTGAGCTAGGTCATTACTAAGCTAGGACATAGCTAAGTAGGAAACTAAGCTAGGACATAGCAACGTAGTAAACTAAATTTGGACATTACTAAGCTAGAACATAGCTAAGTAGAAACCTAAGCTAGGACAAAGCTATGTGGTAAACTGAGCTAGGACATAGCTAAGTAGTAAACTAATGAGGTACACATCTAAGTAGTAAACTAAGCTAGGACATAACTAAGCTAGGACATGGCTAAGTAGTTAACTAACCTAGGACAAAGCTGTGTAGTAAACTGAGCTAGTACATATCTATGTAGTAAACTAAGCTAGGACATAGCTAAGTAGTAAAGTAAGCTAGGACATCACTAAGCTAGGGCATAGCTAAGTAGTAAACTAAGCAAGGGCAGAGCTAATTAGTTAACTAAGGTAGGATAAAGCTATGTAATAAACTGAGCTAGGACATAGCTAAGTAGAAACTGAGCTAGGACATAACTAAGCAAGGACATAGCTAAGTAGTAAACTAAGTTAGGACATAGCTAAGTAGTCAACTAAGCTAGGACATAACTAAGCTAGGACTAAGCTAAGTAGTAAACTAAGCTAAGATAAAGCTATGTACTAAACTGAGATAGGACATATCTGAGTAGTAAACTAAGCTAGGACATAATCAAGCTAGGACATAGCTAATTAGTAAACTAAGCTATTACAAAGCTATGTAGTAATCTGAGCTAGGACAAAGCTTTGTAGTAAACTAAGCTAGGACATATCTAAGTAGTAAACTAAGCTAGGACATAACCAAGCTAGGACATGGCTAAGTAGTAAGCTGAGCTAGGACAAAGCCATGTAGTAAACTTAGCTAGGATAAAGCTATGTAGTAAACTGAGCTAGGACATAGCTGTGTAGTAAACTGAGCTAGGACATAGCTATGTAGTAAACTAAGCTAGGACAAAGCTGTGTAGTAAACTTAGCTAGGACATAGCTATGTAGTAAACTTAGCTAGGACATAGCTAAATAGTCAGCTGAGCTAGGACATCACCAAGCTAGGGCATAGCTAAGTAGTAAACTAAGCTAGGACATAGCTAAATAGTCAACTGAGCTAGGACATCACCAAGCTAGGGCATAGCTAAGTAGTAAACTAAGCTAGGACATAGCTAAGTAGTTAACTGAGCTAGGACATAGCTAAGCGAGGACATAGCTAAGTAGTAAACTAAGCCAGGATAAAGCCATGTAGTAAACTGAGCTAGGACATAGCTAAGTAGTATACTTAGCTAGGGGATAACTAATCCAGGGCATAGCTAAGTAGTAAACTAAGCCGATACATAGCTTATTAGTAAACTGAGCTAGGACATAACTAAGCTAGGACATAGCTAAGCAGTAAACTAAGCTAGGACAAAGCTATGTAGTAAACTGAGC
The DNA here is from genome assembly GCA_951805005.1 of Othius punctulatus. Lineage (NCBI taxonomy): Eukaryota > Metazoa > Arthropoda > Insecta > Coleoptera > Staphylinidae > Othius > Othius punctulatus. Next base: position 70,831,094 of record OX638144.1, read on the forward strand.
TAGGACAAAGCTATGTAGTAAACTAAACCAGGACATAGCAAAGCAGTAAACTAAGCTAGGACAAAGCTATGTAGTAAACTGAGCTAGGACATAGCTAAGTAGTAAACTGAGCTATAACATAACTAAGCCAGGACATAGCTAAGTAGTAAACTAAGCATGGACATGGCTAGGTAGTAAACTAAGCTAGGACATAGCTAAGTAGTAACATAAGCTAGGACATAGCTAAGTAGTAAACTGACCTAGGACATAACTTAGCTAGGACATAGCTAAGTAGTAAATTAAGCTATGACATAGCTAAGTAATAAAATAAGCTAGGACATATCTAAGTGATAACCTGAGCTAGGTCATTACTAAGCTAGGACATAGCTAAGTAGGAAACTAAGCTAGGACATAGCAACGTAGTAAACTAAATTTGGACATTACTAAGCTAGAACATAGCTAAGTAGAAACCTAAGCTAGGACAAAGCTATGTGGTACACTGAGCTAGGACATAGCTAAGTAGTAAACTAATGTGGTACACATCTAAGTAGTAAACTAAGCTAGGACATAACTAAGCTAGGACATGGCTAAGTAGTTAACTAAGCTAGGACAAAGCTAGGTAGTAAACTGAGCTAGGACATATCTATGTAGTAAACTAAGCTAGGACATAGCTAAGTAGTAAAGTAAGCTAGGACATCACTAAGCTAGGGCATAGCTAAGTAGTAAACTAAGCTAGGGCAGAGCTAATTAGTTAACTAAGGTAGGATAAAGCTATGTAATAAACTGAGCTAGGACATAGCTAAGTAGAAACAGAGCTAGGACATAACTAAGCCAGGACATAGCTAAGTATTAAACTAAGTTAGGACATAGCGTAGTAGTCAACTAAGCTAGGACTAAGCTAAGTAGTAAACTAAGCTAAGATAAAGCTATGTACTAAACTGAGATAGGACATAGCTGAGTAGTAAACTAAGCTAGGAAATAATCAAGCTGGGACATAGCTAATTAGTAAACTAAGCTATTACAAAGCTATGTAGTAAACTGAGCTAGGACATAGCTTAGTAGTAAACTAAGCTAGGACATATCTAAGTAGTAAACTAAGCTAGGACATAACCAAGCTAGGACATAGCTAAGTAGTAAACTGAGCTAGGACAAAGCTATGTAGTAAACTTAGCTAGGATAAAGCTATGTAGTAAACTGAGCTTGGACATAGCTAAGTAGTAAACTGAGCCGATACATAGCTTATTAGTAAACTGAGCTAGGACATAACTAAGCTAGGACATAGCTAAGCAGTAAACTAAGCTAGGATAAAGCTATGTAGTAAACTGAGCTAGGACAAAGCTATGTAGTAAACTAAGCCAGGACATGGCAAAGCAGTAAACTAAGCTAGGACAAAGCTATGTAGTAAACTGAGCTAGGACATAGCTAAGTAGTAAACTGAGCTATAACATAACTAAGCCAGGACATAGCTAAGTAGTAAACTAAGCATGGACATGGCTAGGTAGTAAACTAAGCTAGGACATAGCTAAGTAGTAACATAAGCTAGGACATAGCTAAGTAGTTAACTGAGCTAGGACATAACTTAGCTAGGACATAGCTAAGTAGTAAATTAAGCTATGACATAGCTAAGTAATAAAATAAGCTAGGACATATCTAAGTAATAACCTGAGCTAGGTCATTACTAAGCTAGGACATAGCTAAGTATGAAACTAAGCTAGGACATAGCTACGTAGTAAACTAAATTTGGACATTACTAAGCTAGAACATAGCTATGTAGTAAACTAAGCTAGGACAAAGCTGTGTAGTAAACTTAGCTAGGACATAGCTATGTAGTAAACTTAGCTAGGACATAGCTAAATAATCAGCTGAGCTAGGACATCACCAAGCTAAGGCATAGCTAAGTAGTAAACTAAGCTAGGACATAGCTAAATAGATAACTGAGCTAGGACATCACCAAGCTAGGGCATAGCTAAGTAGTAAACTAAGCTAGGACATAGCTAAGTAGTTAACTGAGCTAGGACATAGCTAAGTAGTAAACTAAGCCAGGATAAAGCCATGTAGTAGACTGAGCTAGGACATAGCTAAGTAGTAAACTTAGCTAGGGGATAACTAATCTAGGGCATAGCTAAGTAGTAAACTAAGCCGATACATAGCTTATTAGTAAACTGAGCTAGGACATAACTAAGCTAGGACACAGCTAAGCAGAAAACTAAGCTAGGATAAAGCTATGTAGTAAACTGAGCTAGGACAAAGCTATGTAGTAAACTAAGCCAGGACATGGCAAAGCAGTAAACTAAGCTAGGACAAAGCTATGTAGTAAACTGAGCTAGGACATAGCTAAGTAGTAAACTGAGCTATAACATAACTAAGCCAGGACATAGCTAAGTAGTAAACTAAGCATGGACATGGCTAGGTAGTAAACTAAGCTAGGACATAGCTAAGTAGTAACATAAGCTAAGACATAGCTAAGTAGTAAACTGAGCTAGGACATAACTTAGCTAGGACATAGCTAAGTAGTAAATTAAGCTATGACATAGCTAATTAATAAAATAAGCTAGGACATATCTAAGTAATAACCTGAGCTAGGTCATTACTAAGCTAGGACATAGCTAAGTAGGAAACTAAGCTAGGACATAGCTACGTAGTAAACTAAATTTGGACATTACTAAGCTAGAACATAGCTAAGTAGAAAACTAAGCTAGGACAAAGCTATGTGGTAAACTGAGCTAGGACATAGCTAAGTAGTAAACTAATGTGGTACACATCTAAGTAGTAAACTAAGCTAGGACATAACTAAGCTAGGACATGGCTAAGTAGTTAACTAAGCTGGGACAAAGCTATGTAGTAAACTGAGCTAGGACATATCTATGTAGTTAACTAAGCTAGGACATAGCTAAGTAGTAAAGTAAGCTAGGACATCACTAAGCTAGGGCATAGCTAAGTAGTAAACTAAGCTAGGGCAGAGCTAATTAGTTAACTAAGGTAGGATAAAGCTATGTAATAAACTGAGCTAGGACATAGCTAAGTAGAAACTGAGCTAGGACATAACTAAGCCTGGACATAGCTAAGTAGTAAACTAAGTTAGGACATAGCTAAGTAGTCAACTAAGCTAGGACATAACTAAGCTAGGACTAAGCTAAGTAGTAAACTAAGCTAAGATAAAGCTATGTACTAAACCGAGATAGGACATAGCTGAGTAGTAAACTAAGCTAGGACATAATCAAGCTAGGACATAGCTAATTAGTATACTAAGCTATTACAAAGCTATGTAGTAAACTGAGCTAGGACATAGCTTAGTAGTAAACTAAGCTAGGATATATCTAAGTAGTAAACTAAGCTAGGACATAACCAAGCTAGGACATAGCTAAGTAGTAAACTGAGCTAGGACAAAGCCATGTAGTAAACTTAGCTAGGATAAAGCTATGTAGTAAACTGAGCTAGGACATAGCTAAGTAGTAAACTGAGCTAGGACATAGCTATGTAGTAAACTAAGCTAGGACAAAGCTGTGTAGTAAACTTAGCTAGGACATAGCTATGTAGTAAACTTAGCTAGGACATAGCTAAATAGTCAGCTGAGCTAGGACATCACCAAGCTAGGGCATAGCTAAGTAGTAAACTAAGCTAGGACATAGTTAATAGTCAACTGAGCTAGGACATCACCAAGCTAGGGCATAGCTCAGTAGTAAACTAAGCTAGGACATAGCTAAGTAGTTAACTGAGCTAGGACATAGCTAAGTAGTAAACTAAGCCAGGATAAAGCCATGTAGTAAACTGAGCTAGGACATAGCTAAGTAGTAAACTCAGCTAGGGGATAACTAATCTAGGGCATAGCTAAGTAGTAAACTAAGCCGATACATAGCTTATTAGTAAACTGAGCTAGGACATAACTAAGCTAGGACATAGCTAAGCAGTAAACTAAGCTAGGACAAAGCTTGGTAGTAAACTGAGCTAGGACATAACTAAGCTAGGACATAGCTAAGCAGTAAACTAAGCTAGGACAAAGCTATGTAGTAAACTGAGCTAGGACAAAGCTATGTAGTAAACTAAGCCAGGACATAGCAAAGCAGTAAACTAAGCTAGGACAAAGCTATGTAGTAAACTGAGCTAGGACATAGCTAAGTAGTAAACTGAGCTATAACATAACTAAGCCAGGACATAGCTCAGTAGTAAAGTAAGCATGGACATGGCTAGGTAGTAAACTAAGCTAGGACATAGCTAAGTAGTAACATAAGCTAGGACATAGCTAAGTAGTAAACTGAAATAGGACATAACTTAGCTAGGACATGGCTAAGTAGAAAATGAAGCTATGACATAGCTAAGTAATAAAATAAGCTAGGACATAGCTAAGTAGGAAACTAAGCTAGGACATAGCTAAGTAGTTAACTGAGCTAGGACATAGCTAAGTAGTAAACTAAGCCAGGATAAAGCCATGTAGTAAACTGAGCTAGGACATAGCTAAGTAGTAAACTTAGCTAGGGGATAACTAATCTAGGGCATAGCTAAGTAGTAAACTAAGCCGATACATAGCTTATTAGTAAACTGAGCTAGGACATAACTAAGCTAGGACATAGCTAAGCAGTAAACTAAGCTAGGACAAAGCTATGTAGTAAACTGAGCTAGGACATAACTAAGCTAGGACATAGCTAAGCAGTAAACTAAGCTATTACAATGCTATGTAGTAAACTGGGCTAGGACATAGCTTAGTAGTAAACTAAGCTAGGATATATCTAAGTAGTAAACTAAGCTAGGACATAACCAGGCTAGGACAAAGCTAAGTAGTAAACTGAGCTAGGACAAAGCCATGTAGTAAACTTAGCTAGGATAAAGCTAAGTAGTAAACTGAGCTAGGACAAAGCCTTGTAGTAAACTTAGCTAGGATAAAGCTATGTAGTAAACTGAGCTAGGATATAGCTATGTAGTAAACTGAGCTAGGACAAAGCTATGTAGTAAACTGAGCTAGGACATAACTAAGCTAGGACATAGCTAAGCAGTAAACTAAGCTAGTACAGAGCTATGTAGTAAACTGAGCTAGGACAAAGCTATGTAGTAAACTAAGCCAGGACATAGCAAAGCAGTAAACTAAGCTAGGACAAAGCTATGTAGTAAACTGAGCTAGGACATAGCTAAGTAGTAAACTGAGCTATAACATAACTAAGCCAGGACATAGCTCAGTAGTAAAGTAAGCATGGACATGGCTAGGTAGTAAACTAAGCTAGGACATAGCTAAGTAGTAACATAAGCTAGGACATAGCTAAGTAGTAAACTGAGCTAGGACATAACTTAGCTAGGACATGGCTAAGTAGTAAATTAAGCTATGACATAGCTAAGTAATAAAATAAGCTAGGACATATCTAAGTAATAACCTGAGCTAGGTCATTACTAAGCTAGGACATAGCTAAGTAGGAAACTAAGCTAGGACATAGCAACGTAGTAAACTAAATTTGGACATTACTAAGCTAGAACATAGCTAAGTAGAAACCTAAGCTAGGACAAAGCTATGTGGTAAACTGAGCTAGGACATAGCTAAGTAGTAAACTAATGAGGTACACATCTAAGTAGTAAACTAAGCTAGGACATAACTAAGCTAGGACATGGCTAAGTAGTTAACTAACCTAGGACAAAGCTGTGTAGTAAACTGAGCTAGTACATATCTATGTAGTAAACTAAGCTAGGACATAGCTAAGTAGTAAAGTAAGCTAGGACATCACTAAGCTAGGGCATAGCTAAGTAGTAAACTAAGCAAGGGCAGAGCTAATTAGTTAACTAAGGTAGGATAAAGCTATGTAATAAACTGAGCTAGGACATAGCTAAGTAGAAACTGAGCTAGGACATAACTAAGCAAGGACATAGCTAAGTAGTAAACTAAGTTAGGACATAGCTAAGTAGTCAACTAAGCTAGGACATAACTAAGCTAGGACTAAGCTAAGTAGTAAACTAAGCTAAGATAAAGCTATGTACTAAACTGAGATAGGACATATCTGAGTAGTAAACTAAGCTAGGACATAATCAAGCTAGGACATAGCTAATTAGTAAACTAAGCTATTACAAAGCTATGTAGTAATCTGAGCTAGGACAAAGCTTTGTAGTAAACTAAGCTAGGACATATCTAAGTAGTAAACTAAGCTAGGACATAACCAAGCTAGGACATGGCTAAGTAGTAAGCTGAGCTAGGACAAAGCCATGTAGTAAACTTAGCTAGGATAAAGCTATGTAGTAAACTGAGCTAGGACATAGCTGTGTAGTAAACTGAGCTAGGACATAGCTATGTAGTAAACTAAGCTAGGACAAAGCTGTGTAGTAAACTTAGCTAGGACATAGCTATGTAGTAAACTTAGCTAGGACATAGCTAAATAGTCAGCTGAGCTAGGACATCACCAAGCTAGGGCATAGCTAAGTAGTAAACTAAGCTAGGACATAGCTAAATAGTCAACTGAGCTAGGACATCACCAAGCTAGGGCATAGCTAAGTAGTAAACTAAGCTAGGACATAGCTAAGTAGTTAACTGAGCTAGGACATAGCTAAGCGAGGACATAGCTAAGTAGTAAACTAAGCCAGGATAAAGCCATGTAGTAAACTGAGCTAGGACATAGCTAAGTAGTATACTTAGCTAGGGGATAACTAATCCAGGGCATAGCTAAGTAGTAAACTAAGCCGATACATAGCTTATTAGTAAACTGAGCTAGGACATAACTAAGCTAGGACATAGCTAAGCAGTAAACTAAGCTAGGACAAAGCTATGTAGTAAACTGAGCTAGGACAAAGCTATGTAGTAAACTAAACCAGGACATAGCAAAGCAGTAAACTAAGCTAGGACAAAGCTATGTAGTAAACTGAGCTAGGACATAGCTAAGTAGTAAACTGAGCTATAACATAACTAAGCCAGGACATAGCTAAGTAGTAAACTAAGCATGGACATGGCTAGGTAGTAAACTAAGCTAGGACATAGCTAAGTAGTAACATAAGCTAGGACATAGCTAAGTAGTAAACTGACCTAGGACATAACTTAGCTAGGACATAGCTAAGTAGTAAATTAAGCTATGACATAGCTAAGTAATAAAATAAGCTAGGACATATCTAAGTGATAACCTGAGCTAGGTCATTACTAAGCTAGGACATAGCTAAGTAGGAAACTAAGCTAGGACATAGCAACGTAGTAAACTAAATTTGGACATTACTAAGCTAGAACATAGCTAAGTAGAAACCTAAGCTAGGACAAAGCTATGTGGTACACTGAGCTAGGACATAGCTAAGTAGTAAACTAATGTGGTACACATCTAAGTAGTAAACTAAGCTAGGACATAACTAAGCTAGGACATGGCTAAGTAGTTAACTAAGCTAGGACAAAGCTAGGTAGTAAACTGAGCTAGGACATATCTATGTAGTAAACTAAGCTAGGACATAGCTAAGTAGTAAAGTAAGCTAGGACATCACTAAGCTAGGGCATAGCTAAGTAGTAAACTAAGCTAGGGCAGAGCTAATTAGTTAACTAAGGTAGGATAAAGCTATGTAATAAACTGAGCTAGGACATAGCTAAGTAGAAACAGAGCTAGGACATAACTAAGCCAGGACATAGCTAAGTATTAAACTAAGTTAGGACATAGCGTAGTAGTCAACTAAGCTAGGACTAAGCTAAGTAGTAAACTAAGCTAAGATAAAGCTATGTACTAAACTGAGATAGGACATAGCTGAGTAGTAAACTAAGCTAGGAAATAATCAAGCTGGGACATAGCTAATTAGTAAACTAAGCTATTACAAAGCTATGTAGTAAACTGAGCTAGGACATAGCTTAGTAGTAAACTAAGCTAGGACATATCTAAGTAGTAAACTAAGCTAGGACATAACCAAGCTAGGACATAGCTAAGTAGTAAACTGAGCTAGGACAAAGCTATGTAGTAAACTTAGCTAGGATAAAGCTATGTAGTAAACTGAGCTTGGACATAGCTAAGTAGTAAACTGAGCCGATACATAGCTTATTAGTAAACTGAGCTAGGACATAACTAAGCTAGGACATAGCTAAGCAGTAAACTAAGCTAGGATAAAGCTATGTAGTAAACTGAGCTAGGACAAAGCTATGTAGTAAACTAAGCCAGGACATGGCAAAGCAGTAAACTAAGCTAGGACAAAGCTATGTAGTAAACTGAGCTAGGACATAGCTAAGTAGTAAACTGAGCTATAACATAACTAAGCCAGGACATAGCTAAGTAGTAAACTAAGCATGGACATGGCTAGGTAGTAAACTAAGCTAGGACATAGCTAAGTAGTAACATAAGCTAGGACATAGCTAAGTAGTTAACTGAGCTAGGACATAACTTAGCTAGGACATAGCTAAGTAGTAAATTAAGCTATGACATAGCTAAGTAATAAAATAAGCTAGGACATATCTAAGTAATAACCTGAGCTAGGTCATTACTAAGCTAGGACATAGCTAAGTATGAAACTAAGCTAGGACATAGCTACGTAGTAAACTAAATTTGGACATTACTAAGCTAGAACATAGCTATGTAGTAAACTAAGCTAGGACAAAGCTGTGTAGTAAACTTAGCTAGGACATAGCTATGTAGTAAACTTAGCTAGGACATAGCTAAATAATCAGCTGAGCTAGGACATCACCAAGCTAAGGCATAGCTAAGTAGTAAACTAAGCTAGGACATAGCTAAATAGATAACTGAGCTAGGACATCACCAAGCTAGGGCATAGCTAAGTAGTAAACTAAGCTAGGACATAGCTAAGTAGTTAACTGAGCTAGGACATAGCTAAGTAGTAAACTAAGCCAGGATAAAGCCATGTAGTAGACTGAGCTAGGACATAGCTAAGTAGTAAACTTAGCTAGGGGATAACTAATCTAGGGCATAGCTAAGTAGTAAACTAAGCCGATACATAGCTTATTAGTAAACTGAGCTAGGACATAACTAAGCTAGGACACAGCTAAGCAGAAAACTAAGCTAGGATAAAGCTATGTAGTAAACTGAGCTAGGACAAAGCTATGTAGTAAACTAAGCCAGGACATGGCAAAGCAGTAAACTAAGCTAGGACAAAGCTATGTAGTAAACTGAGCTAGGACATAGCTAAGTAGTAAACTGAGCTATAACATAACTAAGCCAGGACATAGCTAAGTAGTAAACTAAGCATGGACATGGCTAGGTAGTAAACTAAGCTAGGACATAGCTAAGTAGTAACATAAGCTAAGACATAGCTAAGTAGTAAACTGAGCTAGGACATAACTTAGCTAGGACATAGCTAAGTAGTAAATTAAGCTATGACATAGCTAAGTAATAAAATAAGCTAGGACATATCTAAGTAATAACCTGAGCTAGGTCATTACTAAGCTAGGACATAGCTAAGTAGGAAACTAAGCTAGGACATAGCTACGTAGTAAACTAAATTTGGACATTACTAAGCTAGAACATAGCTAAGTAGAAAACTAAGCTAGGACAAAGCTATGTGGTAAACTGAGCTAGGACATAGCTAAGTAGTAAACTAATGTGGTACACATCTAAGTAGTAAACTAAGCTAGGACATAACTAAGCTAGGACATGGCTAAGTAGTTAACTAAGCTGGGACAAAGCTATGTAGTAAACTGAGCTAGGACATATCTATGTAGTTAACTAAGCTAGGACATAGCTAAGTAGTAAAGTAAGCTAGGACATCACTAAGCTAGGGCATAGCTAAGTAGTAAACTAAGCTAGGGCAGAGCTAATTAGTTAACTAAGGTAGGATAAAGCTATGTAATAAACTGAGCTAGGACATAGCTAAGTAGAAACTGAGCTAGGACATAACTAAGCCTGGACATAGCTAAGTAGTAAACTAAGTTAGGACATAGCTAAGTAGTCAACTAAGCTAGGACATAACTAAGCTAGGACTAAGCTAAGTAGTAAACTAAGCTAAGATAAAGCTATGTACTAAACCGAGATAGGACATAGCTGAGTAGTAAACTAAGCTAGGACATAATCAAGCTAGGACATAGCTAATTAGTATACTAAGCTATTACAAAGCTATGTAGTAAACTGAGCTAGGACATAGCTTAGTAGTAAACTAAGCTAGGATATATCTAAGTAGTAAACTAAGCTAGGACATAACCAAGCTAGGACATAGCTAAGTAGTAAACTGAGCTAGGACAAAGCCATGTAGTAAACTTAGCTAGGATAAAGCTATGTAGTAAACTGAGCTAGGACATAGCTAAGTAGTAAACTGAGCTAGGACATAGCTATGTAGTAAACTAAGCTAGGACAAAGCTGTGTAGTAAACTTAGCTAGGACATAGCTATGTAGTAAACTTAGCTAGGACATAGCTAAATAGTCAGCTGAGCTAGGACATCACCAAGCTAGGGCATAGCTAAGTAGTAAACTAAGCTAGGACATAGTTAATAGTCAACTGAGCTAGGACATCACCAAGCTAGGGCATAGCTCAGTAGTAAACTAAGCTAGGACATAGCTAAGTAGTTAACTGAGCTAGGACATAGCTAAGTAGTAAACTAAGCCAGGATAAAGCCATGTAGTAAACTGAGCTAGGACATAGCTAAGTAGTAAACTCAGCTAGGGGATAACTAATCTAGGGCATAGCTAAGTAGTAAACTAAGCCGATACATAGCTTATTAGTAAACTGAGCTAGGACATAACTAAGCTAGGACATAGCTAAGCAGTAAACTAAGCTAGGACAAAGCTTGGTAGTAAACTGAGCTAGGACATAACTAAGCTAGGACATAGCTAAGCAGTAAACTAAGCTAGGACAAAGCTATGTAGTAAACTGAGCTAGGACAAAGCTATGTAGTAAACTAAGCCAGGACATAGCAAAGCAGTAAACTAAGCTAGGACAAAGCTATGTAGTAAACTGAGCTAGGACATAGCTAAGTAGTAAACTGAGCTATAACATAACTAAGCCAGGACATAGCTCAGTAGTAAAGTAAGCATGGACATGGCTAGGTAGTAAACTAAGCTAGGACATAGCTAAGTAGTAACATAAGCTAGGACATAGCTAAGTAGTAAACTGAAATAGGATATAACTTAGCTAGGACATGGCTAAGTAGAAAATGAAGCTATGACATAGCTAAGTAATAAAATAAGCTAGGACATAGCTAAGTAGGAAACTAAGCTAGGACATAGCTAAGTAGTTAACTGAGCTAGGACATAGCTAAGTAGTAAACTAAGCCAGGATAAAGCCATGTAGTAAACTGAGCTAGGACATAGCTAAGTAGTAAACTTAGCTAGGGGATAACTAATCTAGGGCATAGCTAAGTAGTAAACTAAGCCGATACATAGCTTATTAGTAAACTGAGCTAGGACATAACTAAGCTAGGACATAGCTAAGCAGTAAACTAAGCTAGGACAAAGCTATGTAGTAAACTGAGCTAGGACATAACTAAGCTAGGACATAGCTAAGCAGTAAACTAAGCTATTACAATGCTATGTAGTAAACTGGGCTAGGACATAGCTTAGTAGTAAACTAAGCTAGGATATATCTAAGTAGTAAACTAAGCTAGGACATAACCAGGCTAGGACAAAGCTAAGTAGTAAACTGAGCTAGGACAAAGCCATGTAGTAAACTTAGCTAGGATAAAGCTAAGTAGTAAACTGAGCTAGGACAAAGCCTTGTAGTAAACTTAGCTAGGATAAAGCTATGTAGTAAACTGAGCTAGGATATAGCTATGTAGTAAACTGAGCTAGGACAAAGCTATGTAGTAAACTGAGCTAGGACATAACTAAGCTAGGACATAGCTAAGCAGTAAACTAAGCTAGTACAGAGCTATGTAGTAAACTGAGCTAGGACAAAGCTATGTAGTAAACTAAGCCAGGACATAGCAAAGCAGTAAACTAAGCTAGGACAAAGCTATGTAGTAAACTGAGCTAGGACATAGCTAAGTAGTAAACTGAGCTATAACATAACTAAGCCAGGACATAGCTCAGTAGTAAAGTAAGCATGGACATGGCTAGGTAGTAAACTAAGCTAGGACATAGCTAAGTAGTAACATAAGCTAGGACATAGCTAAGTAGTAAACTGAGCTAGGACATAACTTAGCTAGGACATGGCTAAGTAGTAAATTAAGCTATGACATAGCTAAGTAATAAAATAAGCTAGGACATATCTAAGTAATAACCTGAGCTAGGTCATTACTAAGCTAGGACATAGCTAAGTAGGAAACTAAGCTAGGACATAGCAACGTAGTAAACTAAATTTGGACATTACTAAGCTAGAACATAGCTAAGTAGAAACCTAAGCTAGGACAAAGCTATGTGGTAAACTGAGCTAGGACATAGCTAAGTAGTAAACTAATGAGGTACACATCTAAGTAGTAAACTAAGCTAGGACATAACTAAGCTAGGACATGGCTAAGTAGTTAACTAACCTAGGACAAAGCTGTGTAGTAAACTGAGCTAGTACATATCTATGTAGTAAACTAAGCTAGGACATAGCTAAGTAGTAAAGTAAGCTAGGACATCACTAAGCTAGGGCATAGCTAAGTAGTAAACTAAGCAAGGGCAGAGCTAATTAGTTAACTAAGGTAGGATAAAGCTATGTAATAAACTGAGCTAGGACATAGCTAAGTAGAAACTGAGCTAGGACATAACTAAGCAAGGACATAGCTAAGTAGTAAACTAAGTTAGGACATAGCTAAGTAGTCAACTAAGCTAGGACATAACTAAGCTAGGACTAAGCTAAGTAGTAAACTAAGCTAAGATAAAGCTATGTACTAAACTGAGATAGGACATATCTGAGAAGTAAACTAAGCTAGGACATAATCAAGCTAGGACATAGCTAATTAGTAAACTAAGCTATTACAAAGCTATGTAGTAATCTGAGCTAGGACAAAGCTTTGTAGTAAACTAAGCTAGGACATATCTAAGTAGTAAACTAAGCTAGGACATAACCAAGCTAGGACATGGCTAAGTAGTAAGCTGAGCTAGGACAAAGCCATGTAGTAAACTTAGCTAGGATAAAGCTATGTAGTAAACTGAGCTAGGACATAGCTGTGTAGTAAACTGAGCTAGGACATAGCTATGTAGTAAACTAAGCTAGGACAAAGCTGTGTAGTAAACTTAGCTAGGACATAGCTATGTAGTAAACTTAGCTAGGACATAGCTAAATAGTCAGCTGAGCTAGGACATCACCAAGCTAGGGCATAGCTAAGTAGTAAACTAAGCTAGGACATAGCTAAATAGTCAACTGAGCTAGGACATCACCAAGCTAGGGCATAGCTAAGTAGTAAACTAAGCTAGGACATAGCTAAGTAGTTAACTGAGCTAGGACATAGCTAAGCGAGGACATAGCTAAGTAGTAAACTAAGCCAGGATAAAGCCATGTAGTAAACTGAGCTAGGACATAGCTAAGTAGTATACTTAGCTAGGGGATAACTAATCCAGGGCATAGCTAAGTAGTAAACTAAGCCGATACATAGCTTATTAGTAAACTGAGCTAGGACATAACTAAGCTAGGACATAGCTAAGCAGTAAACTAAGCTAGGACAAAGCTATGTAGTAAACTGAGCTAGGACAAAGCTATGTAGTAAACTAAACCAGGACATAGCAAAGCAGTAAACTAAGCTAGGACAAAGCTATGTAGTAAACTGAGCTAGGACATAGCTAAGTAGTAAACTGAGCTATAACATAACTAAGCCAGGACATAGCTAAGTAGTAAACTAAGCATGGACATGGCTAGGTAGTAAACTAAGCTAGGACATAGCTAAGTAGTAACATAAGCTAGGACATAGCTAAGTAGTAAACTGAGCTAGGACATAACTTAGCTAGGACATAGCTAAGTAGTAAATTAAGCTATGACATAGCTAAGTAATAAAATAAGCTAGGACATATCTAAGTGATAACCTGAGCTAGGTCATTACTAAGCTAGGACATAGCTAAGTAGGAAACTAAGCTAGGACATAGCAACGTAGTAAACTAAATTTGGACATTACTAAGCTAGAACATAGCTAAGTAGAAACCTAAGCTAGGACAAAGCTATGTGGTACACTGAGCTAGGACATAGCTAAGTAGTAAACTAATGTGGTACACATCTAAGTAGTAAACTAAGCTAGGACATAACTAAGCTAGGACATGGCTAAGTAGTTAACTAAGCTAGGACAAAGCTAGGTAGTAAACTGAGCTAGGACATATCTATGTAGTAAACTAAGCTAGGACATAGCTAAGTAGTAAAGTAAGCTAGGACATCACTAAGCTAGGGCATAGCTAAGTAGTAAACTAAGCTAGGGCAGAGCTAATTAGTTAACTAAGGTAGGATAAAGCTATGTAATAAACTGAGCTAGGACATAGCCAAGTAGAAACAGAGCTAGGACATAACTAAGCCAGGACATAGCTAAGTATTAAACTAAGTTAGGACATAGCGTAGTAGTCAACTAAGCTAGGACTAAGCTAAGTAGTAAACTAAGCTAAGATAAAGCTATGTACTAAACTGAGATAGGACATAGCTGAGTAGTAAACTAAGCTAGGAAATAATCAAGCTGGGACATAGCTAATTAGTAAACTAAGCTATTACAAAGCTATGTAGTAAACTGAGCTAGGACATAGCTTAGTAGTAAACTAAGCTAGGACATATCTAAGTAGTAAACTAAGCTAGGACATAACCAAGCTAGGACATAGCTAAGTAGTAAACTGAGCTAGGACAAAGCTATGTAGTAAACTTAGCTAGGATAAAGCTATGTAGTAAACTGAGCTTGGACATAGCTAAGTAGTAAACTGAGCCGATACATAGCTTATTAGTAAACTGAGCTAGGACATAACTAAGCTAGGACATAGCTAAGCAGTAAACTAAGCTAGGATAAAGCTATGTAGTAAACTGAGCTAGGACAAAGCTATGTAGTAAACTAAGCCAGGACATGGCAAAGCAGTAAACTAAGCTAGGACAAAGCTATGTAGTAAACTGAGCTAGGACATAGCTAAGTAGTAAACTGAGCTATAACATAACTAAGCCAGGACATAGCTAAGTAGTAAACTAAGCATGGACATGGCTAGGTAGTAAACTAAGCTAGGACATAGCTAAGTAGTAACATAAGCTAGGACATAGCTAAGTAGTTAACTGAGCTAGGACATAACTTAGCTAGGACATAGCTAAGTAGTAAATTAAGCTATGACATAGCTAAGTAATAAAATAAGCTAGGACATATCTAAGTAATAACCTGAGCTAGGTCATTACTAAGCTAGGACATAGCTAAGTATGAAACTAAGCTAGGACATAGCTACGTAGTAAACTAAATTTGGACATTACTAAGCTAGAACATAGCTATGTAGTAAACTAAGCTAGGACAAAGCTGTGTAGTAAACTTAGCTAGGACATAGCTATGTAGTAAACTTAGCTAGGACATAGCTAAATAATCAGCTGAGCTAGGACATCACCAAGCTAAGGCATAGCTAAGTAGTAAACTAAGCTAGGACATAGCTAAATAGATAACTGAGCTAGGACATCACCAAGCTAGGGCATAGCTAAGTAGTAAACTAAGCTAGGACATAGCTAAGTAGTTAACTGAGCTAGGACATAGCTAAGTAGTAAACTAAGCCAGGATAAAGCCATGTAGTAGACTGAGCTAGGACATAGCTAAGTAGTAAACTTAGCTAGGGGATAACTAATCTAGGGCATAGCTAAGTAGTAAACTAAGCCGATACATAGCTTATTAGTAAACTGAGCTAGGACATAACTAAGCTAGGACACAGCTAAGCAGAAAACTAAGCTAGGATAAAGCTATGTAGTAAACTGAGCTAGGACAAAGCTATGTAGTAAACTAAGCCAGGACATGGCAAAGCAGTAAACTAAGCTAGGACAAAGCTATGTAGTAAACTGAGCTAGGACATAGCTAAGTAGTAAACTGAGCTATAACATAACTAAGCCAGGACATAGCTAAGTAGTAAACTAAGCATGGACATGGCTAGGTAGTAAACTAAGCTAGGACATAGCTAAGTAGTAACATAAGCTAAGACATAGCTAAGTAGTAAACTGAGCTAGGACATAACTTAGCTAGGACATAGCTAAGTAGTAAATTAAGCTATGACATAGCTAAGTAATAAAATAAGCTAGGACATATCTAAGTAATAACCTGAGCTAGGTCATTACTAAGCTAGGACATAGCTAAGTAGGAAACTAAGCTAGGACATAGCTACGTAGTAAACTAAATTTGGACATTACTAAGCTAGAACATAGCTAAGTAGAAAACTAAGCTAGGACAAAGCTATGTGGTAAACTGAGCTAGGACATAGCTAAGTAGTAAACTAATGTGGTACACATCTAAGTAGTAAACTAAGCTAGGACATAACTAAGCTAGGACATGGCTAAGTAGTTAACTAAGCTGGGACAAAGCTATGTAGTAAACTGAGCTAGGACATATCTATGTAGTTAACTAAGCTAGGACATAGCTAAGTAGTAAAGTAAGCTAGGACATCACTAAGCTAGGGCATAGCTAAGTAGTAAACTAAGCTAGGGCAGAGCTAATTAGTTAACTAAGGTAGGATAAAGCTATGTAATAAACTGAGCTAGCACATAGCTAAGTAGAAACTGAGCTAGGACATAACTAAGCCTGGACATAGCTAAGTAGTAAACTAAGTTAGGACATAGCTAAGTAGTCAACTAAGCTAGGACATAACTAAGCTAGGACTAAGCTAAGTAGTAAACTAAGCTAAGATAAAGCTATGTACTAAACCGAGATAGGACATAGCTGAGTAGTAAACTAAGCTAGGACATAATCAAGCTAGGACATAGCTAATTAGTATACTAAGCTATTACAAAGCTATGTAGTAAACTGAGCTAGGACATAGCTTAGTAGTAAACTAAGCTAGGATATATCTAAGTAGTAAACTAAGCTAGGACATAACCAAGCTAGGACATAGCTAAGTAGTAAACTGAGCTAGGACAAAGCCATGTAGTAAACTTAGCTAGGATAAAGCTATGTAGTAAACTGAGCTAGGACATAGCTAAGTAGTAAACTGAGCTAGGACATAGCTATGTAGTAAACTAAGCTAGGACAAAGCTGTGTAGTAAACTTAGCTAGGACATAGCTATGTAGTAAACTTAGCTAGGACATAGCTAAATAGTCAGCTGAGCTAGGACATCACCAAGCTAGGGCATAGCTAAGTAGTAAACTAAGCTAGGACATAGTTAATAGTCAACTGAGCTAGGACATCACCAAGCTAGGGCATAGCTCAGTAGTAAACTAAGCTAGGACATAGCTAAGTAGTTAACTGAGCTAGGACATAGCTAAGTAGTAAACTAAGCCAGGATAAAGCCATGTAGTAAACTGAGCTAGGACATAGCTAAGTAGTAAACTCAGCTAGGGGATAACTAATCTAGGGCATAGCTAAGTAGTAAACTAAGCCGATACATAGCTTATTAGTAAACTGAGCTAGGACATAACTAAGCTAGGACATAGCTAAGCAGTAAACTAAGCTAGGACAAAGCTTGGTAGTAAACTGAGCTAGGACATAACTAAGCTAGGACATAGCTAAGCAGTAAACTAAGCTAGGACAAAGCTATGTAGTAAACTGAGCTAGGACAAAGCTATGTAGTAAACTAAGCCAGGACATAGCAAAGCAGTAAACTAAGCTAGGACAAAGCTATGTAGTAAACTGAGCTAGGACATAGCTAAGTAGTAAACTGAGCTATAACATAACTAAGCCAGGACATAGCTCAGTAGTAAAGTAAGCATGGACATGGCTAGGTAGTAAACTAAGCTAGGACATAGCTAAGTAGTAACATAAGCTAGGACATAGCTAAGTAGTAAACTGAAATAGGACATAACTTAGCTAGGACATGGCTAAGTAGAAAATGAAGCTATGACATAGCTAAGTAATAAAATAAGCTAGGACATAGCTAAGTAGGAAACTAAGCTAGGACATAGCTAAGTAGTTAACTGAGCTAGGACATAGCTAAGTAGTAAACTAAGCCAGGATAAAGCCATGTAGTAAACTGAGCTAGGACATAGCTAAGTAGTAAACTTAGCTAGGGGATAACTAATCTAGGGCATAGCTAAGTAGTAAACTAAGCCGATACATAGCTTATTAGTAAACTGAGCTAGGACATAACTAAGCTAGGACATAGCTAAGCAGTAAACTAAGCTAGGACAAAGCTATGTAGTAAACTGAGCTAGGACATAACTAAGCTAGGACATAGCTAAGCAGTAAACTAAGCTATTACAATGCTATGTAGTAAACTGGGCTAGGACATAGCTTAGTAGTAAACTAAGCTAGGATATATCTAAGTAGTAAACTAAGCTAGGACATAACCAGGCTAGGACAAAGCTAAGTAGTAAACTGAGCTAGGACAAAGCCATGTAGTAAACTTAGCTAGGATAAAGCTAAGTAGTAAACTGAGCTAGGACAAAGCCTTGTAGTAAACTTAGCTAGGATAAAGCTATGTAGTAAACTGAGCTAGGATATAGCTATGTAGTAAACTGAGCTAGGACAAAGCTATGTAGTAAACTGAGCTAGGACATAACTAAGCTAGGACATAGCTAAGCAGTAAACTAAGCTAGTACAGAGCTATGTAGTAAACTGAGCTAGGACAAAGCTATGTAGTAAACTAAGCCAGGACATAGCAAAGCAGTAAACTAAGCTAGGACAAAGCTATGTAGTAAACTGAGCTAGGACATAGCTAAGTAGTAAACTGAGCTATAACATAACTAAGCCAGGACATAGCTCAGTAGTAAAGTAAGCATGGACATGGCTAGGTAGTAAACTAAGCTAGGACATAGCTAAGTAGTAACATAAGCTAGGACATAGCTAAGTAGTAAACTGAGCTAGGACATAACTTAGCTAGGACATGGCTAAGTAGTAAATTAAGCTATGACATAGCTAAGTAATAAAATAAGCTAGGACATATCTAAGTAATAACCTGAGCTAGGTCATTACTAAGCTAGGACATAGCTAAGTAGGAAACTAAGCTAGGACATAGCAACGTAGTAAACTAAATTTGGACATTACTAAGCTAGAACATAGCTAAGTAGAAACCTAAGCTAGGACAAAGCTATGTGGTAAACTGAGCTAGGACATAGCTAAGTAGTAAACTAATGAGGTACACATCTAAGTAGTAAACTAAGCTAGGACATAACTAAGCTAGGACATGGCTAAGTAGTTAACTAACCTAGGACAAAGCTGTGTAGTAAACTGAGCTAGTACATATCTATGTAGTAAACTAAGCTAGGACATAGCTAAGTAGTAAAGTAAGCTAGGACATCACTAAGCTAGGGCATAGCTAAGTAGTAAACTAAGCAAGGGCAGAGCTAATTAGTTAACTAAGGTAGGATAAAGCTATGTAATAAACTGAGCTAGGACATAGCTAAGTAGAAACTGAGCTAGGACATAACTAAGCAAGGACATAGCTAAGTAGTAAACTAAGTTAGGACATAGCTAAGTAGTCAACTAAGCTAGGACATAACTAAGCTAGGACTAAGCTAAGTAGTAAACTAAGCTAAGATAAAGCTATGTACTAAACTGAGATAGGACATATCTGAGTAGTAAACTAAGCTAGGACATAATCAAGCTAGGACATAGCTAATTAGTAAACTAAGCTATTACAAAGCTATGTAGTAATCTGAGCTAGGACAAAGCTTTGTAGTAAACTAAGCTAGGACATATCTAAGTAGTAAACTAAGCTAGGACATAACCAAGCTAGGACATGGCTAAGTAGTAAGCTGAGCTAGGACAAAGCCATGTAGTAAACTTAGCTAGGATAAAGCTATGTAGTAAACTGAGCTAGGACATAGCTGTGTAGTAAACTGAGCTAGGACATAGCTATGTAGTAAACTAAGCTAGGACAAAGCTGTGTAGTAAACTTAGCTAGGACATAGCTATGTAGTAAAGTTAGCTAGGACATAGCTAAATAGTCAGCTGAGCTAGGACATCACCAAGCTAGGGCATAGCTAAGTAGTAAACTAAGCTAGGACATAGCTAAATAGTCAACTGAGCTAGGACATCACCAAGCTAGGGCATAGCTAAGTAGTAAACTAAGCTAGGACATAGCTAAGTAGTTAACTGAGCTAGGACATAGCTAAGCGAGGACATAGCTAAGTAGTAAACTAAGCCAGGATAAAGCCATGTAGTAAACTGAGCTAGGACATAGCTAAGTAGTATACTTAGCTAGGGGATAACTAATCCAGGGCATAGCTAAGTAGTAAACTAAGCCGATACATAGCTTATTAGTAAACTGAGCTAGGACATAACTAAGCTAGGACATAGCTAAGCAGTAAACTAAGCTAGGACAAAGCTATGTAGTAAACTGAGCTAGGACAAAGCTATGTAGTAAACTAAACCAGGACATAGCAAAGCAGTAAACTAAGCTAGGACAAAGCTATGTAGTAAACTGAGCTAGGACATAGCTAAGTAGTAAACTGAGCTATAACATAACTAAGCCAGGACATAGCTAAGTAGTAAACTAAGCATGGACATGGCTAGGTAGTAAACTAAGCTAGGACATAGCTAAGTAGTAACATAAGCTAGGACATAGCTAAGTAGTAAACTGAGCTAGGACATAACTTAGCTAGGACATAGCTAAGTAGTAAATTAAGCTATGACATAGCTAAGTAATAAAATAAGCTAGGACATATCTAAGTGATAACCTGAGCTAGGTCATTACTAAGCTAGGACATAGCTAAGTAGGAAACTAAGCTAGGACATAGCAACGTAGTAAACTAAATTTGGACATTACTAAGCTAGAACATAGCTAAGTAGAAACCTAAGCTAGGACAAAGCTATGTGGTACACTGAGCTAGGACATAGCTAAGTAGTAAACTAATGTGGTACACATCTAAGTAGTAAACTAAGCTAGGACATAACTAAGCTAGGACATGGCTAAGTAGTTAACTAAGCTAGGACAAAGCTAGGTAGTAAACTGAGCTAGGACATATCTATGTAGTAAACTAAGCTAGGACATAGCTAAGTAGTAAAGTAAGCTAGGACATCACTAAGCTAGGGCATAGCTAAGTAGTAAACTAAGCTAGGGCAGAGCTAATTAGTTAACTAAGGTAGGATAAAGCTATGTAATAAACTGAGCTAGGACATAGCTAAGTAGAAACAGAGCTAGGACATAACTAAGAAAGGACATAGCTAAGTATTAAACTAAGTTAGGACATAGCGTAGTAGTCAACTAAGCTAGGACTAAGCTAAGTAGTAAACTAAGCTAAGATAAAGCTATGTACTAAACTGAGATAGGACATAGCTGAGTAGTAAACTAAGCTAGGAAATAATCAAGCTGGGACATAGCTAATTAGTAAACTAAGCTATTACAAAGCTATGTAGTAAACTGAGCTAGGACATAGCTTAGTAGTAAACTAAGCTAGGACATATCTAAGTAGTAAACTAAGCTAGGACATAACCAAGCTAGGACATAGCTAAGTAGTAAACTGAGCTAGGACAAAGCTATGTAGTAAACTTAGCTAGGATAAAGCTATGTAGTAAACTGAGCTTGGACATAGCTAAGTAGTAAACTGAGCCGATACATAGCTTATTAGTAAACTGAGCTAGGACATAACTAAGCTAGGACATAGCTAAGCAGTAAACTAAGCTAGGATAAAGCTATGTAGTAAACTGAGCTAGGACAAAGCTATGTAGTAAACTAAGCCAGGACATGGCAAAGCAGTAAACTAAGCTAGGACAAAGCTATGTAGTAAACTGAGCTAGGACATAGCTAAGTAGTAAACTGAGCTATAACATAACTAAGCCAGGACATAGCTAAGTAGTAAACTAAGCATGGACATGGCTAGGTAGTAAACTAAGCTAGGACATAGCTAAGTAGTAACATAAGCTAGGACATAGCTAAGTAGTTAACTGAGCTAGGACATAACTTAGCTAGGACATAGCTAAGTAGTAAATTAAGCTATGACATAGCTAAGTAATAAAATAAGCTAGGACATATCTAAGTAATAACCTGAGCTAGGTCATTACTAAGCTAGGACATAGCTAAGTATGAAACTAAGCTAGGACATAGCTACGTAGTAAACTAAATTTGGACATTACTAAGCTAGAACATAGCTATGTAGTAAACTAAGCTAGGACAAAGCTGTGTAGTAAACTTAGCTAGGACATAGCTATGTAGTAAACTTAGCTAGGACATAGCTAAATAATCAGCTGAGCTAGGACATCACCAAGCTAAGGCATAGCTAAGTAGTAAACTAAGCTAGGACATAGCTAAATAGATAACTGAGCTAGGACATCACCAAGCTAGGGCATAGCTAAGTAGTAAACTAAGCTAGGACATAGCTAAGTAGTTAACTGAGCTAGGACATAGCTAAGTAGTAAACTAAGCCAGGATAAAGCCATGTAGTAGACTGAGCTAGGACATAGCTAAGTAGTAAACTTAGCTAGGGGATAACTAATCTAGGGCATAGCTAAGTAGTAAACTAAGCCGATACATAGCTTATTAGTAAACTGAGCTAGGACATAACTAAGCTAGGACACAGCTAAGCAGAAAACTAAGCTAGGATAAAGCTATGTAGTAAACTGAGCTAGGACAAAGCTATGTAGTAAACTAAGCCAGGACATGGCAAAGCAGTAAACTAAGCTAGGACAAAGCTATGTAGTAAACTGAGCTAGGACATAGCTAAGTAGTAAACTGAGCTATAACATAACTAAGCCAGGACATAGCTAAGTAGTAAACTAAGCATGGACATGGCTAGGTAGTAAACTAAGCTAGGACATAGCTAAGTAGTAACATAAGCTAAGACATAGCTAAGTAGTAAACTGAGCTAGGACATAACTTAGCTAGGACATAGCTAAGTAGTAAATTAAGCTATGACATAGCTAAGTAATAAAATAAGCTAGGACATATCTAAGTAATAACCTGAGCTAGGTCATTACTAAGCTAGGACATAGCTAAGTAGGAAACTAAGCTAGGACATAGCTACGTAGTAAACTAAATTTGGACATTACTAAGCTAGAACATAGCTAAGTAGAAAACTAAGCTAGGACAAAGCTATGTGGTAAACTGAGCTAGGACATAGCTAAGTAGTAAACTAATGTGGTACACATCTAAGTAGTAAACTAAGCTAGGACATAACTAAGCTAGGACATGGCTAAGTAGTTAACTAAGCTGGGACAAAGCTATGTAGTAAACTGAGCTAGGACATATCTATGTAGTTAACTAAGCTAGGACATAGCTAAGTAGTAAAGTAAGCTAGGACATCACTAAGCTAGGGCATAGCTAAGTAGTAAACTAAGCTAGGGCAGAGCTAATTAGTTAACTAAGGTAGGATAAAGCTATGTAATAAACTGAGCTAGGACATAGCTAAGTTGAAACTGAGCTAGGACATAACTAAGCCTGGACATAGCTAAGTAGTAAACTAAGTTAGGACATAGCTAAGTAGTCAACTAAGCTAGGACATAACTAAGCTAGGACTAAGCTAAGTAGTAAACTAAGCTAAGATAAAGCTATGTACTAAACCGAGATAGGACATAGCTGAGTAGTAAACTAAGCTAGGACATAATCAAGCTAGGACATAGCTAATTAGTATACTAAGCTATTACAAAGCTATGTAGTAAACTGAGCTAGGACATAGCTTAGTAGTAAACTAAGCTAGGATATATCTAAGTAGTAAACTAAGCTAGGACATAACCAAGCTAGGACATAGCTAAGTAGTAAACTGAGCTAGGACAAAGCCATGTAGTAAACTTAGCTAGGATAAAGCTATGTAGTAAACTGAGCTAGGACATAGCTAAGTAGTAAACTGAGCTAGGACATAGCTATGTAGTAAACTAAGCTAGGACAAAGCTGTGTAGTAAACTTAGCTAGGACATAGCTATGTAGTAAACTTAGCTAGGACATAGCTAAATAGTCAGCTGAGCTAGGACATCACCAAGCTAGGGCATAGCTAAGTAGTAAACTAAGCTAGGACATAGTTAATAGTCAACTGAGCTAGGACATCACCAAGCTAGGGCATAGCTCAGTAGTAAACTAAGCTAGGACATAGCTAAGTAGTTAACTGAGCTAGGACATAGCTAAGTAGTAAACTAAGCCAGGATAAAGCCATGTAGTAAACTGAGCTAGGACATAGCTAAGTAGTAAACTCAGCTAGGGGATAACTAATCTAGGGCATAGCTAAGTAGTAAACTAAGCCGATACATAGCTTATTAGTAAACTGAGCTAGGACATAACTAAGCTAGGACATAGCTAAGCAGTAAACTAAGCTAGGACAAAGCTTGGTAGTAAACTGAGCTAGGACATAACTAAGCTAGGACATAGCTAAGCAGTAAACTAAGCTAGGACAAAGCTATGTAGTAAACTGAGCTAGGACAAAGCTATGTAGTAAACTAAGCCAGGACATAGCAAAGCAGTAAACTAAGCTAGGACAAAGCTATGTAGTAAACTGAGCTAGGACATAGCTAAGTAGTAAACTGAGCTATAACATAACTAAGCCAGGACATAGCTCAGTAGTAAAGTAAGCATGGACATGGCTAGGTAGTAAACTAAGCTAGGACATAGCTATGTAGTAACATAAGCTAGGACATAGCTAAGTAGTAAACTGAAATAGGACATAACTTAGCTAGGACATGGCTAAGTAGAAAATGAAGCTATGACATAGCTAAGTAATAAAATAAGCTAGGACATAGCTAAGTAGGAAACTAAGCTAGGACATAGCTAAGTAGTTAACTGAGCTAGGACATAGCTAAGTAGTAAACTAAGCCAGGATAAAGCCATGTAGTAAACTGAGCTAGGACATAGCTAAGTAGTAAACTTAGCTAGGGGATAACTAATCTAGGGCATAGCT
This sequence comes from Othius punctulatus, assembly GCA_951805005.1. Lineage (NCBI taxonomy): Eukaryota > Metazoa > Arthropoda > Insecta > Coleoptera > Staphylinidae > Othius > Othius punctulatus. The sequence continues at coordinate 70,855,755 of OX638144.1, forward strand.
AAGTAGTAAACTAAGCCGATACATAGCTTATTAGTAAACTGAGCTAGGACATAACTAAGCTAGGACATAGCTAAGCAGTAAACTAAGCTAGGACAAAGCTATGTAGTAAACTGAGCTAGGACATAACTAAGCTAGGACATAGCTAAGCAGTAAACTAAGCTATTACAATGCTATGTAGTAAACTGGGCTAGGACATAGCTTAGTAGTAAACTAAGCTAGGATATATCTAAGTAGTAAACTAAGCTAGGACATAACCAGGCTAGGACAAAGCTAAGTAGTAAACTGAGCTAGGACAAAGCCATGTAGTAAACTTAGCTAGGATAAAGCTAAGTAGTAAACTGAGCTAGGACAAAGCCTTGTAGTAAACTTAGCTAGGATAAAGCTATGTAGTAAACTGAGCTAGGATATAGCTATGTAGTAAACTGAGCTAGGACAAAGCTATGTAGTAAACTGAGCTAGGACATAACTAAGCTAGGACATAGCTAAGCAGTAAACTAAGCTAGTACAGAGCTATGTAGTAAACTGAGCTAGGACAAAGCTATGTAGTAAACTAAGCCAGGACATAGCAAAGCAGTAAACTAAGCTAGGACAAAGCTATGTAGTAAACTGAGCTAGGACATAGCTAAGTAGTAAACTGAGCTATAACATAACTAAGCCAGGACATAGCTCAGTAGTAAAGTAAGCATGGACATGGCTAGGTAGTAAACTAAGCTAGGACATAGCTAAGTAGTAACATAAGCTAGGACATAGCTAAGTAGTAAACTGAGCTAGGACATAACTTAGCTAGGACATGGCTAAGTAGTAAATTAAGCTATGACATAGCTAAGTAATAAAATAAGCTAGGACATATCTAAGTAATAACCTGAGCTAGGTCATTACTAAGCTAGGACATAGCTAAGTAGGAAACTAAGCTAGGACATAGCAACGTAGTAAACTAAATTTGGACATTACTAAGCTAGAACATAGCTAAGTAGAAACCTAAGCTAGGACAAAGCTATGTGGTAAACTGAGCTAGGACATAGCTAAGTAGTAAACTAATGAGGTACACATCTAAGTAGTAAACTAAGCTAGGACATAACTAAGCTAGGACATGGCTAAGTAGTTAACTAACCTAGGACAAAGCTGTGTAGTAAACTGAGCTAGTACATATCTATGTAGTAAACTAAGCTAGGACATAGCTAAGTAGTAAAGTAAGCTAGGACATCACTAAGCTAGGGCATAGCTAAGTAGTAAACTAAGCAAGGGCAGAGCTAATTAGTTAACTAAGGTAGGATAAAGCTATGTAATAAACTGAGCTAGGACATAGCTAAGTAGAAACTGAGCTAGGACATAACTAAGCAAGGACATAGCTAAGTAGTAAACTAAGTTAGGACATAGCTAAGTAGTCAACTAAGCTAGGACATAACTAAGCTAGGACTAAGCTAAGTAGTAAACTAAGCTAAGATAAAGCTATGTACTAAACTGAGATAGGACATATCTGAGTAGTAAACTAAGCTAGGACATAATCAAGCTAGGACATAGCTAATTAGTAAACTAAGCTATTACAAAGCTATGTAGTAATCTGAGCTAGGACAAAGCTTTGTAGTAAACTAAGCTAGGACATATCTAAGTAGTAAACTAAGCTAGGACATAACCAAGCTAGGACATGGCTAAGTAGTAAGCTGAGCTAGGACAAAGCCATGTAGTAAACTTAGCTAGGATAAAGCTATGTAGTAAACTGAGCTAGGACATAGCTGTGTAGTAAACTGAGCTAGGACATAGCTATGTAGTAAACTAAGCTAGGACAAAGCTGTGTAGTAAACTTAGCTAGGACATAGCTATGTAGTAAACTTAGCTAGGACATAGCTAAATAGTCAGCTGAGCTAGGACATCACCAAGCTAGGGCATAGCTAAGTAGTAAACTAAGCTAGGACATAGCTAAATAGTCAACTGAGCTAGGACATCACCAAGCTAGGGCATAGCTAAGTAGTAAACTAAGCTAGGACATAGCTAAGTAGTTAACTGAGCTAGGACATAGCTAAGCGAGGACATAGCTAAGTAGTAAACTAAGCCAGGATAAAGCCATGTAGTAAACTGAGCTAGGACATAGCTAAGTAGTATACTTAGCTAGGGGATAACTAATCCAGGGCATAGCTAAGTAGTAAACTAAGCCGATACATAGCTTATTAGTAAACTGAGCTAGGACATAACTAAGCTAGGACATAGCTAAGCAGTAAACTAAGCTAGGACAAAGCTATGTAGTAAACTGAGCTAGGACAAAGCTATGTAGTAAACTAAACCAGGACATAGCAAAGCAGTAAACTAAGCTAGGACAAAGCTATGTAGTAAACTGAGCTAGGACATAGCTAAGTAGTAAACTGAGCTATAACATAACTAAGCCAGGACATAGCTAAGTAGTAAACTAAGCATGGACATGGCTAGGTAGTAAACTAAGCTAGGACATAGCTAAGTAGTAACATAAGCTAGGACATAGCTAAGTAGTAAACTGAGCTAGGACATAACTTAGCTAGGACATAGCTAAGTAGTAAATTAAGCTATGACATAGCTAAGTAATAAAATAAGCTAGGACATATCTAAGTGATAACCTGAGCTAGGTCATTACTAAGCTAGGACATAGCTAAGTAGGAAACTAAGCTAGGACATAGCAACGTAGTAAACTAAATTTGGACATTACTAAGCTAGAACATAGCTAAGTAGAAACCTAAGCTAGGACAAAGCTATGTGGTACACTGAGCTAGGACATAGCTAAGTAGTAAACTAATGTGGTACACATCTAAGTAGTAAACTAAGCTAGGACATAACTAAGCTAGGACATGGCTAAGTAGTTAACTAAGCTAGGACAAAGCTAGGTAGTAAACTGAGCTAGGACATATCTATGTAGTAAACTAAGCTAGGACATAGCTAAGTAGTAAAGTAAGCTAGGACATCACTAAGCTAGGGCATAGCTAAGTAGTAAACTAAGCTAGGGCAGAGCTAATTAGTTAACTAAGGTAGGATAAAGCTATGTAATAAACTGAGCTAGGACATAGCTAAGTAGAAACAGAGCTAGGACATAACTAAGCCAGGACATAGCTAAGTATTAAACTAAGTTAGGACATAGCGTAGTAGTCAACTAAGCTAGGACTAAGCTAAGTAGTAAACTAAGCTAAGATAAAGCTATGTACTAAACTGAGATAGGACATAGCTGAGTAGTAAACTAAGCTAGGAAATAATCAAGCTGGGACATAGCTAATTAGTAAACTCAGCTATTACAAAGCTATGTAGTAAACTGAGCTAGGACATAGCTTAGTAGTAAACTAAGCTAGGACATATCTAAGTAGTAAACTAAGCTAGGACATAACCAAGCTAGGACATAGCTAAGTAGTAAACTGAGCTAGGACAAAGCTATGTAGTAAACTTAGCTAGGATAAAGCTATGTAGTAAACTGAGCTTGGACATAGCTAAGTAGTAAACTGAGCCGATACATAGCTTATTAGTAAACTGAGCTAGGACATAACTAAGCTAGGACATAGCTAAGCAGTAAACTAAGCTAGGATAAAGCTATGTAGTAAACTGAGCTAGGACAAAGCTATGTAGTAAACTAAGCCAGGACATGGCAAAGCAGTAAACTAAGCTAGGACAAAGCTATGTAGTAAACTGAGCTAGGACATAGCTAAGTAGTAAACTGAGCTATAACATAACTAAGCCAGGACATAGCTAAGTAGTAAACTAAGCATGGACATGGCTAGGTAGTAAACTAAGCTAGGACATAGCTAAGTAGTAACATAAGCTAGGACATAGCTAAGTAGTTAACTGAGCTAGGACATAACTTAGCTAGGACATAGCTAAGTAGTAAATTAAGCTATGACATAGCTAAGTAATAAAATAAGCTAGGACATATCTAAGTAATAACCTGAGCTAGGTCATTACTAAGCTAGGACATAGCTAAGTATGAAACTAAGCTAGGACATAGCTACGTAGTAAACTAAATTTGGACATTACTAAGCTAGAACATAGCTATGTAGTAAACTAAGCTAGGACAAAGCTGTGTAGTAAACTTAGCTAGGACATAGCTATGTAGTAAACTTAGCTAGGACATAGCTAAATAATCAGCTGAGCTAGGACATCACCAAGCTAAGGCATAGCTAAGTAGTAAACTAAGCTAGGACATAGCTAAATAGATAACTGAGCTAGGACATCACCAAGCTAGGGCATAGCTAAGTAGTAAACTAAGCTAGGACATAGCTAAGTAGTTAACTGAGCTAGGACATAGCTAAGTAGTAAACTAAGCCAGGATAAAGCCATGTAGTAGACTGAGCTAGGACATAGCTAAGTAGTAAACTTAGCTAGGGGATAACTAATCTAGGGCATAGCTAAGTAGTAAACTAAGCCGATACATAGCTTATTAGTAAACTGAGCTAGGACATAACTAAGCTAGGACACAGCTAAGCAGAAAACTAAGCTAGGATAAAGCTATGTAGTAAACTGAGCTAGGACAAAGCTATGTAGTAAACTAAGCCAGGACATGGCAAAGCAGTAAACTAAGCTAGGACAAAGCTATGTAGTAAACTGAGCTAGGACATAGCTAAGTAGTAAACTGAGCTATAACATAACTAAGCCAGGACATAGCTAAGTAGTAAACTAAGCATGGACATGGCTAGGTAGTAAACTAAGCTAGGACATAGCTAAGTAGTAACATAAGCTAAGACATAGCTAAGTAGTAAACTGAGCTAGGACATAACTTAGCTAGGACATAGCTAAGTAGTAAATTAAGCTATGACATAGCTAAGTAATAAAATAAGCTAGGACATATCTAAGTAATAACCTGAGCTAGGTCATTACTAAGCTAGGACATAGCTAAGTAGGAAACTAAGCTAGGACATAGCTACGTAGTAAACTAAATTTGGACATTACTAAGCTAGAACATAGCTAAGTAGAAAACTAAGCTAGGACAAAGCTATGTGGTAAACTGAGCTAGGACATAGCTAAGTAGTAAACTAATGTGGTACACATCTAAGTAGTAAACTAAGCTAGGACATAACTAAGCTAGGACATGGCTAAGTAGTTAACTAAGCTGGGACAAAGCTATGTAGTAAACTGAGCTAGGACATATCTATGTAGTTAACTAAGCTAGGACATAGCTAAGTAGTAAAGTAAGCTAGGACATCACTAAGCTAGGGCATAGCTAAGTAGTAAACTAAGCTAGGGCAGAGCTAATTAGTTAACTAAGGTAGGATAAAGCTATGTAATAAACTGAGCTAGGACATAGCTAAGTAGAAACTGAGCTAGGACATAACTAAGCCTGGACATAGCTAAGTAGTAAACTAAGTTAGGACATAGCTAAGTAGTCAACTAAGCTAGGACTAAGCTAAGTAGTAAACTAAGCTAAGATAAAGCTATGTACTAAACCGAGATAGGACATAGCTGAGTAGTAAACTAAGCTAGGACATAATCAAGCTAGGACATAGCTAATTAGTATACTAAGCTATTACAAAGCTATGTAGTAAACTGAGCTAGGACATAGCTTAGTAGTAAACTAAGCTAGGATATATCTAAGTAGTAAACTAAGCTAGGACATAACCAAGCTAGGACATAGCTAAGTAGTAAACTGAGCTAGGACAAAGCCATGTAGTAAACTTAGCTAGGATAAAGCTATGTAGTAAACTGAGCTAGGACATAGCTAAGTAGTAAACTGAGCTAGGACATAGCTATGTAGTAAACTAAGCTAGGACAAAGCTGTGTAGTAAACTTAGCTAGGACATAGCTATGTAGTAAACTTAGCTAGGACATAGCTAAATAGTCAGCTGAGCTAGGACATCACCAAGCTAGGGCATAGCTAAGTAGTAAACTAAGCTAGGACATAGTTAATAGTCAACTGAGCTAGGACATCACCAAGCTAGGGCATAGCTCAGTAGTAAACTAAGCTAGGACATAGCTAAGTAGTTAACTGAGCTAGGACATAGCTAAGTAGTAAACTAAGCCAGGATAAAGCCATGTAGTAAACTGAGCTAGGACATAGCTAAGTAGTAAACTCAGCTAGGGGATAACTAATCTAGGGCATAGCTAAGTAGTAAACTAAGCCGATACATAGCTTATTAGTAAACTGAGCTAGGACATAACTAAGCTAGGACATAGCTAAGCAGTAAACTAAGCTAGGACAAAGCTTGGTAGTAAACTGAGCTAGGACATAACTAAGCTAGGACATAGCTAAGCAGTAAACTAAGCTAGGACAAAGCTATGTAGTAAACTGAGCTAGGACAAAGCTATGTAGTAAACTAAGCCAGGACATAGCAAAGCAGTAAACTAAGCTAGGACAAAGCTATGTAGTAAACTGAGCTAGGACATAGCTAAGTAGTAAACTGAGCTATAACATAACTAAGCCAGGACATAGCTCAGTAGTAAAGTAAGCATGGACATGGCTAGGTAGTAAACTAAGCTAGGACATAGCTAAGTAGTAACATAAGCTAGGACATAGCTAAGTAGTAAACTGAAATAGGACATAACTTAGCTAGGACATGGCTAAGTAGAAAATGAAGCTATGACATAGCTAAGTAATAAAATAAGCTAGGACATAGCTAAGTAGGAAACTAAGCTAGGACATAGCTAAGTAGTTAACTGAGCTAGGACATAGCTAAGTAGTAAACTAAGCCAGGATAAAGCCATGTAGTAAACTGAGCTAGGACATAGCTAAGTAGTAAACTTAGCTAGGGGATAACTAATCTAGGGCATAGCTAAGTAGTAAACTAAGCCGATACATAGCTTATTAGTAAACTGAGCTAGGACATAACTAAGCTAGGACATAGCTAAGCAGTAAACTAAGCTAGGACAAAGCTATGTAGTAAACTGAGCTAGGACATAACTAAGCTAGGACATAGCTAAGCAGTAAACTAAGCTATTACAATGCTATGTAGTAAACTGGGCTAGGACATAGCTTAGTAGTAAACTAAGCTAGGATATATCTAAGTAGTAAACTAAGCTAGGACATAACCAGGCTAGGACAAAGCTAAGTAGTAAACTGAGCTAGGACAAAGCCATGTAGTAAACTTAGCTAGGATAAAGCTAAGTAGTAAACTGAGCTAGGACAAAGCCTTGTAGTAAACTTAGCTAGGATAAAGCTATGTAGTAAACTGAGCTAGGATATAGCTATGTAGTAAACTGAGCTAGGACAAAGCTATGTAGTAAACTGAGCTAGGACATAACTAAGCTAGGACATAGCTAAGCAGTAAACTAAGCTAGTACAGAGCTATGTAGTAAACTGAGCTAGGACAAAGCTATGTAGTAAACTAAGCCAGGACATAGCAAAGCAGTAAACTAAGCTAGGACAAAGCTATGTAGTAAACTGAGCTAGGACATAGCTAAGTAGTAAACTGAGCTATAACATAACTAAGCCAGGACATAGCTCAGTAGTAAAGTAAGCATGGACATGGCTAGGTAGTAAACTAAGCTAGGACATAGCTAAGTAGTAACATAAGCTAGGACATAGCTAAGTAGTAAACTGAGCTAGGACATAACTTAGCTAGGACATGGCTAAGTAGTAAATTAAGCTATGACATAGCTAAGTAATAAAATAAGCTAGGACATATCTAAGTAATAACCTGAGCTAGGTCATTACTAAGCTAGGACATAGCTAAGTAGGAAACTAAGCTAGGACATAGCAACGTAGTAAACTAAATTTGGACATTACTAAGCTAGAACATAGCTAAGTAGAAACCTAAGCTAGGACAAAGCTATGTGGTAAACTGAGCTAGGACATAGCTAAGTAGTAAACTAATGAGGTACACATCTAAGTAGTAAACTAAGCTAGGACATAACTAAGCTAGGACATGGCTAAGTAGTTAACTAACCTAGGACAAAGCTGTGTAGTAAACTGAGCTAGTACATATCTATGTAGTAAACTAAGCTAGGACATAGCTAAGTAGTAAAGTAAGCTAGGACATCACTAAGCTAGGGCATAGCTAAGTAGTAAACTAAGCAAGGGCAGAGCTAATTAGTTAACTAAGGTAGGATAAAGCTATGTAATAAACTGAGCTAGGACATAGCTAAGTAGAAACTGAGCTAGGACATAACTAAGCAAGGACATAGCTAAGTAGTAAACTAAGTTAGGACATAGCTAAGTAGTCAACTAAGCTAGGACATAACTAAGCTAGGACTAAGCTAAGTAGTAAACTAAGCTAAGATAAAGCTATGTACTAAACTGAGATAGGACATATCTGAGTAGTAAACTAAGCTAGGACATAATCAAGCTAGGACATAGCTAATTAGTAAACTAAGCTATTACAAAGCTATGTAGTAATCTGAGCTAGGACAAAGCTTTGTAGTAAACTAAGCTAGGACATATCTAAGTAGTAAACTAAGCTAGGACATAACCAAGCTAGGACATGGCTAAGTAGTAAGCTGAGCTAGGACAAAGCCATGTAGTAAACTTAGCTAGGATAAAGCTATGTAGTAAACTGAGCTAGGACATAGCTGTGTAGTAAACTGAGCTAGGACATAGCTATGTAGTAAACTAAGCTAGGACAAAGCTGTGTAGTAAACTTAGCTAGGACATAGCTATGTAGTAAACTTAGCTAGGACATAGCTAAATAGTCAGCTGAGCTAGGACATCACCAAGCTAGGGCATAGCTAAGTAGTAAACTAAGCTAGGACATAGCTAAATAGTCAACTGAGCTAGGACATCACCAAGCTAGGGCATAGCTAAGTAGTAAACTAAGCTAGGACATAGCTAAGTAGTTAACTGAGCTAGGACATAGCTAAGCGAGGACATAGCTAAGTAGTAAACTAAGCCAGGATAAAGCCATGTAGTAAACTGAGCTAGGACATAGCTAAGTAGTATACTTAGCTAGGGGATAACTAATCCAGGGCATAGCTAAGTAGTAAACTAAGCCGATACATAGCTTATTAGTAAACTGAGCTAGGACATAACTAAGCTAGGACATAGCTAAGCAGTAAACTAAGCTAGGACAAAGCTATGTAGTAAACTGAGCTAGGACAAAGCTATGTAGTAAACTAAACCAGGACATAGCAAAGCAGTAAACTAAGCTAGGACAAAGCTATGTAGTAAACTGAGCTAGGACATAGCTAAGTAGTAAACTGAGCTATAACATAACTAAGCCAGGACATAGCTAAGTAGTAAACTAAGCATGGACATGGCTAGGTAGTAAACTAAGCTAGGACATAGCTAAGTAGTAACATAAGCTAGGACATAGCTAAGTAGTAAACTGAGCTAGGACATAACTTAGCTAGGACATAGCTAAGTAGTAAATTAAGCTATGACATAGCTAAGTAATAAAATAAGCTAGGACATATCTAAGTGATAACCTGAGCTAGGTCATTACTAAGCTAGGACATAGCTAAGTAGGAAACTAAGCTAGGACATAGCAACGCAGTAAACTAAATTTGGACATTACTAAGCTAGAACATAGCTAAGTAGAAACCTAAGCTAGGACAAAGCTATGTGGTACACTGAGCTAGGACATAGCTAAGTAGTAAACTAATGTGGTACACATCTAAGTAGTAAACTAAGCTAGGACATAACTAAGCTAGGACATGGCTAAGTAGTTAACTAAGCTAGGACAAAGCTAGGTAGTAAACTGAGCTAGGACATATCTATGTAGTAAACTAAGCTAGGACATAGCTAAGTAGTAAAGTAAGCTAGGACATCACTAAGCTAGGGCATAGCTAAGTAGTAAACTAAGCTAGGGCAGAGCTAATTAGTTAACTAAGGTAGGATAAAGCTATGTAATAAACTGAGCTAGGACATAGCTAAGTAGAAACAGAGCTAGGACATAACTAAGCCAGGACATAGCTAAGTATTAAACTAAGTTAGGACATAGCGTAGTAGTCAACTAAGCTAGGACTAAGCTAAGTAGTAAACTAAGCTAAGATAAAGCTATGTACTAAACTGAGATAGGACATAGCTGAGTAGTAAACTAAGCTAGGAAATAATCAAGCTGGGACATAGCTAATTAGTAAACTAAGCTATTACAAAGCTATGTAGTAAACTGAGCTAGGACATAGCTTAGTAGTAAACTAAGCTAGGACATATCTAAGTAGTAAACTAAGCTAGGACATAACCAAGCTAGGACATAGCTAAGTAGTAAACTGAGCTAGGACAAAGCTATGTAGTAAACTTAGCTAGGATAAAGCTATGTAGTAAACTGAGCTTGGACATAGCTAAGTAGTAAACTGAGCCGATACATAGCTTATTAGTAAACTGAGCTAGGACATAACTAAGCTAGGACATAGCTAAGCAGTAAACTAAGCTAGGATAAAGCTATGTAGTAAACTGAGCTAGGACAAAGCTATGTAGTAAACTAAGCCAGGACATGGCAAAGCAGTAAACTAAGCTAGGACAAAGCTATGTAGTAAACTGAGCTAGGACATAGCTAAGTAGTAAACTGAGCTATAACATAACTAAGCCAGGACATAGCTAAGTAGTAAACTAAGCATGGACATGGCTAGGTAGTAAACTAAGCTAACTTAGCTAGGACATAGCTAAGTAGTAAATTAAGCTATGACATAGCTAAGTAATAAAATAAGCTAGGACATATCTAAGTAATAACCTGAGCTAGGTCATTACTAAGCTAGGACATAGCTAAGTATGAAACTAAGCTAGGACATAGCTACGTAGTAAACTAAATTTGGACATTACTAAGCTAGAACATAGCTATGTAGTAAACTAAGCTAGGACAAAGCTGTGTAGTAAACTTAGCTAGGACATAGCTTTGTAGTAAACTTAGCTAGGACATAGCTAAATAATCAGCTGAGCTAGGACATCACCAAGCTACGGCATAGCTAAGTAGTAAACTAAGCTAGGACATAGCTAAATAGTCAACTGAGCTAGGACATCACCAAGCTAGGGCATAGCTAAGTAGTAAACTAAGCTAGGACATAGCTAAGTAGTTAACTGAGCTAGGACATAGCTAAGTAGTAAACTAAGCCAGGATAAAGCCATGTAGTAGACTGAGCTAGGACATAGCTAAGTAGTAAACTTAGCTAGGGGATAACTAATCTAGGGCATAGCTAAGTAGTAAACTAAGCCGATACATAGCTTATTAGTAAACTGAGCTAGGACATAACTAAGCTAGGACACAGCTAAGCAGAAAACTAAGCTAGGATAAAGCTATGTAGTAAACTGAGCTAGGACAAAGCTATGTAGTAAACTAAGCCAGGACATGGCAAAGCAGTAAACTAAGCTAGGACAAAGCTATGTAGTAAACTGAGCTAGGACATAGCTAAGTAGTAAACTGAGCTATAACATAACTAAGCCAGGACATAGCTAAGTAGTAAACTAAGCATGGACATGGCTAGGTAGTAAACTAAGCTAGGACATAGCTAAGTAGTAACATAAGCTAAGACATAGCTAAGTAGTAAACTGAGCTAGGACATAACTTAGCTAGGACATAGCTAAGTAGTAAATTAAGCTATGACATAGCTAAGTAATAAAATAAGCTAGGACATATCTAAGTAATAACCTGAGCTAGGTCATTACTAAGCTAGGACATAGCTAAGTAGGAAACTAAGCTAGGACATAGCTACGTAGTAAACTAAATTTGGACATTACTAAGCTAGAACATAGCTAAGTAGAAAACTAAGCTAGGACAAAGCTATGTGGTAAACTGAGCTAGGACATAGCTAAGTAGTAAACTAATGTGGTACACATCTAAGTAGTAAACTAAGCTAGGACATAACTAAGCTAGGACATGGCTAAGTAGTTAACTAAGCTGGGACAAAGCTATGTAGTAAACTGAGCTAGGACATATCTATGTAGTTAACTAAGCTAGGACATAGCTAAGTAGTAAAGTAAGCTAGGACATCACTAAGCTAGGGCATAGCTAAGTAGTAAACTAAGCTAGGGCAGAGCTAATTAGTTAACTAAGGTAGGATAAAGCTATGTAATAAACTGAGCTAGGACATAGCTAAGTAGAAACTGAGCTAGGACATAACTAAGCCTGGACATAGCTAAGTAGTAAACTAAGTTAGGACATAGCTAAGTAGTCAACTAAGCTAGGACATAACTAAGCTAGGACTAAGCTAAGTAGTAAACTAAGCTAAGATAAAGCTATGTACTAAACCGAGATAGGACATAGCTGAGTAGTAAACTAAGCTAGGACATAATCAAGCTAGGACATAGCTAATTAGTATACTAAGCTATTACCAAGCTATGTAGTAAACTGAGCTAGGACATAGCTTAGTAGTAAACTAAGCTAGGATATATCTAAGTAGTAAACTAAGCTAGGACATAACCAAGCTAGGACATAGCTAAGTAGTAAACTGAGCTAGGACAAAGCCATGTAGTAAACTTAGCTAGGATAAAGCTATGTAGTAAACTGAGCTAGGACATAGCTAAGTAGTAAACTGAGCTAGGACATAGCTATGTAGTAAACTAAGCTAGGACAAAGCTGTGTAGTAAACTTAGCTAGGACATAGCTATGTAGTAAACTTAGCTAGGACATAGCTAAATAGTCAGCTGAGCTAGGACATCACCAAGCTAGGGCATAGCTAAGTAGTAAACTAAGCTAGGACATAGTTAATAGTCAACTGAGCTAGGACATCACCAAGCTAGGGCATAGCTCAGTAGTAAACTAAGCTAGGACATAGCTAAGTAGTTAACTGAGCTAGGACATAGCTAAGTAGTAAACTAAGCCAGGATAAAGCCATGTAGTAAACTGAGCTAGGACATAGCTAAGTAGTAAACTCAGCTAGGGGATAACTAATCTAGGGCATAGCTAAGTAGTAAACTAAGCCGATACATAGCTTATTAGTAAACTGAGCTAGGACATAACTAAGCTAGGACATAGCTAAGCAGTAAACTAAGCTAGGACAAAGCTTGGTAGTAAACTGAGCTAGGACATAACTAAGCTAGGACATAGCTAAGCAGTAAACTAAGCTAGGACAAAGCTATGTAGTAAACTGAGCTAGGACAAAGCTATGTAGTAAACTAAGCCAGGACATAGCAAAGCAGTAAACTAAGCTAGGACAAAGCTATGTAGTAAACTGAGCTAGGACATAGCTAAGTAGTAAACTGAGCTATAACATAACTAAGCCAGGACATAGCTCAGTAGTAAAGTAAGCATGGACATGGCTAGGTAGTAAACTAAGCTAGGACATAGCTAAGTAGTAACATAAGCTAGGACATAGCTAAGTAGTAAACTGAAATAGGACATAACTTAGCTAGGACATGGCTAAGTAGAAAATGAAGCTATGACATAGCTAAGTAATAAAATAAGCTAGGACATAGCTAAGTAGGAAACTAAGCTAGGACATAGCTAAGTAGTTAACTGAGCTAGGACATAGCTAAGTAGTAAACTAAGCCAGGATAAAGCCATGTAGTAAACTGAGCTAGGACATAGCTAAGTAGTAAACTTAGCTAGGGGATAACTAATCTAGGGCATAGCTAAGTAGTAAACTAAGCCGATACATAGCTTATTAGTAAACTGAGCTAGGACATAACTAAGCTAGGACATAGCTAAGCAGTAAACTAAGCTAGGACAAAGCTATGTAGTAAACTGAGCTAGGACATAACTAAGCTAGGACATAGCTAAGCAGTAAACTAAGCTATTACAATGCTATGTAGTAAACTGGGCTAGGACATAGCTTAGTAGTAAACTAAGCTAGGATATATCTAAGTAGTAAACTAAGCTAGGACATAACCAGGCTAGGACAAAGCTAAGTAGTAAACTGAGCTAGGACAAAGCCATGTAGTAAACTTAGCTAGGATAAAGCTAAGTAGTAAACTGAGCTAGGACAAAGCCTTGTAGTAAACTTAGCTAGGATAAAGCTATGTAGTAAACTGAGCTAGGATATAGCTATGTAGTAAACTGAGCTAGGACATAGCTATGTAGTAAACTAATCTAGGACAAAGCTGTGTAGTAAACTTAGCTAGGACATAGCTATGTAGTAAACTTAGCTAGGACATAGCTAAATAGTCAGCTGAGCTAGGACATCACCAAGCTAGGGCATAGCTAAGTAGTAAACTAAGCTAGGACATAGCTAAATAGTCAACTGAGCTAGGACATCACCAAGCTAGGGCATAGCTAAGTAGTAAACTAAGCTAGGACATAGCTAAGTAGTAAACTGAGCTAGGACATAGCTAAGCTAGGACATAGTTAAGTAGTAAACTAAGCCAGGATAAAGCCATGTAGTAAACTGAGCTAGGACATAGCTAAGTAGTAAACTTAGCTAGGGGATAACTAATCTAGGGCATAGCTAAGTAGTAAACTAAGCCGATACATAGCTTATTAGTAAACTGAGCTAGGACATAACTAAGCTAGGACATAGCTAAGCAGTAAACTAAGCTAGGACAAAGCTATGTAGTAAACTGAGCTAGGACAAAGCTATGTAGTAAACTAAACCAGGACATAGCAAAGCAGTAAACTAAGCTAGGACAAAGCTATGTAGTAAACTGAGCTAGGACATAGCTACGTAGTAAACTGAGCTATAACATAACTAAGCCAGGACATAGCTAAGTAGTAAACTAAGCATGGACATGGCTAGGTAGTAAACTAAGCTAGGACATAGCTAAGTAGTAACATAAGCTAGGACATAGCTAAGTAGTAAACTGAGCTAGGACATAACTTAGCTAGGACATAGCTAAGTAGTAAATTAAGCTATGACATACCTAAGTAATAAAATAAGCTAGGACATATCTAAGTGATAACCTGAGCTAGGTCATTACTAAGCTAGGACATAGCTAAGTAGGAAACTAAGCTAGGACATAGCAACGTAGTCAACTAAATTTGGACATTACTAAGCTAGAACATAGCTAAGTAGAAACCTAAGCTAGGACAAAGCTATGTGGTAAACTGAGCTAGGACATAGCTAAGTAGTAAACTAATGTGGTACACATCTAAGTAGTAAACTAAGCTAGGACATAACTAAGCTAGGACATGGCTAAGTAGTTAACTAAGCTAGGACAAAGCTATGTAGTAAACTGAGCTAGGACATATCTATGTAGTAAACTAAGCTAGGACATAGCTAAGTAGTAAAGTAAGCTAGGACATCACTAAGCTAGGGCATAGCTAAGTAGTAAACTAAGCTAGGGCAGAGCTAATTAGTTAACTAAGGTAGGATAAAGCTATGTAATAAACTGAGCTAGGACATAGCTAAGTAGAAACTGAGCTAGGACATAACTAAGCCAGGACATAGCTAAGTATTAAACTAAGTTAGGACATAGCTTAGTAGTCAACTAAGCCAGGACTAAGCTAAGATAAAGCTATGTACTAAACTGAGATAGGACATAGCTGAGTAGTAAACTAAGCTAGGACATAATCAAGCTGGGACATAGCTAATTAGTAAACTAAGCTATTACAAAGCTATGTAGTAAACTGAGCTAGGACATAGCTTAGTAGTAAACTAAGCTAGGACATATCTAAGTAGTAAACTAAGCTAGGACATAACCAAGCTAGGACATAGCTAAGTAGTAAACTGAGCTAGGACAAAGCCATGTAGTAAACTTAGCTAGGATAAAGCTATGTAGTGCACTGAGCTAGGACATAGCTAAGTAGTAAACTGAGCCGATACATAGCTAGAAAACTAAGCTAGGACAAAGCTATGTGGTAAACTGAGCTAGGACATAGCTAAGTAGTAAACTAATGTGGTACACATCTAAGTAGTAAACTAAGCTAGGACATAACTAAGCTAGGACATGGCTAAGTAGTTAACTAAGCTAGGACAAAGCTATGTAGTAAACTGAGCTAGGACATATCTATGTAGTTAACTAAGCTAGGACATAGCTAAGTAGTAAAGTAAGCTAGGACATCACTAAGCTAGGGCATAGCTAAGTAGTAAACTAAGCTAGGGCAGAGCTAATTAGTTAACTAAGGTAGGATAAAGCTATGTAATAAACTGAGCTAGGACATAGCTAAGTAGAAACTGAGCTTGGACATAACTAAGCCAGGACATAGCTAAGTAGTAAACTAAGTTAGGACATAGCTAAGTAGTCAACTAAGCTAGGACATAACTGAGCTAGGACTAAGCTAAGTAGTAAACTAAGCTAAGATAAAGCTATGTACTAAACTGAGATAGGACATATCTGAGTAGTAAACTAAGCTAGGACATAATCAAGCTAGGACATAGCTAATTAGTAAACTAAGCTATTACAAAGCTATGTAGTAAACTGAGCTAGGACAAAGCTTAGTAGTAAACTGATTTAATATTTAAACTACAGTGTGCCATCTAACGGCCAGCTGTTGAACTGCTATGTGGCGCCATCTAACCGCCCGCTGTTGAACTGCTAAGTGGCGCCATCTAACAACCCGTCGTTGAACTGCTAAGTGGCGCCATCTACCGTCAGACTCTCGAACTACTGCGTGGCGACACCTAGCGACGAACTGTGGAACTGCATGTGTGCGCCATCTACCGGCTAACTGTCGAACTGAAAATGCCGTGCCATCTGGCGAGCAATTTTTGCAAATTGCAGCAATACCAGTGCGTTTTACGTGAATTTCATAGCTGCCACGGTGTCTAGCGGACTCAATTTACCACTTAACAATGATTTAGTTTCTGTAATGTAAGTATAACAGTGATCATACAGTTACAGTAAGTATACAGCTTCCCCCGTAGTGTTGTTATTTACGTGCAGAATTGAGGTTCAGTTTGCGTGAAAATTGATGCTTCCAGCGGTTTTAGGATCCTAATTATTCATGGTGAGTTACATTGATCACTAAATCGTTATAGGCAAATGCATGTGCATTGGCACACAAAATTTGCTTCATGTTGCGCCCGATAACATCCCAAGATTTTCGGCCAATGCATAGGACAACTTCAAACCTGCCTGGGACACTCACTCACGCAGAAATCAATTCTGAACGCAATAAATCAATCATCTGAATCTATTTATTTGTCCACATATTAATTCTTTTCTGTTGGAGTGCCCGAGGACCGAGGGACAAAGCCAAGTAACCGAAGCCGATGTGAAGGGCCCCAGCCAGCCAGTCACGGTGAAGGCCCCCAACCAGCCAGTCACGGTGAAGGCCCCGGAGACGCTGCCAGGTACTGAGAACGACGGCCCATGGAGGCGGAGTACGCGGTGCAATAAGTGCGATGCCTGCCAGAGGGACGACTGCGGTGGCGCAGCTTGTGCTTAGGTAGGCTCCCGTCAGATCAAACCTGCAGCGCACAAGAACTCATTGCAAGTGGAGTAATTTAAGTGGGTTAAGGTGCGTTATTTGTTTCATACTCAGTTTGCCTTTTGTAACTAGTAACGATCTTTACTTGGTTAAATTATAATCTACATTAATAGTTTCGTATTCAGCAAGTAAGCCTTTCTTTGCAACTTTTATTTTTAAAGTTTCAACGTAGTTGTTGATTTTGGCATTTTATTTTAGTTCATGCTCTGAAATAGAATGTCGAAAGTACAAAGCGTTCAAGAAAGTGGTGTCGTTGTTCAAGATGCAAATCAAATATGTTTTACAACAATGCTGAAATGTTTCCTACAATAGAAGCAAATAATTTAAGTAGAGTTTTTCTATTGTCATTGTAATTATTTCGTTGGAACTTATTCTAAGAGTTGACACCACTTTCATGAACGCTTTGTATAGATTTAATTGTGCCCACTTTATTGTAGACATGGTGACCTACAGTCAATGCTGCCTGTTATGACTGCTTATATTCATTGTGGACTGGATCGCTGGCAGCCAGCAATAGTGTCTGCAAACATCATTCGGCCGAACACTTTGGAATGAGTCGGAGCACCCGTCGATTAGCGGCAGCGCCACGCAGCTGATGTGGCTGCACGTGGCTGTGCAGATCACCAACTGGAAGACGCGCATTGTTAAGAACTGCATTATCTCGCATGGTGTTTGTCTAAATTTGTGTAATTTAAAAATTGATTTGTTTCCTAACCATTAATGCCATCGCTGCATTCTTTGTATACATTTAAAGCAGCTGAATGCTAGTTATTGGTAATACAAATCAATTATTGATTGCTGTTATGGTTTTCGAACCACAGCTGTTTTAAAATTACGATTTTGTGCAATATCATGTACATTAAATATTAACTTATCGCTAAATCTTTACTGCAATCACTGCTTTTTGTATACATGTAGAGCTGATGCAGGGCAGTTATTGGAAATGCCAACCATTTATTGATTAGTGTTATGGTTTACGAACCACAGCTGTTTTAAAATTACGATTTTGTTTCACGCATTTTATATATTTTTATCTCGGTAACTAAGCATCGCACAGCATTGCGGTTTGCATATTTGGATTCAGCATTCATTACTCTATCAGTCTATCATACTGTGTGTGCACTCAGTTTGCAATAATTATTTGCTGGGCTATTATGTGCACATAGTTAAATATGTGTTAAATCTATATATACACATATATGGGTAGAAATAACCATTTACGTTATTAGATTAGTCTAGTAGGGTATCATTTTGGTACAAGTTTGCCTTTAAATAGCCGTAGTTTACGGATTATTAAAATAAATTTTTGGAAACTTTTAACCATTAATAGGCTACCTTTTGTCCCACGTGCACTCAAAGTTGCCTACCCGATCAGGCGCAAAAGTTTATATGGGGAGCGCTTGGAAAGTTTGTCTAACTCGTTAAATCGACAATTTATTCAATAACTAATGACTATAGGCGATGTAGAATTCAATTTTGTTGCTATTGAAGGTAATTTTGCATAAATTCGCGCGTATTCCAGTTTGCAAAATTGATTTTACGTACTTTGCGATTAATGCACGTTCCCCCGTATATTTTGGGTCGGTATAATAGTAAACTGTAATTTTGGGACCAGAATATTTTTATTTTTGGTTAGAATAAGGTTAAAATTCGTGCATATACAACGTAAAAATGAGAAACAATATAAATATAAGGCCCAGTAGAGTAGCAGGAGACTGTCTTTACAATTTAAGGTAAATAAAATACGTTTGAGGTAGAATTTGCACATTTTTCGTGAACACGTTTGTACAACAAGTAACTTTGCTAATGGTACATTGAAAATGTACATATTTTACCCCATGCTTGTACCAAATTTTTCCCCATTCTTGTACGTAGTGCTCAAATACTTACCGAATAATCATACGGACACCTGATACATTATACTCAAACACAAAGCACGTGAATGGTTGTGTGTTTTTATGTGAATGCATGTAAGCCACAAATGCATGCCTCAATTTTATCAGACGAAACAATTTTATTGCTACTATTGGAATTGTCTACTTGGTAGACATGTCTACCGTCTACTTGGAGTACCCTTCTCAAGTGAGTTATAGGCTTTCTTAAATAATAGTACAATTCTATATAAATATAATCGCGGGCGAGAATTGAGATACACTTTAATTCCTTACGAACTTTTAATAATCTATTTTCTTTCAGTTTTTAGCACCTAGACTGTGCGTTACTGCCTCATTTACATGGTAACGAGCGTCTAGAGCCCAGCAGCGCCTGATGGCACGGTGAAGATCCTTGGGCCCCTGACCTTAATAGCACAGCTTTTGCTTAATGGAGCTCCTGTCGGATCGTACCTACAGTGCACCAGAACTCATTGCAAGTGGAGTAATTTACGTTGGTTAAGGTACGTTATTTGTTTCGTATTCAGTTTGCCTTTTGTAAATAGTAACGATCTTTACTTGGTTAAATTATAATCTGCATTATTAGTTTCGTATTCAGCAAGTAAGTCTTTGTTTGCAACTTTTATTGTCAAAGTTTCAAAGTATTTATTACTTTTGGCATTTTATTTTAGCTACTGCTCTGAAATAGAATGTCGAAAGTACAGAGCGTTCAAGAAAGTGGTGTCATTGTTCAAGATGCAAATCAAATATGTTTTACAACAATGCTGAAATGTTTCCTACGATAGAAGCAAATAATTTAAGTAGACTTTTTCTATTGTCATTGTAATTATTTCGTTGAAACTTATTCTAAGAGTTGACACCACTTTCATGAACGCTTTGTATAGATTTAATTGTGCCCACTTTATTGTAGACATGGTTAAGTTTGGAGGTATTGGAAGGGCGACCTACAGTCAATGCTGCCAGTTATGGCTGCTTATGTACATTGTGGACTGGATCGCTGGGAGCCAGCAATAGTGTCTGCAAACGTCATTGAGCCGAACACTTTTTGGAGCAAGTCGGAGCACCCGTCAATTAGGGGCGGCAACAAGCAGCTGATGTAGCTGCACGTGGCTTTGCAGATCACCAACTGGAAGACGCAAATTGTCAAGAACTGCATCCTCTCGCATGGTGTTTGTGCAAATTTATGTATTGTAAAACTTGATTTGTTGCTTAACAGTTAATGCTAACGCTGCATTCTTTGTATACATGTAGAGCAGATGAATGCTAGTTGTTGGAAATGCAAATCAATTCTTGATTGCTGTTATAGTTTTCGAACCACCGCTGTTTCAAAATTAGGATTTTAAGCAATTTCATGTAATTTAAAAATTGGTTTGTTGCTTAACCGTTAATGTCATCGCTGCATTCTTTGTATACATGTAGAGCAGATGAATGCTAGTTGTTGGAAATGCAAATCAATTCTTGATTGCTGTTATAGTTTTCGAACCACCGCTGTTTCAAAATTAGGATTTTAAGCAATTTCATGTAATTTAAAAATTGGTTTGTTGCTTAACCGTTAATGTCATCGCTGCATTCTTTGTATACATGTAGAGCAGATGAATGCTAGTTGTTGGAAATGCAAATCAATTCTTGATTGCTGTTATAGTTTTCGAACCACCGCTGTTTCAAAATTAGGATTTTAAGCAATTTCATGTAATTTAAAAATTGGTTTGTTGCTTAACCGTTAATGTCATCGCTGCATTCTTTGTATACATGTAGAGCAGATGAATGCTAGTTGTTGGAAATGCAAATCAATTCTTGATTGCTGTTATAGTTTTCGAACCACAGCTGTTTCAAAATTAGGATTTTAAGCAATTTCATGTAATTTAGAAATTGGTATGTTGCTTAACCGTTAATGTCATCGCTGCATTCTTTGTATACATGTAGAGCAGATGAATGCTAGTTGTTGGAAATGCAAATCAATTCTTGATTGCTGTTATAGTTTTCGAACCACAGCTGTTTCAAAATTAGGATTTTAAGCAATTTCATGTAATTTAAAAATTGGTTTGTTGCTTAACCGTTAATGTCATCGCTGCATTCTTTGTATACATGTAGAGCAGATGAATGCTAGTTGTTGGAAATGCAAATCAATTCTTGATTGCTGTTATAGTTTTCGAACCACAGCTGTTTCAAAATTAGGATTTTAAGCAATTTCATGTAATTTAAAAATTGTTTTGTTGCTTAACCGTTAATGTCATCGCTGCATTCTTTGTATACATGTAGAGCAGATGAATGCTAGTTGTTGGAAATGCAAATCAATTCTTGATTGCTGTTATAGTTTTCGAACCACCGCTGTTTCAAAATTAGGATTTTAAGCAATTTCATGTAATTTAAAAATTGGTTTGTTGCTTAACCGTTAATGTCATCGCTGCATTCTTTGTATACATGTAGAGCAGATGAATGCTAGTTGTTGGAAATGCAAATCAATTCTTGATTGCTGTTATAGTTTTCGAACCACAGCTGTTTCAAAATTAGGATTTTAAGCAATTTCATGTAATTTAGAAATTGGTATGTTGCTTAACCGTTAATGTCATCGCTGCATTCTTTGTATACATGTAGAGCAGATGAATGCTAGTTGTTGGAAATGCAAATCAATTGTTGACTGCAGGTATAGTTTTCGAACCACAGCTGTTTCAAAATTAGGATTTTAAGCAATTTCATGTAATTTAAAAATTGTTTTGTTGCTTAACCGTTAATGTCATCGCTGCATTCTTTGTATACATGTAGAGCAGATGAATGCTAGTTGTTGTAAATGCAAATCAATTGCTGACTGCTCGTATAGTTTTCGAACCACAGCTGTTTCAAAATTAGGATTTTAAGCAATTTCATGTAATTTAAAAATTGGTTTGTTGCTTAACCGTTAATGTCATCGCTGCATTCTTTGTATACATGTAGAGCAGATGAATGCTAGTTGTTGGAAATGCAAATCAATTGTTGACTGCAGGTATAGTTTTCGAACCACAGCTGTTTCAAAATTAGGATTTTAAGCAATTTCATGTAATTTAAAAATTGTTTTGTTGCTTAACCGTTAATGTCATCGCTGCATTCTTTGTATACATGTAGAGCAGATGAATGCTAGTTGTTGGAAATGCAAATCAATTGTTGACTGCTGGTATAGTTTTCGAACCACAGTTGTTTTAATTTTTGGCGTTTGTGCAAAACACTGAAATTTAAAACGTAATTTGTTGCTTAACTATCAATATTCATGATAGAATTTTGATAGAGGAAATCTAAGAGCTGTCCGTAGATGATTATTTGATTTTCTATAAGAAATTCTCATGATAAAGCTGCGCTGACGAGTCCTATAAGGACGAAACAGCTTTTGTCAATCCATTCATGCAATCAATCCTGCCGAATTCCAGAGGGTGTATCAAAGACATCGATGAAGTTCTTCGAGTCATATTCGCTGCAGTCAGGGTGAGTGGACACTACATATTAATTAAAATTCGCGTACAACGCTGAATTTCGGTATTATAATTGCAATTGTGAACAGTTTAAATTGAATATTTCCAACTACATATTTTGTAATTTCCAGATTTCGTACCAGGAACACAGAAGTCGCAAGAGATCGTTTATTCGTTTTTAATTTTTATATCGGAAACTAAGCATCGCACAGCATTGCGGTTTGCATATTTGGATTCAGCATTCATTACTCTATCAGTCTATCATACTGTGTGTGCACTCAGTTTAATTTGAAATTTCCCAATTACATTTTGCAATTTTCGGACTTCGTACCAGGATCACAGAAGTTGCACGAGATCGTTTATTCGTTTTTAATTTTTATCTCGATAACTAAGAATCGCACAGCATTGCGGTTTGCATATTTGGAATCAGCATTTGCTACTCCATCATACTGCGTACTCAGTTTTATAGAATTATTGTAAAGAAATTTTAACTCTACAAACTTTGTAAATTTGGATCTCGTACCAGGATCACAGAAGTCGCAAGAGATCTTTTATTCGTTATTAATTTTTATCTCGGTAACTAAGAATCGCACAGCATTGCGGTTTGCATATTTGGAATCAGCATTTGCTACTGCATCATACTGCGTACTCAGTTTTACCGAATTACTGTAAAGAAATTTTAACACTACAAAGTTTGTAAATTTGGATCTCGTACCAGGATCACAGGAGTCGCAAGAGATCGTTTATTCGTTATTAATTATTATCTCGGTAACTAAGAATCGCACAGCATTGCGGTTTGCATATTTCGATTCAGCATTTACTACTCCATCATACTGCGTACTCAGTTTTATTGAATTATTGAAAATAAATTTTGTATGAATAAACTGATTTGTATATCAATTTAATAAATGATAGTAACGAAAAAGAACTGATTTAATATTTAAACTACAGTGTGCCATCTAACGGCCAGCTGTTGAACTGCTATGTGGCGCCATCTAACCGCCCGCTGTTGAACTGCTAAGTGGCGCCATCTAACAACCCGTCGTTGAACTGCTAAGTGGCGCCATCTACCGTCAGACTCTCGAACTACTGCGTGGCGACACCTAGCGACGAACTGTGGAACTGCATGTGTGCGCCATCTACCGGCTAACTGTCGAACTGAAAATGCCGTGCCATCTGGCGAGCAATTTTTGCAAATTGCAGCAATACCAGTGCGTTTTACGTGAATTTCATAGCTGCCACGGTGTCTAGCGGACTCAATTTACCACTTAACAATGATTTAGTTTCTGTAATGTAAGTATAACAGTGATCATACAGTTACAGTAAGTATACAGCTTCCCCCGTAGTGTTGTTATTTACGTGCAGAATTGAGGTTCAGTTTGCGTGAAAATTGATGCTTCCAGCGGTTTTAGGATCCTAATTATTCATGGTGAGTTACATTGATCACTAAATCGTTATAGGCAAATGCATGTGCATTGGCACACAAAATTTGCTTCATGTTGCGCCCGATAACATCCCAAGATTTTCGGCCAATGCATAGGACAACTTCAAACCTGCCTGGGACACTCACTCACGCAGAAATCAATTCTGAACGCAATAAATCAATCATCTGAATCTATTTATTTGTCCACATATTAATTCTTTTCTGTTGGAGTGCCCGAGGACCGAGGGACAAAGCCAAGTAACCGAAGCCGATGTGAAGGGCCCCAGCCAGCCAGTCACGGTGAAGGCCCCCAACCAGCCAGTCACGGTGAAGGCCCCGGAGACGCTGCCAGGTACTGAGAACGACGGCCCATGGAGGCGGAGTACGCGGTGCAATAAGTGCGATGCCTGCCAGAGGGACGACTGCGGTGGCGCAGCTTGTGCTTAGGTAGGCTCCCGTCAGATCAAACCTGCAGCGCACAAGAACTCATTGCAAGTGGAGTAATTTAAGTGGGTTAAGGTGCGTTATTTGTTTCATACTCAGTTTGCCTTTTGTAACTAGTAACGATCTTTACTTGGTTAAATTATAATCTACATTAATAGTTTCGTATTCAGCAAGTAAGCCTTTCTTTGCAACTTTTATTTTTAAAGTTTCAACGTAGTTGTTGATTTTGGCATTTTATTTTAGTTCATGCTCTGAAATAGAATGTCGAAAGTACAAAGCGTTCAAGAAAGTGGTGTCGTTGTTCAAGATGCAAATCAAATATGTTTTACAACAATGCTGAAATGTTTCCTACAATAGAAGCAAATAATTTAAGTAGAGTTTTTCTATTGTCATTGTAATTATTTCGTTGGAACTTATTCTAAGAGTTGACACCACTTTCATGAACGCTTTGTATAGATTTAATTGTGCCCACTTTATTGTAGACATGGTGACCTACAGTCAATGCTGCCTGTTATGACTGCTTATATTCATTGTGGACTGGATCGCTGGCAGCCAGCAATAGTGTCTGCAAACATCATTCGGCCGAACACTTTGGAATGAGTCGGAGCACCCGTCGATTAGCGGCAGCGCCACGCAGCTGATGTGGCTGCACGTGGCTGTGCAGATCACCAACTGGAAGACGCGCATTGTTAAGAACTGCATTATCTCGCATGGTGTTTGTCTAAATTTGTGTAATTTAAAAATTGATTTGTTTCCTAACCATTAATGCCATCGCTGCATTCTTTGTATACATTTAAAGCAGCTGAATGCTAGTTATTGGTAATACAAATCAATTATTGATTGCTGTTATGGTTTTCGAACCACAGCTGTTTTAAAATTACGATTTTGTGCAATATCATGTACATTAAATATTAACTTATCGCTAAATCTTTACTGCAATCACTGCTTTTTGTATACATGTAGAGCTGATGCAGGGCAGTTATTGGAAATGCCAACCATTTATTGATTAGTGTTATGGTTTACAAACCACAGCTGTTTTAAAATTACGATCTTGTGCAATATCATGTACATTAAATATTAACTTATCGCTAAATCTTTACTGCAATCACTGCTTTTTGTATACATGTAGAGCTGATGCAGGGCAGTTATTGGAAATGCCAACCATTTATTGATTAGTGTTATGGTTTACGAACCACAGCTGTTTTAAAATTACGATTTTGTTTCACGCATTTTATATATTTTTATCTCGGTAACTAAGCATCGCACAGCATTGCGGTTTGCATATTTGGATTCAGCATTCATTACTCTATCAGTCTATCATACTGTGTGTGCACTCAGTTTGCAATAATTATTTGCTGGGCTATTATGTGCACATAGTTAAATATGTGTTAAATCTATATATACACATATATGGGTAGAAATAACCATTTACGTTATTAGATTAGTCTAGTAGGGTATCATTTTGGTACAAGTTTGCCTTTAAATAGCCGTAGTTTACGGATTATTAAAATAAATTTTTGGAAACTTTTAACCATTAATAGGCTACCTTTTGTCCCACGTGCACTCAAAGTTGCCTACCCGATCAGGCGCAAAAGTTTATATGGGGAGCGCTTGGAAAGTTTGTCTAACTCGTTAAATCGACAATTTATTCAATAACTAATGACTATAGGCGATGTAGAATTCAATTTTGTTGCTATTGAAGGTAATTTTGCATAAATTCGCGCGTATTCCAGTTTGCAAAATTGATTTTACGTACTTTGCGATTAATGCACGTTCCCCCGTATATTTTGGGTCGGTATAATAGTAAACTGTAATTTTGGGACCAGAATATTTTTATTTTTGGTTAGAATAAGGTTAAAATTCGTGCATATACAACGTAAAAATGAGAAACAATATAAATATAAGGCCCAGTAGAGTAGCAGGAGACTGTCTTTACAATTTAAGGTAAATAAAATACGTTTGAGGTAGAATTTGCACATTTTTCGTGAACACGTTTGTACAACAAGTAACTTTGCTAATGGTACATTGAAAATGTACATATTTTACCCCATGCTTGTACCAAATTTTTCCCCATTCTTGTACGTAGTGCTCAAATACTTACCGAATAATCATACGGACACCTGATACATTATACTCAAACACAAAGCACGTGAATGGTTGTGTGTTTTTATGTGAATGCATGTAAGCCACAAATGCATGCCTCAATTTTATCAGACGAAACAATTTTATTGCTACTATTGGAATTGTCTACTTGGTAGACATGTCTACCGTCTACTTGGAGTACCCTTCTCAAGTGAGTTATAGGCTTTCTTAAATAATAGTACAATTCTATATAAATATAATCGCGGGCGAGAATTGAGATACACTTTAATTCCTTACGAACTTTTAATAATCTATTTTCTTTCAGTTTTTAGCACCTAGACTGTGCGTTACTGCCTCATTTACATGGTAACGAGCGTCTAGAGCCCAGCAGCGCCTGATGGCACGGTGAAGATCCTTGGGCCCCTGACCTTAATAGCACAGCTTTTGCTTAATGGAGCTCCTGTCGGATCGTACCTACAGTGCACCAGAACTCATTGCAAGTGGAGTAATTTACGTTGGTTAAGGTACGTTATTTGTTTCGTATTCAGTTTGCCTTTTGTAAATAGTAACGATCTTTACTTGGTTAAATTATAATCTGCATTATTAGTTTCGTATTCAGCAAGTAAGTCTTTGTTTGCAACTTTTATTGTCAAAGTTTCAAAGTATTTATTACTTTTGGCATTTTATTTTAGCTACTGCTCTGAAATAGAATGTCGAAAGTACAGAGCGTTCAAGAAAGTGGTGTCATTGTTCAAGATGCAAATCAAATATGTTTTACAACAATGCTGAAATGTTTCCTACGATAGAAGCAAATAATTTAAGTAGACTTTTTCTATTGTCATTGTAATTATTTCGTTGAAACTTATTCTAAGAGTTGACACCACTTTCATGAACGCTTTGTATAGATTTAATTGTGCCCACTTTATTGTAGACATGGTTAAGTTTGGAGGTATTGGAAGGGCGACCTACAGTCAATGCTGCCAGTTATGGCTGCTTATGTACATTGTGGACTGGATCGCTGGGAGCCAGCAATAGTGTCTGCAAACGTCATTGAGCCGAACACTTTTTGGAGCAAGTCGGAGCACCCGTCAATTAGGGGCGGCAACAAGCAGCTGATGTAGCTGCACGTGGCTTTGCAGATCACCAACTGGAAGACGCAAATTGTCAAGAACTGCATCCTCTCGCATGGTGTTTGTGCAAATTTATGTATTGTAAAACTTGATTTGTTGCTTAACAGTTAATGCTAACGCTGCATTCTTTGTATACATGTAGAGCAGATGAATGCTAGTTGTTGGAAATGCAAATCAATTCTTGATTGCTGTTATAGTTTTCGAACCACCGCTGTTTCAAAATTAGGATTTTAAGCAATTTCATGTAATTTAGAAATTGGTTTGTTGCTTAACCGTTAATGTCATCGCTGCATTCTTTGTATACATGTAGAGCAGATGAATGCTAGTTGTTGGAAATGCAAATCAATTGTTGACTGCTGGTATAGTTTTCGAACCACAGCTGTTTCAAAATTAGGATTTTAAGCAATTTCATGTAATTTAAAAATTGTTTTGTTGCTTAACCGTTAATGTCATCGCTGCATTCTTTGTATACATGTAGAGCAGATGAATGCTAGTTGTTGGAAATGCAAATCAATTCTTGATTGCTGTTATAGTTTTCGAACCACCGCTGTTTCAAAATTAGGATTTTAAGCAATTTCATGTAATTTAGAAATTGGTTTGTTGCTTAACCGTTAATGTCATCGCTGCATTCTTTGTATACATGTAGAGCAGATGAATGCTAGTTGTTGGAAATGCAAATCAATTCTTGATTGCTGTTATAGTTTTCGAACCACAGCTGTTTCAAAATTAGGATTTTAAGCAATTTCATGTAATTTAGAAATTGGTATGTTGCTTAACCGTTAATGTCATCGCTGCATTCTTTGTATACATGTAGAGCAGATGAATGCTAGTTGTTGGAAATGCAAATCAATTCTTGATTGCTGTTATAGTTTTCGAACCACAGCTGTTTCAAAATTAGGATTTTAAGCAATTTCATGTAATTTAAAAATTGGTTTGTTGCTTAACCGTTAATGTCATCGCTGCATTCTTTGTATACATGTAGAGCAGATGAATGCTAGTTGTTGGAAATGCAAATCAATTCTTGATTGCTGTTATAGTTTTCGAACCACCGCTGTTTCAAAATTAGGATTTTAAGCAATTTCATGTAATTTAGAAATTGGTTTGTTGCTTAACCGTTAATGTCATCGCTGCATTCTTTGTATACATGTAGAGCAGATGAATGCTAGTTGTTGGAAATGCAAATCAATTCTTGATTGCTGTTATAGTTTTCGAACCACAGCTGTTTCAAAATTAGGATTTTAAGCAATTTCATGTAATTTAAAAATTGGTTTGTTGCTTAACCGTTAATGTCATCGCTGCATTCTTTGTATACATGTAGAGCAGATGAATGCTAGTTGTTGGAAATGCAAATCAATTCTTGATTGCTGTTATAGTTTTCGAACCACAGCTGTTTCAAAATTAGGATTTTAAGCAATTTCATGTAATTTAGAAATTGGTTTGTTGCTTAACCGTTAATGTCATCGCTGCATTCTTTGTATACATGTAGAGCAGATGAATGCTAGTTGTTGGAAATGCAAATCAATTCTTGATTGCTGTTATAGTTTTCGAACCACAGCTGTTTCAAAATTAGGATTTTAAGCAATTTCATGTAATTTAAAAATTGGTTTGTTGCTTAACCGTTAATGTCATCGCTGCATTCTTTGTATACATGTAGAGCAGATGAATGCTAGTTGTTGGAAATGCAAATCAATTCTTGATTGCTGTTATAGTTTTCGAACCACAGCTGTTTCAAAATTAGGATTTTAAGCAATTTCATGTAATTTAAAAATTGGTTTGTTGCTTAACCGTTAATGTCATCGCTGCATTCTTTGTATACATGTAGAGCAGATGAATGCTAGTTGTTGGAAATGCAAATCAATTCTTGATTGCTGTTATAGTTTTCGAACCACAGCTGTTTCAAAATTAGGATTTTAAGCAATTTCATGTAATTTAGAAATTGGTTTGTTGCTTAACCGTTAATGTCATCGCTGCATTCTTTGTATACATGTAGAGCAGATGAATGCTAGTTGTTGGAAATGCAAATCAATTCTTGATTGCTGTTATAGTTTTCGAACCACAGCTGTTTCAAAATTAGGATTTTAAGCAATTTCATGTAATTTAAAAATTGGTTTGTTGCTTAACCGTTAATGTCATCGCTGCATTCTTTGTATACATGTAGAGCAGATGAATGCTAGTTGTTGGAAATGCAAATCAATTCTTGATTGCTGTTATAGTTTTCGAACCACCGCTGTTTCAAAATTAGGATTTTAAGCAATTTCATGTAATTTAGAAATTGGTTTGTTGCTTAACCGTTAATGTCATCGCTGCATTCTTTGTATACATGTAGAGCAGATGAATGCTAGTTGTTGGAAATGCAAATCAATTGTTGACTGCTGGTATAGTTTTCGAACCACAGCTGTTTCAAAATTAGGATTTTAAGCAATTTCATGTAATTTAAAAATTGTTTTGTTGCTTAACCGTTAATGTCATCGCTGCATTCTTTGTATACATGTAGAGCAGATGAATGCTAGTTGTTGGAAATGCAAATCAATTGTTGACTGCTGGTATAGTTTTCGAACCACAGCTGTTTCAAAATTAGGATTTTAAGCAATTTCATGTAATTTAGAAATTGGTTTGTTGCTTAACCGTTAATGTCATCGCTGCATTCTTTGTATACATGTAGAGCAGATGAATGCTAGTTGTTGGAAATGCAAATCAATTGTTGACTGCTGGTATAGTTTTCGAACCACAGCTGTTTCAAAATTAGGATTTTAAGCAATTTCATGTAATTTAAAAATTGTTTTGTTGCTTAACCGTTAATGTCATCGCTGCATTCTTTGTATACATGTAGAGCAGATGAATGCTAGTTGTTGGAAATGCAAATCAATTGTTGACTGCTGGTATAGTTTTCGAACCACAGCTGTTTCAAAATTAGGATTTTAAGCAATTTCATGTAATTTAGAAATTGGTTTGTTGCTTAACCGTTAATGTCATCGCTGCATTCTTTGTATACATGTAGAGCAGATGAATGCTAGTTGTTGGAAATGCAAATCAATTGTTGACTGCTGGTATAGTTTTCGAACCACAGCTGTTTCAAAATTAGGATTTTAAGCAATTTCATGTAATTTAAAAATTGTTTTGTTGCTTAACCGTTAATGTCATCGCTGCATTCTTTGTATACATGTAGAGCAGATGAATGCTAGTTGTTGGAAATGCAAATCAATTGTTGACTGCTGGTATAGTTTTCGAACCACAGTTGTTTTAATTTTTGGCGTTTGTGCAAAACACTGAAATTTAAAACGTAATTTGTTGCTTAACTATCAATATTCATGATAGAATTTTGATAGAGGAAATCTAAGAGCTGTCCGTAGATGATTATTTGATTTTCTATAAGAAATTCTCATGATAAAGCTGCGCTGACGAGTCCTATAAGGACGAAACAGCTTTTGTCAATCCATTCATGCAATCAATCCTGCCGAATTCCAGAGGGTGTATCAAAGACATCGATGAAGTTCTTCGAGTCATATTCGCTGCAGTCAGGGTGAGTGGACACTACATATTAATTAAAATTCGCGTACAACGCTGAATTTCGGTATTATAATTGCAATTGTGAACAGTTTAAATTGAATATTTCCAACTACATATTTTGTAATTTCCAGATTTCGTACCAGGAACACAGAAGTCGCAAGAGATCGTTTATTCGTTTTTAATTTTTATATCGGAAACTAAGCATCGCACAGCATTGCGGTTTGCATATTTGGATTCAGCATTCATTACTCTATCAGTCTATCATACTGTGTGTGCACTCAGTTTAATTTGAAATTTCCCAATTACATTTTGCAATTTTCGGACTTCGTACCAGGATCACAGAAGTTGCATGAGATCGTTTATTCGTTTTTAATTTTTATCTCGATAACTAAGAATCGCACAGCATTGCGGTTTGCATATTTGGAATCAGCATTTGCTACTCCATCATACTGCGTACTCAGTTTTATAGAATTATTGTAAAGAAATTTTAACTCTACAAACTTTGTAAATTTGGATCTCGTACCAGGATCACAGGAGTCGCAAGAGATCGTTTATTCGTTATTAATTTTTATCTCGGTAACTAAGATTCGCACAGCATTGCGGTTTGCATATTTCGATTCAGCATTTACTACTCCATCATACTGCGTACTCAGTTTTATTGAATTATTGAAAATAAATTTTGTATGAATAAACTGATTTGTATATCAATTTAATAAATGATAGTAACGAAAAAGAACTGATTTAATATTTAAACTACAGTGTGCCATCTAACGGCCAGCTGTTGAACTGCTATGTGGCGCCATCTAACCGCCCGCTGTTGAACTGCTAAGTGGCGCCATCTAACAACCCGTCGTTGAACTGCTAAGTGGCGCCATCTACCGTCAGACTCTCGAACTACTGCGTGGCGACACCTAGCGACGAACTGTGGAACTGCATGTGTGCGCCATCTACCGGCTAACTGTCGAACTGAAAATGCCGTGCCATCTGGCGAGCAATTTTTGCAAATTGCAGCAATACCAGTGCGTTTTACGTGAATTTCATAGCTGCCACGGTGTCTAGCGGACTCAATTTACCACTTAACAATGATTTAGTTTCTGTAATGTAAGTATAACAGTGATCATACAGTTACAGTAAGTATACAGCTTCCCCCGTAGTGTTGTTATTTACGTGCAGAATTGAGGTTCAGTTTGCGTGAAAATTGATGCTTCCAGCGGTTTTAGGATCCTAATTATTCATGGTGAGTTACATTGATCACTAAATCGTTATAGGCAAATGCATGTGCATTGGCACACAAAATTTGCTTCATGTTGCGCCCGATAACATCCCAAGATTTTCGGCCAATGCATAGGACAACTTCAAACCTGCCTGGGACACTCACTCACGCAGAAATCAATTCTGAACGCAATAAATCAATCATCTGAATCTATTTATTTGTCCACATATTAATTCTTTTCTGTTGGAGTGCCCGAGGACCGAGGGACAAAGCCAAGTAACCGAAGCCGATGTGAAGGGCCCCAGCCAGCCAGTCACGGTGAAGGCCCCCAACCAGCCAGTCACGGTGAAGGCCCCGGAGACGCTGCCAGGTACTGAGAACGACGGCCCATGGAGGCGGAGTACGCGGTGCAATAAGTGCGATGCCTGCCAGAGGGACGACTGCGGTGGCGCAGCTTGTGCTTAGGTAGGCTCCCGTCAGATCAAACCTGCAGCGCACAAGAACTCATTGCAAGTGGAGTAATTTAAGTGGGTTAAGGTGCGTTATTTGTTTCATACTCAGTTTGCCTTTTGTAACTAGTAACGATCTTTACTTGGTTAAATTATAATCTACATTAATAGTTTCGTATTCAGCAAGTAAGCCTTTCTTTGCAACTTTTATTTTTAAAGTTTCAACGTAGTTGTTGATTTTGGCATTTTATTTTAGTTCATGCTCTGAAATAGAATGTCGAAAGTACAAAGCGTTCAAGAAAGTGGTGTCGTTGTTCAAGATGCAAATCAAATATGTTTTACAACAATGCTGAAATGTTTCCTACAATAGAAGCAAATAATTTAAGTAGAGTTTTTCTATTGTCATTGTAATTATTTCGTTGGAACTTATTCTAAGAGTTGACACCACTTTCATGAACGCTTTGTATAGATTTAATTGTGCCCACTTTATTGTAGACATGGTGACCTACAGTCAATGCTGCCTGTTATGACTGCTTATATTCATTGTGGACTGGATCGCTGGCAGCCAGCAATAGTGTCTGCAAACATCATTCGGCCGAACACTTTGGAATGAGTCGGAGCACCCGTCGATTAGCGGCAGCGCCACGCAGCTGATGTGGCTGCACGTGGCTGTGCAGATCACCAACTGGAAGACGCGCATTGTTAAGAACTGCATTATCTCGCATGGTGTTTGTCTAAATTTGTGTAATTTAAAAATTGATTTGTTTCCTAACCATTAATGCCATCGCTGCATTCTTTGTATACATTTAAAGCAGCTGAATGCTAGTTATTGGTAATACAAATCAATTATTGATTGCTGTTATGGTTTTCGAACCACAGCTGTTTTAAAATTACGATTTTGTGCAATATCATGTACATTAAATATTAACTTATCGCTAAATCTTTACTGCAATCACTGCTTTTTGTATACATGTAGAGCTGATGCAGGGCAGTTATTGGAAATGCCAACCATTTATTGATTAGTGTTATGGTTTACAAACCACAGCTGTTTTAAAATTACGATCTTGTGCAATATCATGTACATTAAATATTAACTTATCGCTAAATCTTTACTGCAATCACTGCTTTTTGTATACATGTAGAGCTGATGCAGGGCAGTTATTGGAAATGCCAACCATTTATTGATTAGTGTTATGGTTTACGAACCACAGCTGTTTTAAAATTACGATTTTGTTTCACGCATTTTATATATTTTTATCTCGGTAACTAAGCATCGCACAGCATTGCGGTTTGCATATTTGGATTCAGCATTCATTACTCTATCAGTCTATCATACTGTGTGTGCACTCAGTTTGCAATAATTATTTGCTGGGCTATTATGTGCACATAGTTAAATATGTGTTAAATCTATATATACACATATATGGGTAGAAATAACCATTTACGTTATTAGATTAGTCTAGTAGGGTATCATTTTGGTACAAGTTTGCCTTTAAATAGCCGTAGTTTACGGATTATTAAAATAAATTTTTGGAAACTTTTAACCATTAATAGGCTACCTTTTGTCCCACGTGCACTCAAAGTTGCCTACCCGATCAGGCGCAAAAGTTTATATGGGGAGCGCTTGGAAAGTTTGTCTAACTCGTTAAATCGACAATTTATTCAATAACTAATGACTATAGGCGATGTAGAATTCAATTTTGTTGCTATTGAAGGTAATTTTGCATAAATTCGCGCGTATTCCAGTTTGCAAAATTGATTTTACGTACTTTGCGATTAATGCACGTTCCCCCGTATATTTTGGGTCGGTATAATAGTAAACTGTAATTTTGGGACCAGAATATTTTTATTTTTGGTTAGAATAAGGTTAAAATTCGTGCATATACAACGTAAAAATGAGAAACAATATAAATATAAGGCCCAGTAGAGTAGCAGGAGACTGTCTTTACAATTTAAGGTAAATAAAATACGTTTGAGGTAGAATTTGCACATTTTTCGTGAACACGTTTGTACAACAAGTAACTTTGCTAATGGTACATTGAAAATGTACATATTTTACCCCATGCTTGTACCAAATTTTTCCCCATTCTTGTACGTAGTGCTCAAATACTTACCGAATAATCATACGGACACCTGATACATTATACTCAAACACAAAGCACGTGAATGGTTGTGTGTTTTTATGTGAATGCATGTAAGCCACAAATGCATGCCTCAATTTTATCAGACGAAACAATTTTATTGCTACTATTGGAATTGTCTACTTGGTAGACATGTCTACTTGGTAGACATGTCTACCGTCTACTTGGAGTACCCTTCTCAAGTGAGTTATAGGCTTTCTTAAATAATAGTACAATTCTATATAAATATAATCGCGGGCGAGAATTGAGATACACTTTAATTCCTTACGAACTTTTAATAATCTATTTTCTTTCAGTTTTTAGCACCTAGACTGTGCGTTACTGCCTCATTTACATGGTAACGAGCGTCTAGAGCCCAGCAGCGCCTGATGGCACGGTGAAGATCCTTGGGCCCCTGACCTTAATAGCACAGCTTTTGCTTAATGGAGCTCCTGTCGGATCGTACCTACAGTGCACCAGAACTCATTGCAAGTGGAGTAATTTACGTTGGTTAAGGTACGTTATTTGTTTCGTATTCAGTTTGCCTTTTGTAAATAGTAACGATCTTTACTTGGTTAAATTATAATCTGCATTATTAGTTTCGTATTCAGCAAGTAAGTCTTTGTTTGCAACTTTTATTGTCAAAGTTTCAAAGTATTTATTACTTTTGGCATTTTATTTTAGCTACTGCTCTGAAATAGAATGTCGAAAGTACAGAGCGTTCAAGAAAGTGGTGTCATTGTTCAAGATGCAAATCAAATATGTTTTACAACAATGCTGAAATGTTTCCTACGATAGAAGCAAATAATTTAAGTAGACTTTTTCTATTGTCATTGTAATTATTTCGTTGAAACTTATTCTAAGAGTTGACACCACTTTCATGAACGCTTTGTATAGATTTAATTGTGCCCACTTTATTGTAGACATGGTTAAGTTTGGAGGTATTGGAAGGGCGACCTACAGTCAATGCTGCCAGTTATGGCTGCTTATGTACATTGTGGACTGGATCGCTGGGAGCCAGCAATAGTGTCTGCAAACGTCATTGAGCCGAACACTTTTTGGAGCAAGTCGGAGCACCCGTCAATTAGGGGCGGCAACAAGCAGCTGATGTAGCTGCACGTGGCTTTGCAGATCACCAACTGGAAGACGCAAATTGTCAAGAACTGCATCCTCTCGCATGGTGTTTGTGCAAATTTATGTATTGTAAAACTTGATTTGTTGCTTAACAGTTAATGCTAACGCTGCATTCTTTGTATACATGTAGAGCAGATGAATGCTAGTTGTTGGAAATGCAAATCAATTCTTG
Source organism: Othius punctulatus (assembly GCA_951805005.1). NCBI lineage: Eukaryota > Metazoa > Arthropoda > Insecta > Coleoptera > Staphylinidae > Othius > Othius punctulatus. The sequence goes on from OX638144.1 coordinate 70,891,869, forward strand.
ATTGCTGTTATAGTTTTCGAACCACCGCTGTTTCAAAATTAGGATTTTAAGCAATTTCATGTAATTTAAAAATTGGTTTGTTGCTTAACCGTTAATGTCATCGCTGCATTCTTTGTATACATGTAGAGCAGATGAATGCTAGTTGTTGGAAATGCAAATCAATTCTTGATTGCTGTTATAGTTTTCGAACCACCGCTGTTTCAAAATTAGGATTTTAAGCAATTTCATGTAATTTAAAAATTGGTTTGTTGCTTAACCGTTAATGTCATCGCTGCATTCTTTGTATACATGTAGAGCAGATGAATGCTAGTTGTTGGAAATGCAAATCAATTCTTGATTGCTGTTATAGTTTTCGAACCACCGCTGTTTCAAAATTAGGATTTTAAGCAATTTCATGTAATTTAAAAATTGGTTTGTTGCTTAACCGTTAATGTCATCGCTGCATTCTTTGTATACATGTAGAGCAGATGAATGCTAGTTGTTGGAAATGCAAATCAATTCTTGATTGCTGTTATAGTTTTCGAACCACAGCTGTTTCAAAATTAGGATTTTAAGCAATTTCATGTAATTTAGAAATTGGTATGTTGCTTAACCGTTAATGTCATCGCTGCATTCTTTGTATACATGTAGAGCAGATGAATGCTAGTTGTTGGAAATGCAAATCAATTCTTGATTGCTGTTATAGTTTTCGAACCACAGCTGTTTCAAAATTAGGATTTTAAGCAATTTCATGTAATTTAAAAATTGGTTTGTTGCTTAACCGTTAATGTCATCGCTGCATTCTTTGTATACATGTAGAGCAGATGAATGCTAGTTGTTGGAAATGCAAATCAATTCTTGATTGCTGTTATAGTTTTCGAACCACCGCTGTTTCAAAATTAGGATTTTAAGCAATTTCATGTAATTTAAAAATTGTTTTGTTGCTTAACCGTTAATGTCATCGCTGCATTCTTTGTATACATGTAGAGCAGATGAATGCTAGTTGTTGGAAATGCAAATCAATTCTTGATTGCTGTTATAGTTTTCGAACCACCGCTGTTTCAAAATTAGGATTTTAAGCAATTTCATGTAATTTAAAAATTGGTTTGTTGCTTAACCGTTAATGTCATCGCTGCATTCTTTGTATACATGTAGAGCAGATGAATGCTAGTTGTTGGAAATGCAAATCAATTCTTGATTGCTGTTATAGTTTTCGAACCACAGCTGTTTCAAAATTAGGATTTTAAGCAATTTCATGTAATTTAGAAATTGGTATGTTGCTTAACCGTTAATGTCATCGCTGCATTCTTTGTATACATGTAGAGCAGATGAATGCTAGTTGTTGGAAATGCAAATCAATTGTTGACTGCAGGTATAGTTTTCGAACCACAGCTGTTTCAAAATTAGGATTTTAAGCAATTTCATGTAATTTAAAAATTGTTTTGTTGCTTAACCGTTAATGTCATCGCTGCATTCTTTGTATACATGTAGAGCAGATGAATGCTAGTTGTTGTAAATGCAAATCAATTGCTGACTGCTCGTATAGTTTTCGAACCACAGCTGTTTCAAAATTAGGATTTTAAGCAATTTCATGTAATTTAAAAATTGGTTTGTTGCTTAACCGTTAATGTCATCGCTGCATTCTTTGTATACATGTAGAGCAGATGAATGCTAGTTGTTGGAAATGCAAATCAATTGTTGACTGCAGGTATAGTTTTCGAACCACAGCTGTTTCAAAATTAGGATTTTAAGCAATTTCATGTAATTTAAAAATTGTTTTGTTGCTTAACCGTTAATGTCATCGCTGCATTCTTTGTATACATGTAGAGCAGATGAATGCTAGTTGTTGGAAATGCAAATCAATTGTTGACTGCTGGTATAGTTTTCGAACCACAGTTGTTTTAATTTTTGGCGTTTGTGCAAAACACTGAAATTTAAAACGTAATTTGTTGCTTAACTATCAATATTCATGATAGAATTTTGATAGAGGAAATCTAAGAGCTGTCCGTAGATGATTATTTGATTTTCTATAAGAAATTCTCATGATAAAGCTGCGCTGACGAGTCCTATAAGGACGAAACAGCTTTTGTCAATCCATTCATGCAATCAATCCTGCCGAATTCCAGAGGGTGTATCAAAGACATCGATGAAGTTCTTCGAGTCATATTCGCTGCAGTCAGGGTGAGTGGACACTACATATTAATTAAAATTCGCGTACAACGCTGAATTTCGGTATTATAATTGCAATTGTGAACAGTTTAAATTGAATATTTCCAACTACATATTTTGTAATTTCCAGATTTCGTACCAGGAACACAGAAGTCGCAAGAGATCGTTTATTCGTTTTTAATTTTTATATCGGAAACTAAGCATCGCACAGCATTGCGGTTTGCATATTTGGATTCAGCATTCATTACTCTATCAGTCTATCATACTGTGTGTGCACTCAGTTTAATTTGAAATTTCCCAATTACATTTTGCAATTTTCGGACTTCGTACCAGGATCACAGAAGTTGCATGAGATCGTTTATTCGTTTTTAATTTTTATCTCGATAACTAAGAATCGCACAGCATTGCGGTTTGCATATTTGGAATCAGCATTTGCTACTCCATCATACTGCGTACTCAGTTTTATAGAATTATTGTAAAGAAATTTTAACTCTACAAACTTTGTAAATTTGGATCTCGTACCAGGATCACAGGAGTCGCAAGAGATCGTTTATTCGTTATTAATTATTATCTCGGTAACTAAGAATCGCACAGCATTGCGGTTTGCATATTTCGATTCAGCATTTACTACTCCATCATACTGCGTACTCAGTTTTATTGAATTATTGAAAATAAATTTTGTATGAATAAACTGATTTGTATATCAATTTAATAAATGATAGTAACGAAAAAGAACTGATTTAATATTTAAACTACAGTGTGCCATCTAACGGCCAGCTGTTGAACTGCTATGTGGCGCCATCTAACCGCCCGCTGTTGAACTGCTAAGTGGCGCCATCTAACAACCCGTCGTTGAACTGCTAAGTGGCGCCATCTACCGTCAGACTCTCGAACTACTGCGTGGCGACACCTAGCGACGAACTGTGGAACTGCATGTGTGCGCCATCTACCGGCTAACTGTCGAACTGAAAATGCCGTGCCATCTGGCGAGCAATTTTTGCAAATTGCAGCAATACCAGTGCGTTTTACGTGAATTTCATAGCTGCCACGGTGTCTAGCGGACTCAATTTACCACTTAACAATGATTTAGTTTCTGTAATGTAAGTATAACAGTGATCATACAGTTACAGTAAGTATACAGCTTCCCCCGTAGTGTTGTTATTTACGTGCAGAATTGAGGTTCAGTTTGCGTGAAAATTGATGCTTCCAGCGGTTTTAGGATCCTAATTATTCATGGTGAGTTACATTGATCACTAAATCGTTATAGGCAAATGCATGTGCATTGGCACACAAAATTTGCTTCATGTTGCGCCCGATAACATCCCAAGATTTTCGGCCAATGCATAGGACAACTTCAAACCTGCCTGGGACACTCACTCACGCAGAAATCAATTCTGAACGCAATAAATCAATCATCTGAATCTATTTATTTGTCCACATATTAATTCTTTTCTGTTGGAGTGCCCGAGGACCGAGGGACAAAGCCAAGTAACCGAAGCCGATGTGAAGGGCCCCAGCCAGCCAGTCACGGTGAAGGCCCCCAACCAGCCAGTCACGGTGAAGGCCCCGGAGACGCTGCCAGGTACTGAGAACGACGGCCCATGGAGGCGGAGTACGCGGTGCAATAAGTGCGATGCCTGCCAGAGGGACGACTGCGGTGGCGCAGCTTGTGCTTAGGTAGGCTCCCGTCAGATCAAACCTGCAGCGCACAAGAACTCATTGCAAGTGGAGTAATTTAAGTGGGTTAAGGTGCGTTATTTGTTTCATACTCAGTTTGCCTTTTGTAACTAGTAACGATCTTTACTTGGTTAAATTATAATCTACATTAATAGTTTCGTATTCAGCAAGTAAGCCTTTCTTTGCAACTTTTATTTTTAAAGTTTCAACGTAGTTGTTGATTTTGGCATTTTATTTTAGTTCATGCTCTGAAATAGAATGTCGAAAGTACAAAGCGTTCAAGAAAGTGGTGTCGTTGTTCAAGATGCAAATCAAATATGTTTTACAACAATGCTGAAATGTTTCCTACAATAGAAGCAAATAATTTAAGTAGAGTTTTTCTATTGTCATTGTAATTATTTCGTTGGAACTTATTCTAAGAGTTGACACCACTTTCATGAACGCTTTGTATAGATTTAATTGTGCCCACTTTATTGTAGACATGGTGACCTACAGTCAATGCTGCCTGTTATGACTGCTTATATTCATTGTGGACTGGATCGCTGGCAGCCAGCAATAGTGTCTGCAAACATCATTCGGCCGAACACTTTGGAATGAGTCGGAGCACCCGTCGATTAGCGGCAGCGCCACGCAGCTGATGTGGCTGCACGTGGCTGTGCAGATCACCAACTGGAAGACGCGCATTGTTAAGAACTGCATTATCTCGCATGGTGTTTGTCTAAATTTGTGTAATTTAAAAATTGATTTGTTTCCTAACCATTAATGCCATCGCTGCATTCTTTGTATACATTTAAAGCAGCTGAATGCTAGTTATTGGTAATACAAATCAATTATTGATTGCTGTTATGGTTTTCGAACCACAGCTGTTTTAAAATTACGATTTTGTGCAATATCATGTACATTAAATATTAACTTATCGCTAAATCTTTACTGCAATCACTGCTTTTTGTATACATGTAGAGCTGATGCAGGGCAGTTATTGGAAATGCCAACCATTTATTGATTAGTGTTATGGTTTACAAACCACAGCTGTTTTAAAATTACGATCTTGTGCAATATCATGTACATTAAATATTAACTTATCGCTAAATCTTTACTGCAATCACTGCTTTTTGTATACATGTAGAGCTGATGCAGGGCAGTTATTGGAAATGCCAACCATTTATTGATTAGTGTTATGGTTTACGAACCACAGCTGTTTTAAAATTACGATTTTGTTTCACGCATTTTATATATTTTTATCTCGGTAACTAAGCATCGCACAGCATTGCGGTTTGCATATTTGGATTCAGCATTCATTACTCTATCAGTCTATCATACTGTGTGTGCACTCAGTTTGCAATAATTATTTGCTGGGCTATTATGTGCACATAGTTAAATATGTGTTAAATCTATATATACACATATATGGGTAGAAATAACCATTTACGTTATTAGATTAGTCTAGTAGGGTATCATTTTGGTACAAGTTTGCCTTTAAATAGCCGTAGTTTACGGATTATTAAAATAAATTTTTGGAAACTTTTAACCATTAATAGGCTACCTTTTGTCCCACGTGCACTCAAAGTTGCCTACCCGATCAGGCGCAAAAGTTTATATGGGGAGCGCTTGGAAAGTTTGTCTAACTCGTTAAATCGACAATTTATTCAATAACTAATGACTATAGGCGATGTAGAATTCAATTTTGTTGCTATTGAAGGTAATTTTGCATAAATTCGCGCGTATTCCAGTTTGCAAAATTGATTTTACGTACTTTGCGATTAATGCACGTTCCCCCGTATATTTTGGGTCGGTATAATAGTAAACTGTAATTTTGGGACCAGAATATTTTTATTTTTGGTTAGAATAAGGTTAAAATTCGTGCATATACAACGTAAAAATGAGAAACAATATAAATATAAGGCCCAGTAGAGTAGCAGGAGACTGTCTTTACAATTTAAGGTAAATAAAATACGTTTGAGGTAGAATTTGCACATTTTTCGTGAACACGTTTGTACAACAAGTAACTTTGCTAATGGTACATTGAAAATGTACATATTTTACCCCATGCTTGTACCAAATTTTTCCCCATTCTTGTACGTAGTGCTCAAATACTTACCGAATAATCATACGGACACCTGATACATTATACTCAAACACAAAGCACGTGAATGGTTGTGTGTTTTTATGTGAATGCATGTAAGCCACAAATGCATGCCTCAATTTTATCAGACGAAACAATTTTATTGCTACTATTGGAATTGTCTACTTGGTAGACATGTCTACCGTCTACTTGGAGTACCCTTCTCAAGTGAGTTATAGGCTTTCTTAAATAATAGTACAATTCTATATAAATATAATCGCGGGCGAGAATTGAGATACACTTTAATTCCTTACGAACTTTTAATAATCTATTTTCTTTCAGTTTTTAGCACCTAGACTGTGCGTTACTGCCTCATTTACATGGTAACGAGCGTCTAGAGCCCAGCAGCGCCTGATGGCACGGTGAAGATCCTTGGGCCCCTGACCTTAATAGCACAGCTTTTGCTTAATGGAGCTCCTGTCGGATCGTACCTACAGTGCACCAGAACTCATTGCAAGTGGAGTAATTTACGTTGGTTAAGGTACGTTATTTGTTTCGTATTCAGTTTGCCTTTTGTAAATAGTAACGATCTTTACTTGGTTAAATTATAATCTGCATTATTAGTTTCGTATTCAGCAAGTAAGTCTTTGTTTGCAACTTTTATTGTCAAAGTTTCAAAGTATTTATTACTTTTGGCATTTTATTTTAGCTACTGCTCTGAAATAGAATGTCGAAAGTACAGAGCGTTCAAGAAAGTGGTGTCATTGTTCAAGATGCAAATCAAATATGTTTTACAACAATGCTGAAATGTTTCCTACGATAGAAGCAAATAATTTAAGTAGACTTTTTCTATTGTCATTGTAATTATTTCGTTGAAACTTATTCTAAGAGTTGACACCACTTTCATGAACGCTTTGTATAGATTTAATTGTGCCCACTTTATTGTAGACATGGTTAAGTTTGGAGGTATTGGAAGGGCGACCTACAGTCAATGCTGCCAGTTATGGCTGCTTATGTACATTGTGGACTGGATCGCTGGGAGCCAGCAATAGTGTCTGCAAACGTCATTGAGCCGAACACTTTTTGGAGCAAGTCGGAGCACCCGTCAATTAGGGGCGGCAACAAGCAGCTGATGTAGCTGCACGTGGCTTTGCAGATCACCAACTGGAAGACGCAAATTGTCAAGAACTGCATCCTCTCGCATGGTGTTTGTGCAAATTTATGTATTGTAAAACTTGATTTGTTGCTTAACAGTTAATGCTAACGCTGCATTCTTTGTATACATGTAGAGCAGATGAATGCTAGTTGTTGGAAATGCAAATCAATTCTTGATTGCTGTTATAGTTTTCGAACCACCGCTGTTTCAAAATTAGGATTTTAAGCAATTTCATGTAATTTAAAAATTGGTTTGTTGCTTAACCGTTAATGTCATCGCTGCATTCTTTGTATACATGTAGAGCAGATGAATGCTAGTTGTTGGAAATGCAAATCAATTCTTGATTGCTGTTATAGTTTTCGAACCACCGCTGTTTCAAAATTAGGATTTTAAGCAATTTCATGTAATTTAAAAATTGGTTTGTTGCTTAACCGTTAATGTCATCGCTGCATTCTTTGTATACATGTAGAGCAGATGAATGCTAGTTGTTGGAAATGCAAATCAATTCTTGATTGCTGTTATAGTTTTCGAACCACCGCTGTTTCAAAATTAGGATTTTAAGCAATTTCATGTAATTTAAAAATTGGTTTGTTGCTTAACCGTTAATGTCATCGCTGCATTCTTTGTATACATGTAGAGCAGATGAATGCTAGTTGTTGGAAATGCAAATCAATTCTTGATTGCTGTTATAGTTTTCGAACCACAGCTGTTTCAAAATTAGGATTTTAAGCAATTTCATGTAATTTAGAAATTGGTATGTTGCTTAACCGTTAATGTCATCGCTGCATTCTTTGTATACATGTAGAGCAGATGAATGCTAGTTGTTGGAAATGCAAATCAATTCTTGATTGCTGTTATAGTTTTCGAACCACAGCTGTTTCAAAATTAGGATTTTAAGCAATTTCATGTAATTTAAAAATTGGTTTGTTGCTTAACCGTTAATGTCATCGCTGCATTCTTTGTATACATGTAGAGCAGATGAATGCTAGTTGTTGGAAATGCAAATCAATTCTTGATTGCTGTTATAGTTTTCGAACCACCGCTGTTTCAAAATTAGGATTTTAAGCAATTTCATGTAATTTAAAAATTGTTTTGTTGCTTAACCGTTAATGTCATCGCTGCATTCTTTGTATACATGTAGAGCAGATGAATGCTAGTTGTTGGAAATGCAAATCAATTCTTGATTGCTGTTATAGTTTTCGAACCACCGCTGTTTCAAAATTAGGATTTTAAGCAATTTCATGTAATTTAAAAATTGGTTTGTTGCTTAACCGTTAATGTCATCGCTGCATTCTTTGTATACATGTAGAGCAGATGAATGCTAGTTGTTGGAAATGCAAATCAATTCTTGATTGCTGTTATAGTTTTCGAACCACAGCTGTTTCAAAATTAGGATTTTAAGCAATTTCATGTAATTTAGAAATTGGTATGTTGCTTAACCGTTAATGTCATCGCTGCATTCTTTGTATACATGTAGAGCAGATGAATGCTAGTTGTTGGAAATGCAAATCAATTGTTGACTGCAGGTATAGTTTTCGAACCACAGCTGTTTCAAAATTAGGATTTTAAGCAATTTCATGTAATTTAAAAATTGTTTTGTTGCTTAACCGTTAATGTCATCGCTGCATTCTTTGTATACATGTAGAGCAGATGAATGCTAGTTGTTGTAAATGCAAATCAATTGCTGACTGCTCGTATAGTTTTCGAACCACAGCTGTTTCAAAATTAGGATTTTAAGCAATTTCATGTAATTTAAAAATTGGTTTGTTGCTTAACCGTTAATGTCATCGCTGCATTCTTTGTATACATGTAGAGCAGATGAATGCTAGTTGTTGGAAATGCAAATCAATTCTTGATTGCTGTTATAGTTTTCGAACCACAGCTGTTTCAAAATTAGGATTTTAAGCAATTTCATGTAATTTAGAAATTGGTATGTTGCTTAACCGTTAATGTCATCGCTGCATTCTTTGTATACATGTAGAGCAGATGAATGCTAGTTGTTGGAAATGCAAATCAATTCTTGATTGCTGTTATAGTTTTCGAACCACAGCTGTTTCAAAATTAGGATTTTAAGCAATTTCATGTAATTTAAAAATTGGTTTGTTGCTTAACCGTTAATGTCATCGCTGCATTCTTTGTATACATGTAGAGCAGATGAATGCTAGTTGTTGGAAATGCAAATCAATTCTTGATTGCTGTTATAGTTTTCGAACCACCGCTGTTTCAAAATTAGGATTTTAAGCAATTTCATGTAATTTAAAAATTGTTTTGTTGCTTAACCGTTAATGTCATCGCTGCATTCTTTGTATACATGTAGAGCAGATGAATGCTAGTTGTTGGAAATGCAAATCAATTCTTGATTGCTGTTATAGTTTTCGAACCACCGCTGTTTCAAAATTAGGATTTTAAGCAATTTCATGTAATTTAAAAATTGGTTTGTTGCTTAACCGTTAATGTCATCGCTGCATTCTTTGTATACATGTAGAGCAGATGAATGCTAGTTGTTGGAAATGCAAATCAATTCTTGATTGCTGTTATAGTTTTCGAACCACAGCTGTTTCAAAATTAGGATTTTAAGCAATTTCATGTAATTTAGAAATTGGTATGTTGCTTAACCGTTAATGTCATCGCTGCATTCTTTGTATACATGTAGAGCAGATGAATGCTAGTTGTTGGAAATGCAAATCAATTGTTGACTGCAGGTATAGTTTTCGAACCACAGCTGTTTCAAAATTAGGATTTTAAGCAATTTCATGTAATTTAAAAATTGTTTTGTTGCTTAACCGTTAATGTCATCGCTGCATTCTTTGTATACATGTAGAGCAGATGAATGCTAGTTGTTGTAAATGCAAATCAATTGCTGACTGCTCGTATAGTTTTCGAACCACAGCTGTTTCAAAATTAGGATTTTAAGCAATTTCATGTAATTTAAAAATTGGTTTGTTGCTTAACCGTTAATGTCATCGCTGCATTCTTTGTATACATGTAGAGCAGATGAATGCTAGTTGTTGGAAATGCAAATCAATTGTTGACTGCAGGTATAGTTTTCGAACCACAGCTGTTTCAAAATTAGGATTTTAAGCAATTTCATGTAATTTAAAAATTGTTTTGTTGCTTAACCGTTAATGTCATCGCTGCATTCTTTGTATACATGTAGAGCAGATGAATGCTAGTTGTTGTAAATGCAAATCAATTGCTGACTGCTCGTATAGTTTTCGAACCACAGCTGTTTCAAAATTAGGATTTTAAGCAATTTCATGTAATTTAAAAATTGGTTTGTTGCTTAACCGTTAATGTCATCGCTGCATTCTTTGTATACATGTAGAGCAGATGAATGCTAGTTGTTGTAAATGCAAATCAATTGCTGACTGCTCGTATAGTTTTCGAACCACAGCTGTTTCAAAATTAGGATTTTAAGCAATTTCATGTAATTTAGAAATTGGTATGTTGCTTAACCGTTAATGTCATCGCTGCATTCTTTGTATACATGTAGAGCAGATGAATGCTAGTTGTTGGAAATGCAAATCAATTCTTGATTGCTGTTATAGTTTTCGAACCACCGCTGTTTCAAAATTAGGATTTTAAGCAATTTCATGTAATTTAGAAATTGGTATGTTGCTTAACCGTTAATGTCATCGCTGCATTCTTTGTATACATGTAGAGCAGATGAATGCTAGTTGTTGGAAATGCAAATCAATTGTTGACTGCAGGTATAGTTTTCGAACCACAGCTGTTTCAAAATTAGGATTTTAAGCAATTTCATGTAATTTAAAAATTGTTTTGTTGCTTAACCGTTAATGTCATCGCTGCATTCTTTGTATACATGTAGAGCAGATGAATGCTAGTTGTTGGAAATGCAAATCAATTCTTGATTGCTGTTATAGTTTTCGAACCACCGCTGTTTCAAAATTAGGATTTTAAGCAATTTCATGTAATTTAGAAATTGGTATGTTGCTTAACCGTTAATGTCATCGCTGCATTCTTTGTATACATGTAGAGCAGATGAATGCTAGTTGTTGGAAATGCAAATCAATTGTTGACTGCAGGTATAGTTTTCGAACCACAGCTGTTTCAAAATTAGGATTTTAAGCAATTTCATGTAATTTAAAAATTGTTTTGTTGCTTAACCGTTAATGTCATCGCTGCATTCTTTGTATACATGTAGAGCAGATGAATGCTAGTTGTTGTAAATGCAAATCAATTGCTGACTGCTCGTATAGTTTTCGAACCACAGCTGTTTCAAAATTAGGATTTTAAGCAATTTCATGTAATTTAGAAATTGGTTTGTTGCTTAACCGTTAATGTCATCGCTGCATTCTTTGTATACATGTAGAGCAGATGAATGCTAGTTGTTGGAAATGCAAATCAATTGTTGACTGCAGGTATAGTTTTCGAACCACAGCTGTTTCAAAATTAGGATTTTAAGCAATTTCATGTAATTTAAAAATTGTTTTGTTGCTTAACCGTTAATGTCATCGCTGCATTCTTTGTATACATGTAGAGCAGATGAATGCTAGTTGTTGGAAATGCAAATCAATTGTTGACTGCTGGTATAGTTTTCGAACCACAGTTGTTTTAATTTTTGGCGTTTGTGCAAAACACTGAAATTTAAAACGTAATTTGTTGCTTAACTATCAATATTCATGATAGAATTTTGATAGAGGAAATCTAAGAGCTGTCCGTAGATGATTATTTGATTTTCTATAAGAAATTCTCATGATAAAGCTGCGCTGACGAGTCCTATAAGGACGAAACAGCTTTTGTCAATCCATTCATGCAATCAATCCTGCCGAATTCCAGAGGGTGTATCAAAGACATCGATGAAGTTCTTCGAGTCATATTCGCTGCAGTCAGGGTGAGTGGACACTACATATTAATTAAAATTCGCGTACAACGCTGAATTTCGGTATTATAATTGCAATTGTGAACAGTTTAAATTGAATATTTCCAACTACATATTTTGTAATTTCCAGATTTCGTACCAGGAACACAGAAGTCGCAAGAGATCGTTTATTCGTTTTTAATTTTTATATCGGAAACTAAGCATCGCACAGCATTGCGGTTTGCATATTTGGATTCAGCATTCATTACTCTATCAGTCTATCATACTGTGTGTGCACTCAGTTTAATTTGAAATTTCCCAATTACATTTTGCAATTTTCGGACTTCGTACCAGGATCACAGAAGTTGCACGAGATCGTTTATTCGTTTTTAATTTTTATCTCGATAACTAAGAATCGCACAGCATTGCGGTTTGCATATTTGGAATCAGCATTTGCTACTCCATCATACTGCGTACTCAGTTTTATAGAATTATTGTAAAGAAATTTTAACTCTACAAACTTTGTAAATTTGGATCTCGTACCAGGATCACAGAAGTCGCAAGAGATCTTTTATTCGTTATTAATTTTTATCTCGGTAACTAAGAATCGCACAGCATTGCGGTTTGCATATTTGGAATCAGCATTTGCTACTGCATCATACTGCGTACTCAGTTTTACCGAATTACTGTAAAGAAATTTTAACACTACAAAGTTTGTAAATTTGGATCTCGTACCAGGATCACAGGAGTCGCAAGAGATCGTTTATTCGTTATTAATTATTATCTCGGTAACTAAGAATCGCACAGCATTGCGGTTTGCATATTTCGATTCAGCATTTACTACTCCATCATACTGCGTACTCAGTTTTATTGAATTATTGAAAATAAATTTTGTATGAATAAACTGATTTGTATATCAATTTAATAAATGATAGTAACGAAAAAGAACTGATTTAATATTTAAACTACAGTGTGCCATCTAACGGCCAGCTGTTGAACTGCTATGTGGCGCCATCTAACCGCCCGCTGTTGAACTGCTAAGTGGCGCCATCTAACAACCCGTCGTTGAACTGCTAAGTGGCGCCATCTACCGTCAGACTCTCGAACTACTGCGTGGCGACACCTAGCGACGAACTGTGGAACTGCATGTGTGCGCCATCTACCGGCTAACTGTCGAACTGAAAATGCCGTGCCATCTGGCGAGCAATTTTTGCAAATTGCAGCAATACCAGTGCGTTTTACGTGAATTTCATAGCTGCCACGGTGTCTAGCGGACTCAATTTACCACTTAACAATGATTTAGTTTCTGTAATGTAAGTATAACAGTGATCATACAGTTACAGTAAGTATACAGCTTCCCCCGTAGTGTTGTTATTTACGTGCAGAATTGAGGTTCAGTTTGCGTGAAAATTGATGCTTCCAGCGGTTTTAGGATCCTAATTATTCATGGTGAGTTACATTGATCACTAAATCGTTATAGGCAAATGCATGTGCATTGGCACACAAAATTTGCTTCATGTTGCGCCCGATAACATCCCAAGATTTTCGGCCAATGCATAGGACAACTTCAAACCTGCCTGGGACACTCACTCACGCAGAAATCAATTCTGAACGCAATAAATCAATCATCTGAATCTATTTATTTGTCCACATATTAATTCTTTTCTGTTGGAGTGCCCGAGGACCGAGGGACAAAGCCAAGTAACCGAAGCCGATGTGAAGGGCCCCAGCCAGCCAGTCACGGTGAAGGCCCCCAACCAGCCAGTCACGGTGAAGGCCCCGGAGACGCTGCCAGGTACTGAGAACGACGGCCCATGGAGGCGGAGTACGCGGTGCAATAAGTGCGATGCCTGCCAGAGGGACGACTGCGGTGGCGCAGCTTGTGCTTAGGTAGGCTCCCGTCAGATCAAACCTGCAGCGCACAAGAACTCATTGCAAGTGGAGTAATTTAAGTGGGTTAAGGTGCGTTATTTGTTTCATACTCAGTTTGCCTTTTGTAACTAGTAACGATCTTTACTTGGTTAAATTATAATCTACATTAATAGTTTCGTATTCAGCAAGTAAGCCTTTCTTTGCAACTTTTATTTTTAAAGTTTCAACGTAGTTGTTGATTTTGGCATTTTATTTTAGTTCATGCTCTGAAATAGAATGTCGAAAGTACAAAGCGTTCAAGAAAGTGGTGTCGTTGTTCAAGATGCAAATCAAATATGTTTTACAACAATGCTGAAATGTTTCCTACAATAGAAGCAAATAATTTAAGTAGAGTTTTTCTATTGTCATTGTAATTATTTCGTTGGAACTTATTCTAAGAGTTGACACCACTTTCATGAACGCTTTGTATAGATTTAATTGTGCCCACTTTATTGTAGACATGGTGACCTACAGTCAATGCTGCCTGTTATGACTGCTTATATTCATTGTGGACTGGATCGCTGGCAGCCAGCAATAGTGTCTGCAAACATCATTCGGCCGAACACTTTGGAATGAGTCGGAGCACCCGTCGATTAGCGGCAGCGCCACGCAGCTGATGTGGCTGCACGTGGCTGTGCAGATCACCAACTGGAAGACGCGCATTGTTAAGAACTGCATTATCTCGCATGGTGTTTGTCTAAATTTGTGTAATTTAAAAATTGATTTGTTTCCTAACCATTAATGCCATCGCTGCATTCTTTGTATACATTTAAAGCAGCTGAATGCTAGTTATTGGTAATACAAATCAATTATTGATTGCTGTTATGGTTTTCGAACCACAGCTGTTTTAAAATTACGATTTTGTGCAATATCATGTACATTAAATATTAACTTATCGCTAAATCTTTACTGCAATCACTGCTTTTTGTATACATGTAGAGCTGATGCAGGGCAGTTATTGGAAATGCCAACCATTTATTGATTAGTGTTATGGTTTACAAACCACAGCTGTTTTAAAATTACGATCTTGTGCAATATCATGTACATTAAATATTAACTTATCGCTAAATCTTTACTGCAATCACTGCTTTTTGTATACATGTAGAGCTGATGCAGGGCAGTTATTGGAAATGCCAACCATTTATTGATTAGTGTTATGGTTTACGAACCACAGCTGTTTTAAAATTACGATTTTGTTTCACGCATTTTATATATTTTTATCTCGGTAACTAAGCATCGCACAGCATTGCGGTTTGCATATTTGGATTCAGCATTCATTACTCTATCAGTCTATCATACTGTGTGTGCACTCAGTTTGCAATAATTATTTGCTGGGCTATTATGTGCACATAGTTAAATATGTGTTAAATCTATATATACACATATATGGGTAGAAATAACCATTTACGTTATTAGATTAGTCTAGTAGGGTATCATTTTGGTACAAGTTTGCCTTTAAATAGCCGTAGTTTACGGATTATTAAAATAAATTTTTGGAAACTTTTAACCATTAATAGGCTACCTTTTGTCCCACGTGCACTCAAAGTTGCCTACCCGATCAGGCGCAAAAGTTTATATGGGGAGCGCTTGGAAAGTTTGTCTAACTCGTTAAATCGACAATTTATTCAATAACTAATGACTATAGGCGATGTAGAATTCAATTTTGTTGCTATTGAAGGTAATTTTGCATAAATTCGCGCGTATTCCAGTTTGCAAAATTGATTTTACGTACTTTGCGATTAATGCACGTTCCCCCGTATATTTTGGGTCGGTATAATAGTAAACTGTAATTTTGGGACCAGAATATTTTTATTTTTGGTTAGAATAAGGTTAAAATTCGTGCATATACAACGTAAAAATGAGAAACAATATAAATATAAGGCCCAGTAGAGTAGCAGGAGACTGTCTTTACAATTTAAGGTAAATAAAATACGTTTGAGGTAGAATTTGCACATTTTTCGTGAACACGTTTGTACAACAAGTAACTTTGCTAATGGTACATTGAAAATGTACATATTTTACCCCATGCTTGTACCAAATTTTTCCCCATTCTTGTACGTAGTGCTCAAATACTTACCGAATAATCATACGGACACCTGATACATTATACTCAAACACAAAGCACGTGAATGGTTGTGTGTTTTTATGTGAATGCATGTAAGCCACAAATGCATGCCTCAATTTTATCAGACGAAACAATTTTATTGCTACTATTGGAATTGTCTACTTGGTAGACATGTCTACCGTCTACTTGGAGTACCCTTCTCAAGTGAGTTATAGGCTTTCTTAAATAATAGTACAATTCTATATAAATATAATCGCGGGCGAGAATTGAGATACACTTTAATTCCTTACGAACTTTTAATAATCTATTTTCTTTCAGTTTTTAGCACCTAGACTGTGCGTTACTGCCTCATTTACATGGTAACGAGCGTCTAGAGCCCAGCAGCGCCTGATGGCACGGTGAAGATCCTTGGGCCCCTGACCTTAATAGCACAGCTTTTGCTTAATGGAGCTCCTGTCGGATCGTACCTACAGTGCACCAGAACTCATTGCAAGTGGAGTAATTTACGTTGGTTAAGGTACGTTATTTGTTTCGTATTCAGTTTGCCTTTTGTAAATAGTAACGATCTTTACTTGGTTAAATTATAATCTGCATTATTAGTTTCGTATTCAGCAAGTAAGTCTTTGTTTGCAACTTTTATTGTCAAAGTTTCAAAGTATTTATTACTTTTGGCATTTTATTTTAGCTACTGCTCTGAAATAGAATGTCGAAAGTACAGAGCGTTCAAGAAAGTGGTGTCATTGTTCAAGATGCAAATCAAATATGTTTTACAACAATGCTGAAATGTTTCCTACGATAGAAGCAAATAATTTAAGTAGACTTTTTCTATTGTCATTGTAATTATTTCGTTGAAACTTATTCTAAGAGTTGACACCACTTTCATGAACGCTTTGTATAGATTTAATTGTGCCCACTTTATTGTAGACATGGTTAAGTTTGGAGGTATTGGAAGGGCGACCTACAGTCAATGCTGCCAGTTATGGCTGCTTATGTACATTGTGGACTGGATCGCTGGGAGCCAGCAATAGTGTCTGCAAACGTCATTGAGCCGAACACTTTTTGGAGCAAGTCGGAGCACCCGTCAATTAGGGGCGGCAACAAGCAGCTGATGTAGCTGCACGTGGCTTTGCAGATCACCAACTGGAAGACGCAAATTGTCAAGAACTGCATCCTCTCGCATGGTGTTTGTGCAAATTTATGTATTGTAAAACTTGATTTGTTGCTTAACAGTTAATGCTAACGCTGCATTCTTTGTATACATGTAGAGCAGATGAATGCTAGTTGTTGGAAATGCAAATCAATTCTTGATTGCTGTTATAGTTTTCGAACCACCGCTGTTTCAAAATTAGGATTTTAAGCAATTTCATGTAATTTAGAAATTGGTTTGTTGCTTAACCGTTAATGTCATCGCTGCATTCTTTGTATACATGTAGAGCAGATGAATGCTAGTTGTTGGAAATGCAAATCAATTGTTGACTGCTGGTATAGTTTTCGAACCACAGCTGTTTCAAAATTAGGATTTTAAGCAATTTCATGTAATTTAAAAATTGTTTTGTTGCTTAACCGTTAATGTCATCGCTGCATTCTTTGTATACATGTAGAGCAGATGAATGCTAGTTGTTGGAAATGCAAATCAATTGTTGACTGCTGGTATAGTTTTCGAACCACAGCTGTTTCAAAATTAGGATTTTAAGCAATTTCATGTAATTTAGAAATTGGTTTGTTGCTTAACCGTTAATGTCATCGCTGCATTCTTTGTATACATGTAGAGCAGATGAATGCTAGTTGTTGGAAATGCAAATCAATTGTTGACTGCTGGTATAGTTTTCGAACCACAGCTGTTTCAAAATTAGGATTTTAAGCAATTTCATGTAATTTAAAAATTGTTTTGTTGCTTAACCGTTAATGTCATCGCTGCATTCTTTGTATACATGTAGAGCAGATGAATGCTAGTTGTTGGAAATGCAAATCAATTGTTGACTGCTGGTATAGTTTTCGAACCACAGTTGTTTTAATTTTTGGCGTTTGTGCAAAACACTGAAATTTAAAACGTAATTTGTTGCTTAACTATCAATATTCATGATAGAATTTTGATAGAGGAAATCTAAGAGCTGTCCGTAGATGATTATTTGATTTTCTATAAGAAATTCTCATGATAAAGCTGTGCTGACGAGTCCTATAAGGACGAAACAGCTTTTGTCAATCCATTCATGCAATCAATCCTGCCGAATTCCAGAGGGTGTATCAAAGACATCGATGAAGTTCTTCGAGTCATATTCGCTGCAGTCAGGGTGAGTGGACACTACATATTAATTAAAATTCGCGTACAACGCTGAATTTCGGTATTATAATTGCAATTGTGAACAGTTTAAATTGAATATTTCCAACTACATATTTTGTAATTTCCAGATTTCGTACCAGGAACACAGAAGTCGCAAGAGATCGTTTATTCGTTTTTAATTTTTATATCGGAAACTAAGCATCGCACAGCATTGCGGTTTGCATATTTGGATTCAGCATTCATTACTCTATCAGTCTATCATACTGTGTGTGCACTCAGTTTAATTTGAAATTTCCCAATTACATTTTGCAATTTTCGGACTTCGTACCAGGATCACAGAAGTTGCATGAGATCGTTTATTCGTTTTTAATTTTTATCTCGATAACTAAGAATCGCACAGCATTGCGGTTTGCATATTTGGAATCAGCATTTGCTACTCCATCATACTGCGTACTCAGTTTTATAGAATTATTGTAAAGAAATTTTAACTCTACAAACTTTGTAAATTTGGATCTCGTACCAGGATCACAGGAGTCGCAAGAGATCGTTTATTCGTTATTAATTTTTATCTCGGTAACTAAGATTCGCACAGCATTGCGGTTTGCATATTTCGATTCAGCATTTACTACTCCATCATACTGCGTACTCAGTTTTATTGAATTATTGAAAATAAATTTTGTATGAATAAACTGATTTGTATATCAATTTAATAAATGATAGTAACGAAAAAGAACTGATTTAATATTTAAACTACAGTGTGCCATCTAACGGCCAGCTGTTGAACTGCTATGTGGCGCCATCTAACCGCCCGCTGTTGAACTGCTAAGTGGCGCCATCTAACAACCCGTCGTTGAACTGCTAAGTGGCGCCATCTACCGTCAGACTCTCGAACTACTGCGTGGCGACACCTAGCGACGAACTGTGGAACTGCATGTGTGCGCCATCTACCGGCTAACTGTCGAACTGAAAATGCCGTGCCATCTGGCGAGCAATTTTTGCAAATTGCAGCAATACCAGTGCGTTTTACGTGAATTTCATAGCTGCCACGGTGTCTAGCGGACTCAATTTACCACTTAACAATGATTTAGTTTCTGTAATGTAAGTATAACAGTGATCATACAGTTACAGTAAGTATACAGCTTCCCCCGTAGTGTTGTTATTTACGTGCAGAATTGAGGTTCAGTTTGCGTGAAAATTGATGCTTCCAGCGGTTTTAGGATCCTAATTATTCATGGTGAGTTACATTGATCACTAAATCGTTATAGGCAAATGCATGTGCATTGGCACACAAAATTTGCTTCATGTTGCGCCCGATAACATCCCAAGATTTTCGGCCAATGCATAGGACAACTTCAAACCTGCCTGGGACACTCACTCACGCAGAAATCAATTCTGAACGCAATAAATCAATCATCTGAATCTATTTATTTGTCCACATATTAATTCTTTTCTGTTGGAGTGCCCGAGGACCGAGGGACAAAGCCAAGTAACCGAAGCCGATGTGAAGGGCCCCAGCCAGCCAGTCACGGTGAAGGCCCCCAACCAGCCAGTCACGGTGAAGGCCCCGGAGACGCTGCCAGGTACTGAGAACGACGGCCCATGGAGGCGGAGTACGCGGTGCAATAAGTGCGATGCCTGCCAGAGGGACGACTGCGGTGGCGCAGCTTGTGCTTAGGTAGGCTCCCGTCAGATCAAACCTGCAGCGCACAAGAACTCATTGCAAGTGGAGTAATTTAAGTGGGTTAAGGTGCGTTATTTGTTTCATACTCAGTTTGCCTTTTGTAACTAGTAACGATCTTTACTTGGTTAAATTATAATCTACATTAATAGTTTCGTATTCAGCAAGTAAGCCTTTCTTTGCAACTTTTATTTTTAAAGTTTCAACGTAGTTGTTGATTTTGGCATTTTATTTTAGTTCATGCTCTGAAATAGAATGTCGAAAGTACAAAGCGTTCAAGAAAGTGGTGTCGTTGTTCAAGATGCAAATCAAATATGTTTTACAACAATGCTGAAATGTTTCCTACAATAGAAGCAAATAATTTAAGTAGAGTTTTTCTATTGTCATTGTAATTATTTCGTTGGAACTTATTCTAAGAGTTGACACCACTTTCATGAACGCTTTGTATAGATTTAATTGTGCCCACTTTATTGTAGACATGGTGACCTACAGTCAATGCTGCCTGTTATGACTGCTTATATTCATTGTGGACTGGATCGCTGGCAGCCAGCAATAGTGTCTGCAAACATCATTCGGCCGAACACTTTGGAATGAGTCGGAGCACCCGTCGATTAGCGGCAGCGCCACGCAGCTGATGTGGCTGCACGTGGCTGTGCAGATCACCAACTGGAAGACGCGCATTGTTAAGAACTGCATTATCTCGCATGGTGTTTGTCTAAATTTGTGTAATTTAAAAATTGATTTGTTTCCTAACCATTAATGCCATCGCTGCATTCTTTGTATACATTTAAAGCAGCTGAATGCTAGTTATTGGTAATACAAATCAATTATTGATTGCTGTTATGGTTTTCGAACCACAGCTGTTTTAAAATTACGATTTTGTGCAATATCATGTACATTAAATATTAACTTATCGCTAAATCTTTACTGCAATCACTGCTTTTTGTATACATGTAGAGCTGATGCAGGGCAGTTATTGGAAATGCCAACCATTTATTGATTAGTGTTATGGTTTACGAACCACAGCTGTTTTAAAATTACGATTTTGTTTCACGCATTTTATATATTTTTATCTCGGTAACTAAGCATCGCACAGCATTGCGGTTTGCATATTTGGATTCAGCATTCATTACTCTATCAGTCTATCATACTGTGTGTGCACTCAGTTTGCAATAATTATTTGCTGGGCTATTATGTGCACATAGTTAAATATGTGTTAAATCTATATATACACATATATGGGTAGAAATAACCATTTACGTTATTAGATTAGTCTAGTAGGGTATCATTTTGGTACAAGTTTGCCTTTAAATAGCCGTAGTTTACGGATTATTAAAATAAATTTTTGGAAACTTTTAACCATTAATAGGCTACCTTTTGTCCCACGTGCACTCAAAGTTGCCTACCCGATCAGGCGCAAAAGTTTATATGGGGAGCGCTTGGAAAGTTTGTCTAACTCGTTAAATCGACAATTTATTCAATAACTAATGACTATAGGCGATGTAGAATTCAATTTTGTTGCTATTGAAGGTAATTTTGCATAAATTCGCGCGTATTCCAGTTTGCAAAATTGATTTTACGTACTTTGCGATTAATGCACGTTCCCCCGTATATTTTGGGTCGGTATAATAGTAAACTGTAATTTTGGGACCAGAATATTTTTATTTTTGGTTAGAATAAGGTTAAAATTCGTGCATATACAACGTAAAAATGAGAAACAATATAAATATAAGGCCCAGTAGAGTAGCAGGAGACTGTCTTTACAATTTAAGGTAAATAAAATACGTTTGAGGTAGAATTTGCACATTTTTCGTGAACACGTTTGTACAACAAGTAACTTTGCTAATGGTACATTGAAAATGTACATATTTTACCCCATGCTTGTACCAAATTTTTCCCCATTCTTGTACGTAGTGCTCAAATACTTACCGAATAATCATACGGACACCTGATACATTATACTCAAACACAAAGCACGTGAATGGTTGTGTGTTTTTATGTGAATGCATGTAAGCCACAAATGCATGCCTCAATTTTATCAGACGAAACAATTTTATTGCTACTATTGGAATTGTCTACTTGGTAGACATGTCTACCGTCTACTTGGAGTACCCTTCTCAAGTGAGTTATAGGCTTTCTTAAATAATAGTACAATTCTATATAAATATAATCGCGGGCGAGAATTGAGATACACTTTAATTCCTTACGAACTTTTAATAATCTATTTTCTTTCAGTTTTTAGCACCTAGACTGTGCGTTACTGCCTCATTTACATGGTAACGAGCGTCTAGAGCCCAGCAGCGCCTGATGGCACGGTGAAGATCCTTGGGCCCCTGACCTTAATAGCACAGCTTTTGCTTAATGGAGCTCCTGTCGGATCGAACCTACAGTGCACCAGAACTCATTGCAAGTGGAGTAATTTACGTTGGTTAAGGTACGTTATTTGTTTCGTATTCAGTTTGCCTTTTGTAAATAGTAACGATCTTTACTTGGTTAAATTATAATCTGCATTATTAGTTTCGTATTCAGCAAGTAAGTCTTTGTTTGCAACTTTTATTGTCAAAGTTTCAAAGTATTTATTACTTTTGGCATTTTATTTTAGCTACTGCTCTGAAATAGAATGTCGAAAGTACAGAGCGTTCAAGAAAGTGGTGTCATTGTTCAAGATGCAAATCAAATATGTTTTACAACAATGCTGAAATGTTTCCTACGATAGAAGCAAATAATTTAAGTAGACTTTTTCTATTGTCATTGTAATTATTTCGTTGAAACTTATTCTAAGAGTTGACACCACTTTCATGAACGCTTTGTATAGATTTAATTGTGCCCACTTTATTGTAGACATGGTTAAGTTTGGAGGTATTGGAAGGGCGACCTACAGTCAATGCTGCCAGTTATGGCTGCTTATGTACATTGTGGACTGGATCGCTGGGAGCCAGCAATAGTGTCTGCAAACGTCATTGAGCCGAACACTTTTTGGAGCAAGTCGGAGCACCCGTCAATTAGGGGCGGCAACAAGCAGCTGATGTAGCTGCACGTGGCTTTGCAGATCACCAACTGGAAGACGCAAATTGTCAAGAACTGCATCCTCTCGCATGGTGTTTGTGCAAATTTATGTATTGTAAAACTTGATTTGTTGCTTAACAGTTAATGCTAACGCTGCATTCTTTGTATACATGTAGAGCAGATGAATGCTAGTTGTTGGAAATGCAAATCAATTCTTGATTGCTGTTATAGTTTTCGAACCACAGCTGTTTCAAAATTAGGATTTTAAGCAATTTCATGTAATTTAGAAATTGGTATGTTGCTTAACCGTTAATGTCATCGCTGCATTCTTTGTATACATGTAGAGCAGATGAATGCTAGTTGTTGGAAATGCAAATCAATTGTTGACTGCAGGTATAGTTTTCGAACCACAGCTGTTTCAAAATTAGGATTTTAAGCAATTTCATGTAATTTAAAAATTGTTTTGTTGCTTAACCGTTAATGTCATCGCTGCATTCTTTGTATACATGTAGAGCAGATGAATGCTAGTTGTTGGAAATGCAAATTAATTGTTGACTGCTGGTATAGTTTTCGAACCACAGCTGTTTCAAAATTAGGATTTTAAGCAATTTCATGTAATTTAGAAATTGGTTTGTTGCTTAACCGTTAATGTCATCGCTGCATTCTTTGTATACATGTAGAGCAGATGAATGCTAGTTGTTGGAAATGCAAATCAATTGTTGACTGCTGGTATAGTTTTCGAACCACAGCTGTTTCAAAATTAGGATTTTAAGCAATTTCATGTAATTTAAAAATTGTTTTGTTGCTTAACCGTTAATGTCATCGCTGCATTCTTTGTATACATGTAGAGCAGATGAATGCTAGTTGTTGGAAATGCAAATCAATTGTTGACTGCTGGTATAGTTTTCGAACCACAGCTGTTTCAAAATTAGGATTTTAAGCAATTTCATGTAATTTAAAAATTGGTTTGTTGCTTAACCGTTAATGTCATCGCTGCATTCTTTGTATACATGTAGAGCAGATGAATGCTAGTTGTTGGAAATGCAAATCAATTCTTGATTGCTGTTATAGTTTTCGAACCACAGCTGTTTCAAAATTAGGATTTTAAGCAATTTCATGTAATTTAGAAATTGGTTTGTTGCTTAACCGTTAATGTCATCGCTGCATTCTTTGTATACATGTAGAGCAGATGAATGCTAGTTGTTGGAAATGCAAATCAATTGTTGACTGCTGGTATAGTTTTCGAACCACAGCTGTTTCAAAATTAGGATTTTAAGCAATTTCATGTAATTTAGAAATTGGTTTGTTGCTTAACCGTTAATGTCATCGCTGCATTCTTTGTATACATGTAGAGCAGATGAATGCTAGTTGTTGGAAATGCAAATCAATTGTTGACTGCTGGTATAGTTTTCGAACCACAGCTGTTTCAAAATTAGGATTTTAAGCAATTTCATGTAATTTAAAAATTGTTTTGTTGCTTAACCGTTAATGTCATCGCTGCATTCTTTGTATACATGTAGAGCAGATGAATGCTAGTTGTTGGAAATGCAAATCAATTGTTGACTGCTGGTATAGTTTTCGAACCACAGCTGTTTCAAAATTAGGATTTTAAGCAATTTCATGTAATTTAAAAATTGGTTTGTTGCTTAACCGTTAATGTCATCGCTGCATTCTTTGTATACATGTAGAGCAGATGAATGCTAGTTGTTGGAAATGCAAATCAATTGTTGACTGCTGGTATAGTTTTCGAACCACAGCTGTTTCAAAATTAGGATTTTAAGCAATTTCATGTAATTTAAAAATTGTTTTGTTGCTTAACCGTTAATGTCATCGCTGCATTCTTTGTATACATGTAGAGCAGATGAATGCTAGTTGTTGGAAATGCAAATCAATTGTTGACTGCTGGTATAGTTTTCGAACCACAGCTGTTTCAAAATTAGGATTTTAAGCAATTTCATGTAATTTAAAAATTGGTTTGTTGCTTAACCGTTAATGTCATCGCTGCATTCTTTGTATACATGTAGAGCAGATGAATGCTAGTTGTTGGAAATGCAAATCAATTGTTGACTGCAGGTATAGTTTTCGAACCACAGCTGTTTCAAAATTAGGATTTTAAGCAATTTCATGTAATTTAAAAATTGTTTTGTTGCTTAACCGTTAATGTCATCGCTGCATTCTTTGTATACATGTAGAGCAGATGAATGCTAGTTGTTGTAAATGCAAATCAATTGCTGACTGCTCGTATAGTTTTCGAACCACAGCTGTTTCAAAATTAGGATTTTAAGCAATTTCATGTAATTTAGAAATTGGTTTGTTGCTTAACCGTTAATGTCATCGCTGCATTCTTTGTATACATGTAGAGCAGATGAATGCTAGTTGTTGGAAATGCAAATCAATTGTTGACTGCAGGTATAGTTTTCGAACCAC
Organism: Othius punctulatus; assembly: GCA_951805005.1. Taxonomy (NCBI): domain Eukaryota; kingdom Metazoa; phylum Arthropoda; class Insecta; order Coleoptera; family Staphylinidae; genus Othius; species Othius punctulatus. The sequence goes on from OX638144.1 coordinate 70,917,102, forward strand.
AGCTGTTTCAAAATTAGGATTTTAAGCAATTTCATGTAATTTAAAAATTGTTTTGTTGCTTAACCGTTAATGTCATCGCTGCATTCTTTGTATACATGTAGAGCAGATGAATGCTAGTTGTTGGAAATGCAAATCAATTGTTGACTGCTGGTATAGTTTTCGAACCACAGTTGTTTTAATTTTTGGCGTTTGTGCAAAACACTGAAATTTAAAACGTAATTTGTTGCTTAACTATCAATATTCATGATAGAATTTTGATAGAGGAAATCTAAGAGCTGTCCGTAGATGATTATTTGATTTTCTATAAGAAATTCTCATGATAAAGCTGCGCTGACGAGTCCTATAAGGACGAAACAGCTTTTGTCAATCCATTCATGCAATCAATCCTGCCGAATTCCAGAGGGTGTATCAAAGACATCGATGAAGTTCTTCGAGTCATATTCGCTGCAGTCAGGGTGAGTGGACACTACATATTAATTAAAATTCGCGTACAACGCTGAATTTCGGTATTATAATTGCAATTGTGAACAGTTTAAATTGAATATTTCCAACTACATATTTTGTAATTTCCAGATTTCGTACCAGGAACACAGAAGTCGCAAGAGATCGTTTATTCGTTTTTAATTTTTATATCGGAAACTAAGCATCGCACAGCATTGCGGTTTGCATATTTGGATTCAGCATTCATTACTCTATCAGTCTATCATACTGTGTGTGCACTCAGTTTAATTTGAAATTTCCCAATTACATTTTGCAATTTTCGGACTTCGTACCAGGATCACAGAAGTTGCACGAGATCGTTTATTCGTTTTTAATTTTTATCTCGATAACTAAGAATCGCACAGCATTGCGGTTTGCATATTTGGAATCAGCATTTGCTACTCCATCATACTGCGTACTCAGTTTTATAGAATTATTGTAAAGAAATTTTAACTCTACAAACTTTGTAAATTTGGATCTCGTACCAGGATCACAGAAGTCGCAAGAGATCTTTTATTCGTTATTAATTTTTATCTCGGTAACTAAGAATCGCACAGCATTGCGGTTTGCATATTTGGAATCAGCATTTGCTACTGCATCATACTGCGTACTCAGTTTTACCGAATTACTGTAAAGAAATTTTAACACTACAAAGTTTGTAAATTTGGATCTCGTACCAGGATCACAGGAGTCGCAAGAGATCGTTTATTCGTTATTAATTATTATCTCGGTAACTAAGAATCGCACAGCATTGCGGTTTGCATATTTCGATTCAGCATTTACTACTCCATCATACTGCGTACTCAGTTTTATTGAATTATTGAAAATAAATTTTGTATGAATAAACTGATTTGTATATCAATTTAATAAATGATAGTAACGAAAAAGAACTGATTTAATATTTAAACTACAGTGTGCCATCTAACGGCCAGCTGTTGAACTGCTATGTGGCGCCATCTAACTGCCCGCTGTTGAACTGCTAAGTGGCGCCATCTAACAACCCGTCGTTGAACTGCTAAGTGGCGCCATCTACCGTCAGACTCTCGAACTACTGCGTGGCGACACCTAGCGACGAACTGTGGAACTGCATGTGTGCGCCATCTACCGGCTAACTGTCGAACTGAAAATGCCGTGCCATCTGGCGAGCAATTTTTGCAAATTGCAGCAATACCAGTGCGTTTTACGTGAATTTCATAGCTGCCACGGTGTCTAGCGGACTCAATTTACCACTTAACAATGATTTAGTTTCTGTAATGTAAGTATAACAGTGATCATACAGTTACAGTAAGTATACAGCTTCCCCCGTAGTGTTGTTATTTACGTGCAGAATTGAGGTTCAGTTTGCGTGAAAATTGATGCTTCCAGCGGTTTTAGGATCCTAATTATTCATGGTGAGTTACATTGATCACTAAATCGTTATAGGCAAATGCATGTGCATTGGCACACAAAATTTGCTTCATGTTGCGCCCGATAACATCCCAAGATTTTCGGCCAATGCATAGGACAACTTCAAACCTGCCTGGGACACTCACTCACGCAGAAATCAATTCTGAACGCAATAAATCAATCATCTGAATCTATTTATTTGTCCACATATTAATTCTTTTCTGTTGGAGTGCCCGAGGACCGAGGGACAAAGCCAAGTAACCGAAGCCGATGTGAAGGGCCCCAGCCAGCCAGTCACGGTGAAGGCCCCCAACCAGCCAGTCACGGTGAAGGCCCCGGAGACGCTGCCAGGTACTGAGAACGACGGCCCATGGAGGCGGAGTACGCGGTGCAATAAGTGCGATGCCTGCCAGAGGGACGACTGCGGTGGCGCAGCTTGTGCTTAGGTAGGCTCCCGTCAGATCAAACCTGCAGCGCACAAGAACTCATTGCAAGTGGAGTAATTTAAGTGGGTTAAGGTGCGTTATTTGTTTCATACTCAGTTTGCCTTTTGTAACTAGTAACGATCTTTACTTGGTTAAATTATAATCTACATTAATAGTTTCGTATTCAGCAAGTAAGCCTTTCTTTGCAACTTTTATTTTTAAAGTTTCAACGTAGTTGTTGATTTTGGCATTTTATTTTAGTTCATGCTCTGAAATAGAATGTCGAAAGTACAAAGCGTTCAAGAAAGTGGTGTCGTTGTTCAAGATGCAAATCAAATATGTTTTACAACAATGCTGAAATGTTTCCTACAATAGAAGCAAATAATTTAAGTAGAGTTTTTCTATTGTCATTGTAATTATTTCGTTGGAACTTATTCTAAGAGTTGACACCACTTTCATGAACGCTTTGTATAGATTTAATTGTGCCCACTTTATTGTAGACATGGTGACCTACAGTCAATGCTGCCTGTTATGACTGCTTATATTCATTGTGGACTGGATCGCTGGCAGCCAGCAATAGTGTCTGCAAACATCATTCGGCCGAACACTTTGGAATGAGTCGGAGCACCCGTCGATTAGCGGCAGCGCCACGCAGCTGATGTGGCTGCACGTGGCTGTGCAGATCACCAACTGGAAGACGCGCATTGTTAAGAACTGCATTATCTCGCATGGTGTTTGTCTAAATTTGTGTAATTTAAAAATTGATTTGTTTCCTAACCATTAATGCCATCGCTGCATTCTTTGTATACATTTAAAGCAGCTGAATGCTAGTTATTGGTAATACAAATCAATTATTGATTGCTGTTATGGTTTTCGAACCACAGCTGTTTTAAAATTACGATTTTGTGCAATATCATGTACATTAAATATTAACTTATCGCTAAATCTTTACTGCAATCACTGCTTTTTGTATACATGTAGAGCTGATGCAGGGCAGTTATTGGAAATGCCAACCATTTATTGATTAGTGTTATGGTTTACAAACCACAGCTGTTTTAAAATTACGATCTTGTGCAATATCATGTACATTAAATATTAACTTATCGCTAAATCTTTACTGCAATCACTGCTTTTTGTATACATGTAGAGCTGATGCAGGGCAGTTATTGGAAATGCCAACCATTTATTGATTAGTGTTATGGTTTACGAACCACAGCTGTTTTAAAATTACGATTTTGTTTCACGCATTTTATATATTTTTATCTCGGTAACTAAGCATCGCACAGCATTGCGGTTTGCATATTTGGATTCAGCATTCATTACTCTATCAGTCTATCATACTGTGTGTGCACTCAGTTTGCAATAATTATTTGCTGGGCTATTATGTGCACATAGTTAAATATGTGTTAAATCTATATATACACATATATGGGTAGAAATAACCATTTACGTTATTAGATTAGTCTAGTAGGGTATCATTTTGGTACAAGTTTGCCTTTAAATAGCCGTAGTTTACGGATTATTAAAATAAATTTTTGGAAACTTTTAACCATTAATAGGCTACCTTTTGTCCCACGTGCACTCAAAGTTGCCTACCCGATCAGGCGCAAAAGTTTATATGGGGAGCGCTTGGAAAGTTTGTCTAACTCGTTAAATCGACAATTTATTCAATAACTAATGACTATAGGCGATGTAGAATTCAATTTTGTTGCTATTGAAGGTAATTTTGCATAAATTCGCGCGTATTCCAGTTTGCAAAATTGATTTTACGTACTTTGCGATTAATGCACGTTCCCCCGTATATTTTGGGTCGGTATAATAGTAAACTGTAATTTTGGGACCAGAATATTTTTATTTTTGGTTAGAATAAGGTTAAAATTCGTGCATATACAACGTAAAAATGAGAAACAATATAAATATAAGGCCCAGTAGAGTAGCAGGAGACTGTCTTTACAATTTAAGGTAAATAAAATACGTTTGAGGTAGAATTTGCACATTTTTCGTGAACACGTTTGTACAACAAGTAACTTTGCTAATGGTACATTGAAAATGTACATATTTTACCCCATGCTTGTACCAAATTTTTCCCCATTCTTGTACGTAGTGCTCAAATACTTACCGAATAATCATACGGACACCTGATACATTATACTCAAACACAAAGCACGTGAATGGTTGTGTGTTTTTATGTGAATGCATGTAAGCCACAAATGCATGCCTCAATTTTATCAGACGAAACAATTTTATTGCTACTATTGGAATTGTCTACTTGGTAGACATGTCTACTTGGTAGACATGTCTACCGTCTACTTGGAGTACCCTTCTCAAGTGAGTTATAGGCTTTCTTAAATAATAGTACAATTCTATATAAATATAATCGCGGGCGAGAATTGAGATACACTTTAATTCCTTACGAACTTTTAATAATCTATTTTCTTTCAGTTTTTAGCACCTAGACTGTGCGTTACTGCCTCATTTACATGGTAACGAGCGTCTAGAGCCCAGCAGCGCCTGATGGCACGGTGAAGATCCTTGGGCCCCTGACCTTAATAGCACAGCTTTTGCTTAATGGAGCTCCTGTCGGATCGTACCTACAGTGCACCAGAACTCATTGCAAGTGGAGTAATTTACGTTGGTTAAGGTACGTTATTTGTTTCGTATTCAGTTTGCCTTTTGTAAATAGTAACGATCTTTACTTGGTTAAATTATAATCTGCATTATTAGTTTCGTATTCAGCAAGTAAGTCTTTGTTTGCAACTTTTATTGTCAAAGTTTCAAAGTATTTATTACTTTTGGCATTTTATTTTAGCTACTGCTCTGAAATAGAATGTCGAAAGTACAGAGCGTTCAAGAAAGTGGTGTCATTGTTCAAGATGCAAATCAAATATGTTTTACAACAATGCTGAAATGTTTCCTACGATAGAAGCAAATAATTTAAGTAGACTTTTTCTATTGTCATTGTAATTATTTCGTTGAAACTTATTCTAAGAGTTGACACCACTTTCATGAACGCTTTGTATAGATTTAATTGTGCCCACTTTATTGTAGACATGGTTAAGTTTGGAGGTATTGGAAGGGCGACCTACAGTCAATGCTGCCAGTTATGGCTGCTTATGTACATTGTGGACTGGATCGCTGGGAGCCAGCAATAGTGTCTGCAAACGTCATTGAGCCGAACACTTTTTGGAGCAAGTCGGAGCACCCGTCAATTAGGGGCGGCAACAAGCAGCTGATGTAGCTGCACGTGGCTTTGCAGATCACCAACTGGAAGACGCAAATTGTCAAGAACTGCATCCTCTCGCATGGTGTTTGTGCAAATTTATGTATTGTAAAACTTGATTTGTTGCTTAACAGTTAATGCTAACGCTGCATTCTTTGTATACATGTAGAGCAGATGAATGCTAGTTGTTGGAAATGCAAATCAATTCTTGATTGCTGTTATAGTTTTCGAACCACCGCTGTTTCAAAATTAGGATTTTAAGCAATTTCATGTAATTTAAAAATTGGTTTGTTGCTTAACCGTTAATGTCATCGCTGCATTCTTTGTATACATGTAGAGCAGATGAATGCTAGTTGTTGGAAATGCAAATCAATTCTTGATTGCTGTTATAGTTTTCGAACCACCGCTGTTTCAAAATTAGGATTTTAAGCAATTTCATGTAATTTAAAAATTGGTTTGTTGCTTAACCGTTAATGTCATCGCTGCATTCTTTGTATACATGTAGAGCAGATGAATGCTAGTTGTTGGAAATGCAAATCAATTCTTGATTGCTGTTATAGTTTTCGAACCACCGCTGTTTCAAAATTAGGATTTTAAGCAATTTCATGTAATTTAAAAATTGGTTTGTTGCTTAACCGTTAATGTCATCGCTGCATTCTTTGTATACATGTAGAGCAGATGAATGCTAGTTGTTGGAAATGCAAATCAATTCTTGATTGCTGTTATAGTTTTCGAACCACCGCTGTTTCAAAATTAGGATTTTAAGCAATTTCATGTAATTTAAAAATTGGTTTGTTGCTTAACCGTTAATGTCATCGCTGCATTCTTTGTATACATGTAGAGCAGATGAATGCTAGTTGTTGGAAATGCAAATCAATTCTTGATTGCTGTTATAGTTTTCGAACCACAGCTGTTTCAAAATTAGGATTTTAAGCAATTTCATGTAATTTAGAAATTGGTATGTTGCTTAACCGTTAATGTCATCGCTGCATTCTTTGTATACATGTAGAGCAGATGAATGCTAGTTGTTGGAAATGCAAATCAATTCTTGATTGCTGTTATAGTTTTCGAACCACAGCTGTTTCAAAATTAGGATTTTAAGCAATTTCATGTAATTTAAAAATTGGTTTGTTGCTTAACCGTTAATGTCATCGCTGCATTCTTTGTATACATGTAGAGCAGATGAATGCTAGTTGTTGGAAATGCAAATCAATTCTTGATTGCTGTTATAGTTTTCGAACCACCGCTGTTTCAAAATTAGGATTTTAAGCAATTTCATGTAATTTAAAAATTGTTTTGTTGCTTAACCGTTAATGTCATCGCTGCATTCTTTGTATACATGTAGAGCAGATGAATGCTAGTTGTTGGAAATGCAAATCAATTCTTGATTGCTGTTATAGTTTTCGAACCACAGCTGTTTCAAAATTAGGATTTTAAGCAATTTCATGTAATTTAGAAATTGGTATGTTGCTTAACCGTTAATGTCATCGCTGCATTCTTTGTATACATGTAGAGCAGATGAATGCTAGTTGTTGGAAATGCAAATCAATTGTTGACTGCAGGTATAGTTTTCGAACCACAGCTGTTTCAAAATTAGGATTTTAAGCAATTTCATGTAATTTAAAAATTGTTTTGTTGCTTAACCGTTAATGTCATCGCTGCATTCTTTGTATACATGTAGAGCAGATGAATGCTAGTTGTTGTAAATGCAAATCAATTGCTGACTGCTCGTATAGTTTTCGAACCACAGCTGTTTCAAAATTAGGATTTTAAGCAATTTCATGTAATTTAGAAATTGGTTTGTTGCTTAACCGTTAATGTCATCGCTGCATTCTTTGTATACATGTAGAGCAGATGAATGCTAGTTGTTGGAAATGCAAATCAATTGTTGACTGCTGGTATAGTTTTCGAACCACAGTTGTTTTAATTTTTGGCGTTTGTGCAAAACACTGAAATTTAAAACGTAATTTGTTGCTTAACTATCAATATTCATGATAGAATTTTGATAGAGGAAATCTAAGAGCTGTCCGTAGATGATTATTTGATTTTCTATAAGAAATTCTCATGATAAAGCTGCGCTGACGAGTCCTATAAGGACGAAACAGCTTTTGTCAATCCATTCATGCAATCAATCCTGCCGAATTCCAGAGGGTGTATCAAAGACATCGATGAAGTTCTTCGAGTCATATTCGCTGCAGTCAGGGTGAGTGGACACTACATATTAATTAAAATTCGCGTACAACGCTGAATTTCGGTATTATAATTGCAATTGTGAACAGTTTAAATTGAATATTTCCAACTACATATTTTGTAATTTCCAGATTTCGTACCAGGAACACAGAAGTCGCAAGAGATCGTTTATTCGTTTTTAATTTTTATATCGGAAACTAAGCATCGCACAGCATTGCGGTTTGCATATTTGGATTCAGCATTCATTACTCTATCAGTCTATCATACTGTGTGTGCACTCAGTTTAATTTGAAATTTCCCAATTACATTTTGCAATTTTCGGACTTCGTACCAGGATCACAGAAGTTGCACGAGATCGTTTATTCGTTTTTAATTTTTATCTCGATAACTAAGAATCGCACAGCATTGCGGTTTGCATATTTGGAATCAGCATTTGCTACTCCATCATACTGCGTACTCAGTTTTATAGAATTATTGTAAAGAAATTTTAACTCTACAAACTTTGTAAATTTGGATCTCGTACCAGGATCACAGAAGTCGCAAGAGATCTTTTATTCGTTATTAATTTTTATCTCGGTAACTAAGAATCGCACAGCATTGCGGTTTGCATATTTGGAATCAGCATTTGCTACTGCATCATACTGCGTACTCAGTTTTACCGAATTACTGTAAAGAAATTTTAACACTACAAAGTTTGTAAATTTGGATCTCGTACCAGGATCACAGGAGTCGCAAGAGATCGTTTATTCGTTATTAATTATTATCTCGGTAACTAAGAATCGCACAGCATTGCGGTTTGCATATTTCGATTCAGCATTTACTACTCCATCATACTGCGTACTCAGTTTTATTGAATTATTGAAAATAAATTTTGTATGAATAAACTGATTTGTATATCAATTTAATAAATGATAGTAACGAAAAAGAACTGATTTAATATTTAAACTACAGTGTGCCATCTAACGGCCAGCTGTTGAACTGCTATGTGGCGCCATCTAACCGCCCGCTGTTGAACTGCTAAGTGGCGCCATCTAACAACCCGTCGTTGAACTGCTAAGTGGCGCCATCTACCGTCAGACTCTCGAACTACTGCGTGGCGACACCTAGCGACGAACTGTGGAACTGCATGTGTGCGCCATCTACCGGCTAACTGTCGAACTGAAAATGCCGTGCCATCTGGCGAGCAATTTTTGCAAATTGCAGCAATACCAGTGCGTTTTACGTGAATTTCATAGCTGCCACGGTGTCTAGCGGACTCAATTTACCACTTAACAATGATTTAGTTTCTGTAATGTAAGTATAACAGTGATCATACAGTTACAGTAAGTATACAGCTTCCCCCGTAGTGTTGTTATTTACGTGCAGAATTGAGGTTCAGTTTGCGTGAAAATTGATGCTTCCAGCGGTTTTAGGATCCTAATTATTCATGGTGAGTTACATTGATCACTAAATCGTTATAGGCAAATGCATGTGCATTGGCACACAAAATTTGCTTCATGTTGCGCCCGATAACATCCCAAGATTTTCGGCCAATGCATAGGACAACTTCAAACCTGCCTGGGACACTCACTCACGCAGAAATCAATTCTGAACGCAATAAATCAATCATCTGAATCTATTTATTTGTCCACATATTAATTCTTTTCTGTTGGAGTGCCCGAGGACCGAGGGACAAAGCCAAGTAACCGAAGCCGATGTGAAGGGCCCCAGCCAGCCAGTCACGGTGAAGGCCCCCAACCAGCCAGTCACGGTGAAGGCCCCGGAGACGCTGCCAGGTACTGAGAACGACGGCCCATGGAGGCGGAGTACGCGGTGCAATAAGTGCGATGCCTGCCAGAGGGACGACTGCGGTGGCGCAGCTTGTGCTTAGGTAGGCTCCCGTCAGATCAAACCTGCAGCGCACAAGAACTCATTGCAAGTGGAGTAATTTAAGTGGGTTAAGGTGCGTTATTTGTTTCATACTCAGTTTGCCTTTTGTAACTAGTAACGATCTTTACTTGGTTAAATTATAATCTACATTAATAGTTTCGTATTCAGCAAGTAAGCCTTTCTTTGCAACTTTTATTTTTAAAGTTTCAACGTAGTTGTTGATTTTGGCATTTTATTTTAGTTCATGCTCTGAAATAGAATGTCGAAAGTACAAAGCGTTCAAGAAAGTGGTGTCGTTGTTCAAGATGCAAATCAAATATGTTTTACAACAATGCTGAAATGTTTCCTACAATAGAAGCAAATAATTTAAGTAGAGTTTTTCTATTGTCATTGTAATTATTTCGTTGGAACTTATTCTAAGAGTTGACACCACTTTCATGAACGCTTTGTATAGATTTAATTGTGCCCACTTTATTGTAGACATGGTGACCTACAGTCAATGCTGCCTGTTATGACTGCTTATATTCATTGTGGACTGGATCGCTGGCAGCCAGCAATAGTGTCTGCAAACATCATTCGGCCGAACACTTTGGAATGAGTCGGAGCACCCGTCGATTAGCGGCAGCGCCACGCAGCTGATGTGGCTGCACGTGGCTGTGCAGATCACCAACTGGAAGACGCGCATTGTTAAGAACTGCATTATCTCGCATGGTGTTTGTCTAAATTTGTGTAATTTAAAAATTGATTTGTTTCCTAACCATTAATGCCATCGCTGCATTCTTTGTATACATTTAAAGCAGCTGAATGCTAGTTATTGGTAATACAAATCAATTATTGATTGCTGTTATGGTTTTCGAACCACAGCTGTTTTAAAATTACGATTTTGTGCAATATCATGTACATTAAATATTAACTTATCGCTAAATCTTTACTGCAATCACTGCTTTTTGTATACATGTAGAGCTGATGCAGGGCAGTTATTGGAAATGCCAACCATTTATTGATTAGTGTTATGGTTTACAAACCACAGCTGTTTTAAAATTACGATCTTGTGCAATATCATGTACATTAAATATTAACTTATCGCTAAATCTTTACTGCAATCACTGCTTTTTGTATACATGTAGAGCTGATGCAGGGCAGTTATTGGAAATGCCAACCATTTATTGATTAGTGTTATGGTTTACGAACCACAGCTGTTTTAAAATTACGATTTTGTTTCACGCATTTTATATATTTTTATCTCGGTAACTAAGCATCGCACAGCATTGCGGTTTGCATATTTGGATTCAGCATTCATTACTCTATCAGTCTATCATACTGTGTGTGCACTCAGTTTGCAATAATTATTTGCTGGGCTATTATGTGCACATAGTTAAATATGTGTTAAATCTATATATACACATATATGGGTAGAAATAACCATTTACGTTATTAGATTAGTCTAGTAGGGTATCATTTTGGTACAAGTTTGCCTTTAAATAGCCGTAGTTTACGGATTATTAAAATAAATTTTTGGAAACTTTTAACCATTAATAGGCTACCTTTTGTCCCACGTGCACTCAAAGTTGCCTACCCGATCAGGCGCAAAAGTTTATATGGGGAGCGCTTGGAAAGTTTGTCTAACTCGTTAAATCGACAATTTATTCAATAACTAATGACTATAGGCGATGTAGAATTCAATTTTGTTGCTATTGAAGGTAATTTTGCATAAATTCGCGCGTATTCCAGTTTGCAAAATTGATTTTACGTACTTTGCGATTAATGCACGTTCCCCCGTATATTTTGGGTCGGTATAATAGTAAACTGTAATTTTGGGACCAGAATATTTTTATTTTTGGTTAGAATAAGGTTAAAATTCGTGCATATACAACGTAAAAATGAGAAACAATATAAATATAAGGCCCAGTAGAGTAGCAGGAGACTGTCTTTACAATTTAAGGTAAATAAAATACGTTTGAGGTAGAATTTGCACATTTTTCGTGAACACGTTTGTACAACAAGTAACTTTGCTAATGGTACATTGAAAATGTACATATTTTACCCCATGCTTGTACCAAATTTTTCCCCATTCTTGTACGTAGTGCTCAAATACTTACCGAATAATCATACGGACACCTGATACATTATACTCAAACACAAAGCACGTGAATGGTTGTGTGTTTTTATGTGAATGCATGTAAGCCACAAATGCATGCCTCAATTTTATCAGACGAAACAATTTTATTGCTACTATTGGAATTGTCTACTTGGTAGACATGTCTACTTGGTAGACATGTCTACCGTCTACTTGGAGTACCCTTCTCAAGTGAGTTATAGGCTTTCTTAAATAATAGTACAATTCTATATAAATATAATCGCGGGCGAGAATTGAGATACACTTTAATTCCTTACGAACTTTTAATAATCTATTTTCTTTCAGTTTTTAGCACCTAGACTGTGCGTTACTGCCTCATTTACATGGTAACGAGCGTCTAGAGCCCAGCAGCGCCTGATGGCACGGTGAAGATCCTTGGGCCCCTGACCTTAATAGCACAGCTTTTGCTTAATGGAGCTCCTGTCGGATCGTACCTACAGTGCACCAGAACTCATTGCAAGTGGAGTAATTTACGTTGGTTAAGGTACGTTATTTGTTTCGTATTCAGTTTGCCTTTTGTAAATAGTAACGATCTTTACTTGGTTAAATTATAATCTGCATTATTAGTTTCGTATTCAGCAAGTAAGTCTTTGTTTGCAACTTTTATTGTCAAAGTTTCAAAGTATTTATTACTTTTGGCATTTTATTTTAGCTACTGCTCTGAAATAGAATGTCGAAAGTACAGAGCGTTCAAGAAAGTGGTGTCATTGTTCAAGATGCAAATCAAATATGTTTTACAACAATGCTGAAATGTTTCCTACGATAGAAGCAAATAATTTAAGTAGACTTTTTCTATTGTCATTGTAATTATTTCGTTGAAACTTATTCTAAGAGTTGACACCACTTTCATGAACGCTTTGTATAGATTTAATTGTGCCCACTTTATTGTAGACATGGTTAAGTTTGGAGGTATTGGAAGGGCGACCTACAGTCAATGCTGCCAGTTATGGCTGCTTATGTACATTGTGGACTGGATCGCTGGGAGCCAGCAATAGTGTCTGCAAACGTCATTGAGCCGAACACTTTTTGGAGCAAGTCGGAGCACCCGTCAATTAGGGGCGGCAACAAGCAGCTGATGTAGCTGCACGTGGCTTTGCAGATCACCAACTGGAAGACGCAAATTGTCAAGAACTGCATCCTCTCGCATGGTGTTTGTGCAAATTTATGTATTGTAAAACTTGATTTGTTGCTTAACAGTTAATGCTAACGCTGCATTCTTTGTATACATGTAGAGCAGATGAATGCTAGTTGTTGGAAATGCAAATCAATTCTTGATTGCTGTTATAGTTTTCGAACCACCGCTGTTTCAAAATTAGGATTTTAAGCAATTTCATGTAATTTAAAAATTGGTTTGTTGCTTAACCGTTAATGTCATCGCTGCATTCTTTGTATACATGTAGAGCAGATGAATGCTAGTTGTTGGAAATGCAAATCAATTCTTGATTGCTGTTATAGTTTTCGAACCACCGCTGTTTCAAAATTAGGATTTTAAGCAATTTCATGTAATTTAAAAATTGGTTTGTTGCTTAACCGTTAATGTCATCGCTGCATTCTTTGTATACATGTAGAGCAGATGAATGCTAGTTGTTGGAAATGCAAATCAATTCTTGATTGCTGTTATAGTTTTCGAACCACCGCTGTTTCAAAATTAGGATTTTAAGCAATTTCATGTAATTTAAAAATTGGTTTGTTGCTTAACCGTTAATGTCATCGCTGCATTCTTTGTATACATGTAGAGCAGATGAATGCTAGTTGTTGGAAATGCAAATCAATTCTTGATTGCTGTTATAGTTTTCGAACCACAGCTGTTTCAAAATTAGGATTTTAAGCAATTTCATGTAATTTAGAAATTGGTTTGTTGCTTAACCGTTAATGTCATCGCTGCATTCTTTGTATACATGTAGAGCAGATGAATGCTAGTTGTTGGAAATGCAAATCAATTGTTGACTGCTGGTATAGTTTTCGAACCACAGCTGTTTCAAAATTAGGATTTTAAGCAATTTCATGTAATTTAAAAATTGTTTTGTTGCTTAACCGTTAATGTCATCGCTGCATTCTTTGTATACATGTAGAGCAGATGAATGCTAGTTGTTGGAAATGCAAATCAATTGTTGACTGCTGGTATAGTTTTCGAACCACAGCTGTTTCAAAATTAGGATTTTAAGCAATTTCATGTAATTTAGAAATTGGTTTGTTGCTTAACCGTTAATGTCATCGCTGCATTCTTTGTATACATGTAGAGCAGATGAATGCTAGTTGTTGGAAATGCAAATCAATTGTTGACTGCTGGTATAGTTTTCGAACCACAGCTGTTTCAAAATTAGGATTTTAAGCAATTTCATGTAATTTAAAAATTGTTTTGTTGCTTAACCGTTAATGTCATCGCTGCATTCTTTGTATACATGTAGAGCAGATGAATGCTAGTTGTTGGAAATGCAAATCAATTGTTGACTGCTGGTATAGTTTTCGAACCACAGTTGTTTTAATTTTTGGCGTTTGTGCAAAACACTGAAATTTAAAACGTAATTTGTTGCTTAACTATCAATATTCATGATAGAATTTTGATAGAGGAAATCTAAGAGCTGTCCGTAGATGATTATTTGATTTTCTATAAGAAATTCTCATGATAAAGCTGCCCTGACGAGTCCTATAAGGACGAAACAGCTTTTGTCAATCCATTCATGCAATCAATCCTGCCGAATTCCAGAGGGTGTATCAAAGACATCGATGAAGTTCTTCGAGTCATATTCGCTGCAGTCAGGGTGAGTGGACACTACATATTAATTAAAATTCGCGTACAACGCTGAATTTCGGTATTATAATTGCAATTGTGAACAGTTTAAATTGAATATTTCCAACTACATATTTTGTAATTTCCAGATTTCGTACCAGGAACACAGAAGTCGCAAGAGATCGTTTATTCGTTTTTAATTTTTATATCGGAAACTAAGCATCGCACAGCATTGCGGTTTGCATATTTGGATTCAGCATTCATTACTCTATCAGTCTATCATACTGTGTGTGCACTCAGTTTAATTTGAAATTTCCCAATTACATTTTGCAATTTTCGGACTTCGTACCAGGATCACAGAAGTTGCATGAGATCGTTTATTCGTTTTTAATTTTTATCTCGATAACTAAGAATCGCACAGCATTGCGGTTTGCATATTTGGAATCAGCATTTGCTACTCCATCATACTGCGTACTCAGTTTTATAGAATTATTGTAAAGAAATTTTAACTCTACAAACTTTGTAAATTTGGATCTCGTACCAGGATCACAGGAGTCGCAAGAGATCGTTTATTCGTTATTAATTTTTATCTCGGTAACTAAGATTCGCACAGCATTGCGGTTTGCATATTTCGATTCAGCATTTACTACTCCATCATACTGCGTACTCAGTTTTATTGAATTATTGAAAATAAATTTTGTATGAATAAACTGATTTGTATATCAATTTAATAAATGATAGTAACGAAAAAGAACTGATTTAATATTTAAACTACAGTGTGCCATCTAACGGCCAGCTGTTGAACTGCTATGTGGCGCCATCTAACTGCCCGCTGTTGAACTGCTAAGTGGCGCCATCTAACAACCCGTCGTTGAACTGCTAAGTGGCGCCATCTACCGTCAGACTCTCGAACTACTGCGTGGCGACACCTAGCGACGAACTGTGGAACTGCATGTGTGCGCCATCTACCGGCTAACTGTCGAACTGAAAATGCCGTGCCATCTGGCGAGCAATTTTTGCAAATTGCAGCAATACCAGTGCGTTTTACGTGAATTTCATAGCTGCCACGGTGTCTAGCGGACTCAATTTACCACTTAACAATGATTTAGTTTCTGTAATGTAAGTATAACAGTGATCATACAGTTACAGTAAGTATACAGCTTCCCCCGTAGTGTTGTTATTTACGTGCAGAATTGAGGTTCAGTTTGCGTGAAAATTGATGCTTCCAGCGGTTTTAGGATCCTAATTATTCATGGTGAGTTACATTGATCACTAAATCGTTATAGGCAAATGCATGTGCATTGGCACACAAAATTTGCTTCATGTTGCGCCCGATAACATCCCAAGATTTTCGGCCAATGCATAGGACAACTTCAAACCTGCCTGGGACACTCACTCACGCAGAAATCAATTCTGAACGCAATAAATCAATCATCTGAATCTATTTATTTGTCCACATATTAATTCTTTTCTGTTGGAGTGCCCGAGGACCGAGGGACAAAGCCAAGTAACCGAAGCCGATGTGAAGGGCCCCAGCCAGCCAGTCACGGTGAAGGCCCCCAACCAGCCAGTCACGGTGAAGGCCCCGGAGACGCTGCCAGGTACTGAGAACGACGGCCCATGGAGGCGGAGTACGCGGTGCAATAAGTGCGATGCCTGCCAGAGGGACGACTGCGGTGGCGCAGCTTGTGCTTAGGTAGGCTCCCGTCAGATCAAACCTGCAGCGCACAAGAACTCATTGCAAGTGGAGTAATTTAAGTGGGTTAAGGTGCGTTATTTGTTTCATACTCAGTTTGCCTTTTGTAACTAGTAACGATCTTTACTTGGTTAAATTATAATCTACATTAATAGTTTCGTATTCAGCAAGTAAGCCTTTCTTTGCAACTTTTATTTTTAAAGTTTCAACGTAGTTGTTGATTTTGGCATTTTATTTTAGTTCATGCTCTGAAATAGAATGTCGAAAGTACAAAGCGTTCAAGAAAGTGGTGTCGTTGTTCAAGATGCAAATCAAATATGTTTTACAACAATGCTGAAATGTTTCCTACAATAGAAGCAAATAATTTAAGTAGAGTTTTTCTATTGTCATTGTAATTATTTCGTTGGAACTTATTCTAAGAGTTGACACCACTTTCATGAACGCTTTGTATAGATTTAATTGTGCCCACTTTATTGTAGACATGGTGACCTACAGTCAATGCTGCCTGTTATGACTGCTTATATTCATTGTGGACTGGATCGCTGGCAGCCAGCAATAGTGTCTGCAAACATCATTCGGCCGAACACTTTGGAATGAGTCGGAGCACCCGTCGATTAGCGGCAGCGCCACGCAGCTGATGTGGCTGCACGTGGCTGTGCAGATCACCAACTGGAAGACGCGCATTGTTAAGAACTGCATTATCTCGCATGGTGTTTGTCTAAATTTGTGTAATTTAAAAATTGATTTGTTTCCTAACCATTAATGCCATCGCTGCATTCTTTGTATACATTTAAAGCAGCTGAATGCTAGTTATTGGTAATACAAATCAATTATTGATTGCTGTTATGGTTTTCGAACCACAGCTGTTTTAAAATTACGATTTTGTGCAATATCATGTACATTAAATATTAACTTATCGCTAAATCTTTACTGCAATCACTGCTTTTTGTATACATGTAGAGCTGATGCAGGGCAGTTATTGGAAATGCCAACCATTTATTGATTAGTGTTATGGTTTACGAACCACAGCTGTTTTAAAATTACGATTTTGTTTCACGCATTTTATATATTTTTATCTCGGTAACTAAGCATCGCACAGCATTGCGGTTTGCATATTTGGATTCAGCATTCATTACTCTATCAGTCTATCATACTGTGTGTGCACTCAGTTTGCAATAATTATTTGCTGGGCTATTATGTGCACATAGTTAAATATGTGTTAAATCTATATATACACATATATGGGTAGAAATAACCATTTACGTTATTAGATTAGTCTAGTAGGGTATCATTTTGGTACAAGTTTGCCTTTAAATAGCCGTAGTTTACGGATTATTAAAATAAATTTTTGGAAACTTTTAACCATTAATAGGCTACCTTTTGTCCCACGTGCACTCAAAGTTGCCTACCCGATCAGGCGCAAAAGTTTATATGGGGAGCGCTTGGAAAGTTTGTCTAACTCGTTAAATCGACAATTTATTCAATAACTAATGACTATAGGCGATGTAGAATTCAATTTTGTTGCTATTGAAGGTAATTTTGCATAAATTCGCGCGTATTCCAGTTTGCAAAATTGATTTTACGTACTTTGCGATTAATGCACGTTCCCCCGTATATTTTGGGTCGGTATAATAGTAAACTGTAATTTTGGGACCAGAATATTTTTATTTTTGGTTAGAATAAGGTTAAAATTCGTGCATATACAACGTAAAAATGAGAAACAATATAAATATAAGGCCCAGTAGAGTAGCAGGAGACTGTCTTTACAATTTAAGGTAAATAAAATACGTTTGAGGTAGAATTTGCACATTTTTCGTGAACACGTTTGTACAACAAGTAACTTTGCTAATGGTACATTGAAAATGTACATATTTTACCCCATGCTTGTACCAAATTTTTCCCCATTCTTGTACGTAGTGCTCAAATACTTACCGAATAATCATACGGACACCTGATACATTATACTCAAACACAAAGCACGTGAATGGTTGTGTGTTTTTATGTGAATGCATGTAAGCCACAAATGCATGCCTCAATTTTATCAGACGAAACAATTTTATTGCTACTATTGGAATTGTCTACTTGGTAGACATGTCTACTTGGTAGACATGTCTACCGTCTACTTGGAGTACCCTTCTCAAGTGAGTTATAGGCTTTCTTAAATAATAGTACAATTCTATATAAATATAATCGCGGGCGAGAATTGAGATACACTTTAATTCCTTACGAACTTTTAATAATCTATTTTCTTTCAGTTTTTAGCACCTAGACTGTGCGTTACTGCCTCATTTACATGGTAACGAGCGTCTAGAGCCCAGCAGCGCCTGATGGCACGGTGAAGATCCTTGGGCCCCTGACCTTAATAGCACAGCTTTTGCTTAATGGAGCTCCTGTCGGATCGTACCTACAGTGCACCAGAACTCATTGCAAGTGGAGTAATTTACGTTGGTTAAGGTACGTTATTTGTTTCGTATTCAGTTTGCCTTTTGTAAATAGTAACGATCTTTACTTGGTTAAATTATAATCTGCATTATTAGTTTCGTATTCAGCAAGTAAGTCTTTGTTTGCAACTTTTATTGTCAAAGTTTCAAAGTATTTATTACTTTTGGCATTTTATTTTAGCTACTGCTCTGAAATAGAATGTCGAAAGTACAGAGCGTTCAAGAAAGTGGTGTCATTGTTCAAGATGCAAATCAAATATGTTTTACAACAATGCTGAAATGTTTCCTACGATAGAAGCAAATAATTTAAGTAGACTTTTTCTATTGTCATTGTAATTATTTCGTTGAAACTTATTCTAAGAGTTGACACCACTTTCATGAACGCTTTGTATAGATTTAATTGTGCCCACTTTATTGTAGACATGGTTAAGTTTGGAGGTATTGGAAGGGCGACCTACAGTCAATGCTGCCAGTTATGGCTGCTTATGTACATTGTGGACTGGATCGCTGGGAGCCAGCAATAGTGTCTGCAAACGTCATTGAGCCGAACACTTTTTGGAGCAAGTCGGAGCACCCGTCAATTAGGGGCGGCAACAAGCAGCTGATGTAGCTGCACGTGGCTTTGCAGATCACCAACTGGAAGACGCAAATTGTCAAGAACTGCATCCTCTCGCATGGTGTTTGTGCAAATTTATGTATTGTAAAACTTGATTTGTTGCTTAACAGTTAATGCTAACGCTGCATTCTTTGTATACATGTAGAGCAGATGAATGCTAGTTGTTGGAAATGCAAATCAATTCTTGATTGCTGTTATAGTTTTCGAACCACCGCTGTTTCAAAATTAGGATTTTAAGCAATTTCATGTAATTTAAAAATTGGTTTGTTGCTTAACCGTTAATGTCATCGCTGCATTCTTTGTATACATGTAGAGCAGATGAATGCTAGTTGTTGGAAATGCAAATCAATTCTTGATTGCTGTTATAGTTTTCGAACCACCGCTGTTTCAAAATTAGGATTTTAAGCAATTTCATGTAATTTAAAAATTGGTTTGTTGCTTAACCGTTAATGTCATCGCTGCATTCTTTGTATACATGTAGAGCAGATGAATGCTAGTTGTTGGAAATGCAAATCAATTCTTGATTGCTGTTATAGTTTTCGAACCACCGCTGTTTCAAAATTAGGATTTTAAGCAATTTCATGTAATTTAAAAATTGGTTTGTTGCTTAACCGTTAATGTCATCGCTGCATTCTTTGTATACATGTAGAGCAGATGAATGCTAGTTGTTGGAAATGCAAATCAATTCTTGATTGCTGTTATAGTTTTCGAACCACCGCTGTTTCAAAATTAGGATTTTAAGCAATTTCATGTAATTTAAAAATTGGTTTGTTGCTTAACCGTTAATGTCATCGCTGCATTCTTTGTATACATGTAGAGCAGATGAATGCTAGTTGTTGGAAATGCAAATCAATTCTTGATTGCTGTTATAGTTTTCGAACCACAGCTGTTTCAAAATTAGGATTTTAAGCAATTTCATGTAATTTAGAAATTGGTATGTTGCTTAACCGTTAATGTCATCGCTGCATTCTTTGTATACATGTAGAGCAGATGAATGCTAGTTGTTGGAAATGCAAATCAATTCTTGATTGCTGTTATAGTTTTCGAACCACAGCTGTTTCAAAATTAGGATTTTAAGCAATTTCATGTAATTTAAAAATTGGTTTGTTGCTTAACCGTTAATGTCATCGCTGCATTCTTTGTATACATGTAGAGCAGATGAATGCTAGTTGTTGGAAATGCAAATCAATTCTTGATTGCTGTTATAGTTTTCGAACCACCGCTGTTTCAAAATTAGGATTTTAAGCAATTTCATGTAATTTAAAAATTGTTTTGTTGCTTAACCGTTAATGTCATCGCTGCATTCTTTGTATACATGTAGAGCAGATGAATGCTAGTTGTTGGAAATGCAAATCAATTCTTGATTGCTGTTATAGTTTTCGAACCACCGCTGTTTCAAAATTAGGATTTTAAGCAATTTCATGTAATTTAAAAATTGGTTTGTTGCTTAACCGTTAATGTCATCGCTGCATTCTTTGTATACATGTAGAGCAGATGAATGCTAGTTGTTGGAAATGCAAATCAATTCTTGATTGCTGTTATAGTTTTCGAACCACAGCTGTTTCAAAATTAGGATTTTAAGCAATTTCATGTAATTTAGAAATTGGTATGTTGCTTAACCGTTAATGTCATCGCTGCATTCTTTGTATACATGTAGAGCAGATGAATGCTAGTTGTTGGAAATGCAAATCAATTGTTGACTGCAGGTATAGTTTTCGAACCACAGCTGTTTCAAAATTAGGATTTTAAGCAATTTCATGTAATTTAAAAATTGTTTTGTTGCTTAACCGTTAATGTCATCGCTGCATTCTTTGTATACATGTAGAGCAGATGAATGCTAGTTGTTGTAAATGCAAATCAATTGCTGACTGCTCGTATAGTTTTCGAACCACAGCTGTTTCAAAATTAGGATTTTAAGCAATTTCATGTAATTTAGAAATTGGTTTGTTGCTTAACCGTTAATGTCATCGCTGCATTCTTTGTATACATGTAGAGCAGATGAATGCTAGTTGTTGGAAATGCAAATCAATTGTTGACTGCAGGTATAGTTTTCGAACCACAGCTGTTTCAAAATTAGGATTTTAAGCAATTTCATGTAATTTAAAAATTGTTTTGTTGCTTAACCGTTAATGTCATCGCTGCATTCTTTGTATACATGTAGAGCAGATGAATGCTAGTTGTTGGAAATGCAAATCAATTGTTGACTGCTGGTATAGTTTTCGAACCACAGTTGTTTTAATTTTTGGCGTTTGTGCAAAACACTGAAATTTAAAACGTAATTTGTTGCTTAACTATCAATATTCATGATAGAATTTTGATAGAGGAAATCTAAGAGCTGTCCGTAGATGATTATTTGATTTTCTATAAGAAATTCTCATGATAAAGCTGCGCTGACGAGTCCTATAAGGACGAAACAGCTTTTGTCAATCCATTCATGCAATCAATCCTGCCGAATTCCAGAGGGTGTATCAAAGACATCGATGAAGTTCTTCGAGTCATATTCGCTGCAGTCAGGGTGAGTGGACACTACATATTAATTAAAATTCGCGTACAACGCTGAATTTCGGTATTATAATTGCAATTGTGAACAGTTTAAATTGAATATTTCCAACTACATATTTTGTAATTTCCAGATTTCGTACCAGGAACACAGAAGTCGCAAGAGATCGTTTATTCGTTTTTAATTTTTATATCGGAAACTAAGCATCGCACAGCATTGCGGTTTGCATATTTGGATTCAGCATTCATTACTCTATCAGTCTATCATACTGTGTGTGCACTCAGTTTAATTTGAAATTTCCCAATTACATTTTGCAATTTTCGGACTTCGTACCAGGATCACAGAAGTTGCACGAGATCGTTTATTCGTTTTTAATTTTTATCTCGATAACTAAGAATCGCACAGCATTGCGGTTTGCATATTTGGAATCAGCATTTGCTACTCCATCATACTGCGTACTCAGTTTTATAGAATTATTGTAAAGAAATTTTAACTCTACAAACTTTGTAAATTTGGATCTCGTACCAGGATCACAGAAGTCGCAAGAGATCTTTTATTCGTTATTAATTTTTATCTCGGTAACTAAGAATCGCACAGCATTGCGGTTTGCATATTTGGAATCAGCATTTGCTACTGCATCATACTGCGTACTCAGTTTTACCGAATTACTGTAAAGAAATTTTAACACTACAAAGTTTGTAAATTTGGATCTCGTACCAGGATCACAGGAGTCGCAAGAGATCGTTTATTCGTTATTAATTATTATCTCGGTAACTAAGAATCGCACAGCATTGCGGTTTGCATATTTCGATTCAGCATTTACTACTCCATCATACTGCGTACTCAGTTTTATTGAATTATTGAAAATAAATTTTGTATGAATAAACTGATTTGTATATCAATTTAATAAATGATAGTAACGAAAAAGAACTGATTTAATATTTAAACTACAGTGTGCCATCTAACGGCCAGCTGTTGAACTGCTATGTGGCGCCATCTAACCGCCCGCTGTTGAACTGCTAAGTGGCGCCATCTAACAACCCGTCGTTGAACTGCTAAGTGGCGCCATCTACCGTCAGACTCTCGAACTACTGCGTGGCGACACCTAGCGACGAACTGTGGAACTGCATGTGTGCGCCATCTACCGGCTAACTGTCGAACTGAAAATGCCGTGCCATCTGGCGAGCAATTTTTGCAAATTGCAGCAATACCAGTGCGTTTTACGTGAATTTCATAGCTGCCACGGTGTCTAGCGGACTCAATTTACCACTTAACAATGATTTAGTTTCTGTAATGTAAGTATAACAGTGATCATACAGTTACAGTAAGTATACAGCTTCCCCCGTAGTGTTGTTATTTACGTGCAGAATTGAGGTTCAGTTTGCGTGAAAATTGATGCTTCCAGCGGTTTTAGGATCCTAATTATTCATGGTGAGTTACATTGATCACTAAATCGTTATAGGCAAATGCATGTGCATTGGCACACAAAATTTGCTTCATGTTGCGCCCGATAACATCCCAAGATTTTCGGCCAATGCATAGGACAACTTCAAACCTGCCTGGGACACTCACTCACGCAGAAATCAATTCTGAACGCAATAAATCAATCATCTGAATCTATTTATTTGTCCACATATTAATTCTTTTCTGTTGGAGTGCCCGAGGACCGAGGGACAAAGCCAAGTAACCGAAGCCGATGTGAAGGGCCCCAGCCAGCCAGTCACGGTGAAGGCCCCCAACCAGCCAGTCACGGTGAAGGCCCCGGAGACGCTGCCAGGTACTGAGAACGACGGCCCATGGAGGCGGAGTACGCGGTGCAATAAGTGCGATGCCTGCCAGAGGGACGACTGCGGTGGCGCAGCTTGTGCTTAGGTAGGCTCCCGTCAGATCAAACCTGCAGCGCACAAGAACTCATTGCAAGTGGAGTAATTTAAGTGGGTTAAGGTGCGTTATTTGTTTCATACTCAGTTTGCCTTTTGTAACTAGTAACGATCTTTACTTGGTTAAATTATAATCTACATTAATAGTTTCGTATTCAGCAAGTAAGCCTTTCTTTGCAACTTTTATTTTTAAAGTTTCAACGTAGTTGTTGATTTTGGCATTTTATTTTAGTTCATGCTCTGAAATAGAATGTCGAAAGTACAAAGCGTTCAAGAAAGTGGTGTCGTTGTTCAAGATGCAAATCAAATATGTTTTACAACAATGCTGAAATGTTTCCTACAATAGAAGCAAATAATTTAAGTAGAGTTTTTCTATTGTCATTGTAATTATTTCGTTGGAACTTATTCTAAGAGTTGACACCACTTTCATGAACGCTTTGTATAGATTTAATTGTGCCCACTTTATTGTAGACATGGTGACCTACAGTCAATGCTGCCTGTTATGACTGCTTATATTCATTGTGGACTGGATCGCTGGCAGCCAGCAATAGTGTCTGCAAACATCATTCGGCCGAACACTTTGGAATGAGTCGGAGCACCCGTCGATTAGCGGCAGCGCCACGCAGCTGATGTGGCTGCACGTGGCTGTGCAGATCACCAACTGGAAGACGCGCATTGTTAAGAACTGCATTATCTCGCATGGTGTTTGTCTAAATTTGTGTAATTTAAAAATTGATTTGTTTCCTAACCATTAATGCCATCGCTGCATTCTTTGTATACATTTAAAGCAGCTGAATGCTAGTTATTGGTAATACAAATCAATTATTGATTGCTGTTATGGTTTTCGAACCACAGCTGTTTTAAAATTACGATTTTGTGCAATATCATGTACATTAAATATTAACTTATCGCTAAATCTTTACTGCAATCACTGCTTTTTGTATACATGTAGAGCTGATGCAGGGCAGTTATTGGAAATGCCAACCATTTATTGATTAGTGTTATGGTTTACAAACCACAGCTGTTTTAAAATTACGATCTTGTGCAATATCATGTACATTAAATATTAACTTATCGCTAAATCTTTACTGCAATCACTGCTTTTTGTATACATGTAGAGCTGATGCAGGGCAGTTATTGGAAATGCCAACCATTTATTGATTAGTGTTATGGTTTACGAACCACAGCTGTTTTAAAATTACGATTTTGTTTCACGCATTTTATATATTTTTATCTCGGTAACTAAGCATCGCACAGCATTGCGGTTTGCATATTTGGATTCAGCATTCATTACTCTATCAGTCTATCATACTGTGTGTGCACTCAGTTTGCAATAATTATTTGCTGGGCTATTATGTGCACATAGTTAAATATGTGTTAAATCTATATATACACATATATGGGTAGAAATAACCATTTACGTTATTAGATTAGTCTAGTAGGGTATCATTTTGGTACAAGTTTGCCTTTAAATAGCCGTAGTTTACGGATTATTAAAATAAATTTTTGGAAACTTTTAACCATTAATAGGCTACCTTTTGTCCCACGTGCACTCAAAGTTGCCTACCCGATCAGGCGCAAAAGTTTATATGGGGAGCGCTTGGAAAGTTTGTCTAACTCGTTAAATCGACAATTTATTCAATAACTAATGACTATAGGCGATGTAGAATTCAATTTTGTTGCTATTGAAGGTAATTTTGCATAAATTCGCGCGTATTCCAGTTTGCAAAATTGATTTTACGTACTTTGCGATTAATGCACGTTCCCCCGTATATTTTGGGTCGGTATAATAGTAAACTGTAATTTTGGGACCAGAATATTTTTATTTTTGGTTAGAATAAGGTTAAAATTCGTGCATATACAACGTAAAAATGAGAAACAATATAAATATAAGGCCCAGTAGAGTAGCAGGAGACTGTCTTTACAATTTAAGGTAAATAAAATACGTTTGAGGTAGAATTTGCACATTTTTCGTGAACACGTTTGTACAACAAGTAACTTTGCTAATGGTACATTGAAAATGTACATATTTTACCCCATGCTTGTACCAAATTTTTCCCCATTCTTGTACGTAGTGCTCAAATACTTACCGAATAATCATACGGACACCTGATACATTATACTCAAACACAAAGCACGTGAATGGTTGTGTGTTTTTATGTGAATGCATGTAAGCCACAAATGCATGCCTCAATTTTATCAGACGAAACAATTTTATTGCTACTATTGGAATTGTCTACTTGGTAGACATGTCTACTTGGTAGACATGTCTACCGTCTACTTGGAGTACCCTTCTCAAGTGAGTTATAGGCTTTCTTAAATAATAGTACAATTCTATATAAATATAATCGCGGGCGAGAATTGAGATACACTTTAATTCCTTACGAACTTTTAATAATCTATTTTCTTTCAGTTTTTAGCACCTAGACTGTGCGTTACTGCCTCATTTACATGGTAACGAGCGTCTAGAGCCCAGCAGCGCCTGATGGCACGGTGAAGATCCTTGGGCCCCTGACCTTAATAGCACAGCTTTTGCTTAATGGAGCTCCTGTCGGATCGTACCTACAGTGCACCAGAACTCATTGCAAGTGGAGTAATTTACGTTGGTTAAGGTACGTTATTTGTTTCGTATTCAGTTTGCCTTTTGTAAATAGTAACGATCTTTACTTGGTTAAATTATAATCTGCATTATTAGTTTCGTATTCAGCAAGTAAGTCTTTGTTTGCAACTTTTATTGTCAAAGTTTCAAAGTATTTATTACTTTTGGCATTTTATTTTAGCTACTGCTCTGAAATAGAATGTCGAAAGTACAGAGCGTTCAAGAAAGTGGTGTCATTGTTCAAGATGCAAATCAAATATGTTTTACAACAATGCTGAAATGTTTCCTACGATAGAAGCAAATAATTTAAGTAGACTTTTTCTATTGTCATTGTAATTATTTCGTTGAAACTTATTCTAAGAGTTGACACCACTTTCATGAACGCTTTGTATAGATTTAATTGTGCCCACTTTATTGTAGACATGGTTAAGTTTGGAGGTATTGGAAGGGCGACCTACAGTCAATGCTGCCAGTTATGGCTGCTTATGTACATTGTGGACTGGATCGCTGGGAGCCAGCAATAGTGTCTGCAAACGTCATTGAGCCGAACACTTTTTGGAGCAAGTCGGAGCACCCGTCAATTAGGGGCGGCAACAAGCAGCTGATGTAGCTGCACGTGGCTTTGCAGATCACCAACTGGAAGACGCAAATTGTCAAGAACTGCATCCTCTCGCATGGTGTTTGTGCAAATTTATGTATTGTAAAACTTGATTTGTTGCTTAACAGTTAATGCTAACGCTGCATTCTTTGTATACATGTAGAGCAGATGAATGCTAGTTGTTGGAAATGCAAATCAATTCTTGATTGCTGTTATAGTTTTCGAACCACCGCTGTTTCAAAATTAGGATTTTAAGCAATTTCATGTAATTTAAAAATTGGTTTGTTGCTTAACCGTTAATGTCATCGCTGCATTCTTTGTATACATGTAGAGCAGATGAATGCTAGTTGTTGGAAATGCAAATCAATTCTTGATTGCTGTTATAGTTTTCGAACCACCGCTGTTTCAAAATTAGGATTTTAAGCAATTTCATGTAATTTAAAAATTGGTTTGTTGCTTAACCGTTAATGTCATCGCTGCATTCTTTGTATACATGTAGAGCAGATGAATGCTAGTTGTTGGAAATGCAAATCAATTCTTGATTGCTGTTATAGTTTTCGAACCACCGCTGTTTCAAAATTAGGATTTTAAGCAATTTCATGTAATTTAAAAATTGGTTTGTTGCTTAACCGTTAATGTCATCGCTGCATTCTTTGTATACATGTAGAGCAGATGAATGCTAGTTGTTGGAAATGCAAATCAATTCTTGATTGCTGTTATAGTTTTCGAACCACAGCTGTTTCAAAATTAGGATTTTAAGCAATTTCATGTAATTTAGAAATTGGTTTGTTGCTTAACCGTTAATGTCATCGCTGCATTCTTTGTATACATGTAGAGCAGATGAATGCTAGTTGTTGGAAATGCAAATCAATTGTTGACTGCTGGTATAGTTTTCGAACCACAGCTGTTTCAAAATTAGGATTTTAAGCAATTTCATGTAATTTAAAAATTGTTTTGTTGCTTAACCGTTAATGTCATCGCTGCATTCTTTGTATACATGTAGAGCAGATGAATGCTAGTTGTTGGAAATGCAAATCAATTGTTGACTGCTGGTATAGTTTTCGAACCACAGCTGTTTCAAAATTAGGATTTTAAGCAATTTCATGTAATTTAGAAATTGGTTTGTTGCTTAACCGTTAATGTCATCGCTGCATTCTTTGTATACATGTAGAGCAGATGAATGCTAGTTGTTGGAAATGCAAATCAATTGTTGACTGCTGGTATAGTTTTCGAACCACAGCTGTTTCAAAATTAGGATTTTAAGCAATTTCATGTAATTTAAAAATTGTTTTGTTGCTTAACCGTTAATGTCATCGCTGCATTCTTTGTATACATGTAGAGCAGATGAATGCTAGTTGTTGGAAATGCAAATCAATTGTTGACTGCTGGTATAGTTTTCGAACCACAGTTGTTTTAATTTTTGGCGTTTGTGCAAAACACTGAAATTTAAAACGTAATTTGTTGCTTAACTATCAATATTCATGATAGAATTTTGATAGAGGAAATCTAAGAGCTGTCCGTAGATGATTATTTGATTTTCTATAAGAAATTCTCATGATAAAGCTGCCCTGACGAGTCCTATAAGGACGAAACAGCTTTTGTCAATCCATTCATGCAATCAATCCTGCCGAATTCCAGAGGGTGTATCAAAGACATCGATGAAGTTCTTCGAGTCATATTCGCTGCAGTCAGGGTGAGTGGACACTACATATTAATTAAAATTCGCGTACAACGCTGAATTTCGGTATTATAATTGCAATTGTGAACAGTTTAAATTGAATATTTCCAACTACATATTTTGTAATTTCCAGATTTCGTACCAGGAACACAGAAGTCGCAAGAGATCGTTTATTCGTTTTTAATTTTTATATCGGAAACTAAGCATCGCACAGCATTGCGGTTTGCATATTTGGATTCAGCATTCATTACTCTATCAGTCTATCATACTGTGTGTGCACTCAGTTTAATTTGAAATTTCCCAATTACATTTTGCAATTTTCGGACTTCGTACCAGGATCACAGAAGTTGCATGAGATCGTTTATTCGTTTTTAATTTTTATCTCGATAACTAAGAATCGCACAGCATTGCGGTTTGCATATTTGGAATCAGCATTTGCTACTCCATCATACTGCGTACTCAGTTTTATAGAATTATTGTAAAGAAATTTTAACTCTACAAACTTTGTAAATTTGGATCTCGTACCAGGATCACAGGAGTCGCAAGAGATCGTTTATTCGTTATTAATTTTTATCTCGGTAACTAAGATTCGCACAGCATTGCGGTTTGCATATTTCGATTCAGCATTTACTACTCCATCATACTGCGTACTCAGTTTTATTGAATTATTGAAAATAAATTTTGTATGAATAAACTGATTTGTATATCAATTTAATAAATGATAGTAACGAAAAAGAACTGATTTAATATTTAAACTACAGTGTGCCATCTAACGGCCAGCTGTTGAACTGCTATGTGGCGCCATCTAACTGCCCGCTGTTGAACTGCTAAGTGGCGCCATCTAACAACCCGTCGTTGAACTGCTAAGTGGCGCCATCTACCGTCAGACTCTCGAACTACTGCGTGGCGACACCTAGCGACGAACTGTGGAACTGCATGTGTGCGCCATCTACCGGCTAACTGTCGAACTGAAAATGCCGTGCCATCTGGCGAGCAATTTTTGCAAATTGCAGCAATACCAGTGCGTTTTACGTGAATTTCATAGCTGCCACGGTGTCTAGCGGACTCAATTTACCACTTAACAATGATTTAGTTTCTGTAATGTAAGTATAACAGTGATCATACAGTTACAGTAAGTATACAGCTTCCCCCGTAGTGTTGTTATTTACGTGCAGAATTGAGGTTCAGTTTGCGTGAAAATTGATGCTTCCAGCGGTTTTAGGATCCTAATTATTCATGGTGAGTTACATTGATCACTAAATCGTTATAGGCAAATGCATGTGCATTGGCACACAAAATTTGCTTCATGTTGCGCCCGATAACATCCCAAGATTTTCGGCCAATGCATAGGACAACTTCAAACCTGCCTGGGACACTCACTCACGCAGAAATCAATTCTGAACGCAATAAATCAATCATCTGAATCTATTTATTTGTCCACATATTAATTCTTTTCTGTTGGAGTGCCCGAGGACCGAGGGACAAAGCCAAGTAACCGAAGCCGATGTGAAGGGCCCCAGCCAGCCAGTCACGGTGAAGGCCCCCAACCAGCCAGTCACGGTGAAGGCCCCGGAGACGCTGCCAGGTACTGAGAACGACGGCCCATGGAGGCGGAGTACGCGGTGCAATAAGTGCGATGCCTGCCAGAGGGACGACTGCGGTGGCGCAGCTTGTGCTTAGGTAGGCTCCCGTCAGATCAAACCTGCAGCGCACAAGAACTCATTGCAAGTGGAGTAATTTAAGTGGGTTAAGGTGCGTTATTTGTTTCATACTCAGTTTGCCTTTTGTAACTAGTAACGATCTTTACTTGGTTAAATTATAATCTACATTAATAGTTTCGTATTCAGCAAGTAAGCCTTTCTTTGCAACTTTTATTTTTAAAGTTTCAACGTAGTTGTTGATTTTGGCATTTTATTTTAGTTCATGCTCTGAAATAGAATGTCGAAAGTACAAAGCGTTCAAGAAAGTGGTGTCGTTGTTCAAGATGCAAATCAAATATGTTTTACAACAATGCTGAAATGTTTCCTACAATAGAAGCAAATAATTTAAGTAGAGTTTTTCTATTGTCATTGTAATTATTTCGTTGGAACTTATTCTAAGAGTTGACACCACTTTCATGAACGCTTTGTATAGATTTAATTGTGCCCACTTTATTGTAGACATGGTGACCTACAGTCAATGCTGCCTGTTATGACTGCTTATATTCATTGTGGACTGGATCGCTGGCAGCCAGCAATAGTGTCTGCAAACATCATTCGGCCGAACACTTTGGAATGAGTCGGAGCACCCGTCGATTAGCGGCAGCGCCACGCAGCTGATGTGGCTGCACGTGGCTGTGCAGATCACCAACTGGAAGACGCGCATTGTTAAGAACTGCATTATCTCGCATGGTGTTTGTCTAAATTTGTGTAATTTAAAAATTGATTTGTTTCCTAACCATTAATGCCATCGCTGCATTCTTTGTATACATTTAAAGCAGCTGAATGCTAGTTATTGGTAATACAAATCAATTATTGATTGCTGTTATGGTTTTCGAACCACAGCTGTTTTAAAATTACGATTTTGTGCAATATCATGTACATTAAATATTAACTTATCGCTAAATCTTTACTGCAATCACTGCTTTTTGTATACATGTAGAGCTGATGCAGGGCAGTTATTGGAAATGCCAACCATTTATTGATTAGTGTTATGGTTTACGAACCACAGCTGTTTTAAAATTACGATTTTGTTTCACGCATTTTATATATTTTTATCTCGGTAACTAAGCATCGCACAGCATTGCGGTTTGCATATTTGGATTCAGCATTCATTACTCTATCAGTCTATCATACTGTGTGTGCACTCAGTTTGCAATAATTATTTGCTGGGCTATTATGTGCACATAGTTAAATATGTGTTAAATCTATATATACACATATATGGGTAGAAATAACCATTTACGTTATTAGATTAGTCTAGTAGGGTATCATTTTGGTACAAGTTTGCCTTTAAATAGCCGTAGTTTACGGATTATTAAAATAAATTTTTGGAAACTTTTAACCATTAATAGGCTACCTTTTGTCCCACGTGCACTCAAAGTTGCCTATCCGATCAGGCGCAAAAGTTTATATGGGGAGCGCTTGGAAAGTTTGTCTAACTCGTTAAATCGACAATTTATTCAATAACTAATGACTATAGGCGATGTAGAATTCAATTTTGTTGCTATTGAAGGTAATTTTGCATAAATTCGCGCGTATTCCAGTTTGCAAAATTGATTTTACGTACTTTGCGATTAATGCACGTTCCCCCGTATATTTTGGGTCGGTATAATAGTAAACTGTAATTTTGGGACCAGAATATTTTTATTTTTGGTTAGAATAAGGTTAAAATTCGTGCATATACAACGTAAAAATGAGAAACAATATAAATATAAGGCCCAGTAGAGTAGCAGGAGACTGTCTTTACAATTTAAGGTAAATAAAATACGTTTGAGGTAGAATTTGCACATTTTTCGTGAACACGTTTGTACAACAAGTAACTTTGCTAATGGTACATTGAAAATGTACATATTTTACCCCATGCTTGTACCAAATTTTTCCCCATTCTTGTACGTAGTGCTCAAATACTTACCGAATAATCATACGGACACCTGATACATTATACTCAAACACAAAGCACGTGAATGGTTGTGTGTTTTTATGTGAATGCATGTAAGCCACAAATGCATGCCTCAATTTTATCAGACGAAACAATTTTATTGCTACTATTGGAATTGTCTACTTGGTAGACATGTCTACCGTCTACTTGGAGTACCCTTCTCAAGTGAGTTATAGGCTTTCTTAAATAATAGTACAATTCTATATAAATATAATCGCGGGCGAGAATTGAGATACACTTTAATTCCTTACGAACTTTTAATAATCTATTTTCTTTCAGTTTTTAGCACCTAGACTGTGCGTTACTGCCTCATTTACATGGTAACGAGCGTCTAGAGCCCAGCAGCGCCTGATGGCACGGTGAAGATCCTTGGGCCCCTGACCTTAATAGCACAGCTTTTGCTTAATGGAGCTCCTGTCGGATCGTACCTACAGTGCACCAGAACTCATTGCAAGTGGAGTAATTTACGTTGGTTAAGGTACGTTATTTGTTTCGTATTCAGTTTGCCTTTTGTAAATAGTAACGATCTTTACTTGGTTAAATTATAATCTGCATTATTAGTTTCGTATTCAGCAAGTAAGTCTTTGTTTGCAACTTTTATTGTCAAAGTTTCAAAGTATTTATTACTTTTGGCATTTTATTTTAGCTACTGCTCTGAAATAGAATGTCGAAAGTACAGAGCGTTCAAGAAAGTGGTGTCATTGTTCAAGATGCAAATCAAATATGTTTTACAACAATGCTGAAATGTTTCCTACGATAGAAGCAAATAATTTAAGTAGACTTTTTCTATTGTCATTGTAATTATTTCGTTGAAACTTATTCTAAGAGTTGACACCACTTTCATGAACGCTTTGTATAGATTTAATTGTGCCCACTTTATTGTAGACATGGTTAAGTTTGGAGGTATTGGAAGGGCGACCTACAGTCAATGCTGCCAGTTATGGCTGCTTATGTACATTGTGGACTGGATCGCTGGGAGCCAGCAATAGTGTCTGCAAACGTCATTGAGCCGAACACTTTTTGGAGCAAGTCGGAGCACCCGTCAATTAGGGGCGGCAACAAGCAGCTGATGTAGCTGCACGTGGCTTTGCAGATCACCAACTGGAAGACGCAAATTGTCAAGAACTGCATCCTCTCGCATGGTGTTTGTGCAAATTTATGTATTGTAAAACTTGATTTGTTGCTTAACAGTTAATGCTAACGCTGCATTCTTTGTATACATGTAGAGCAGATGAATGCTAGTTGTTGGAAATGCAAATCAATTCTTGATTGCTGTTATAGTTTTCGAACCACAGCTGTTTCAAAATTAGGATTTTAAGCAATTTCATGTAATTTAGAAATTGGTTTGTTGCTTAACCGTTAATGTCATCGCTGCATTCTTTGTATACATGTAGAGCAGATGAATGCTAGTTGTTGTAAATGCAAATCAATTGCTGACTGCTCGTATAGTTTTCGAACCACAGCTGTTTCAAAATTAGGATTTTAAGCAATTTCATGTAATTTAAAAATTGTTTTGTTGCTTAACCGTTAATGTCATCGCTGCATTCTTTGTATACATGTAGAGCAGATGAATGCTAGTTGTTGTAAATGCAAATCAATTGCTGACTGCTCGTATAGTTTTCGAACCACAGCTGTTTCAAAATTAGGATTTTAAGCAATTTCATGTAATTTAGAAATTGGTTTGTTGCTTAACCGTTAATGTCATCGCTGCATTCTTTGTATACATGTAGAGCAGATGAATGCTAGTTGTTGGAAATGCAAATCAATTGTTGACTGCTGGTATAGTTTTCGAACCACAGCTGTTTCAAAATTAGGATTTTAAGCAATTTCATGTAATTTAAAAATTGGTTTGTTGCTTAACCGTTAATGTCATCGCTGCATTCTTTGTATACATGTAGAGCAGATGAATGGTAGTTGTTGGAAATGCAAATCAATTGTTGACTGCTGGTATAGTTTTCGAACCACAGTTGTTTTAATTTTTGGCGTTTGTGCAAAACACTGAAATTTAAAACGTAATTTGTTGCTTAACTATCAATATTCATGATAGAATTTTGATAGAGGAAATCTAAGAGCTGTCCGTAGATGATTATTTGATTTTCTATAAGAAATTCTCATGATAAAGCTGCGCTGACGAGTCCTATAAGGACGAAACAGCTTTTGTCAATCCATTCATGCAATCAATCCTGCCGAATTCCAGAGGGTGTATCAAAGACATCGATGAAGTTCTTCGAGTCATATTCGCTGCAGTCAGGGTGAGTGGACACTACATATTAATTAAAATTCGCGTACAACGCTGAATTTCGGTATTATAATTGCAATTGTGAACAGTTTAAATTGAATATTTCCAACTACATATTTTGTAATTTCCAGATTTCGTACCAGGAACACAGAAGTCGCAAGAGATCGTTTATTCGTTTTTAATTTTTATATCGGAAACTAAGCATCGCACAGCATTACGGTTTGCATATTTGGATTCAGCATTCATTACTCTATCAGTCTATCATACTGTGTGTGCACTCAGTTTAATTTGAAATTTCCCAATTACATTTTGCAATTTTCGGACTTCGTACCAGGATCACAGAAGTTGCATGAGATCGTTTATTCGTTTTTAATTTTTATCTCGATAACTAAGAATCGCACAGCATTGCGGTTTGCATATTTGGAATCAGCATTTGCTACTCCATCATACTGCGTACTCAGTTTTATAGAATTATTGTAAAGAAATTTTAACTCTACAAACTTTGTAAATTTGGATCTCGTACCAGGATCACAGAAGTCGCAAGAGATCTTTTATTCGTTATTAATTTTTATCTCGGTAACTAAGAATCGCACAGCATTGCGGTTTGCATATTTGGAATCAGCATTTGCTACTGCATCATACTGCGTACTCAGTTTTATCGAATTACTGTAAAGAAATGGTAACACTACAAACTTTGTAATTTTGGATCTCGTGCCAGGATCACAGGAGTCGCAAGAGATCGTTTATTCGTTATTAATTTTTATCTCACTACGTTGCTATGTCCTAGCTTAGTTTCCTACTTAGCTATGTCCTAGCTTAGTAATGACCTGGCTCAGGTTATTACTTAGATATGTCCTAGCTTATTTTATTACTTAGCTATGTCATAGCTTAATTTACTACTTAGCTATGTCCTAGCTAAGTTATGTCCTAGCTCAGTTTACTACTTAGCTATGTCCTAGCTTATGTTACTACTTAGCTATGTCCTAGCTTAGTTTACTACCTAGCCATGTCCATGCTTAGTTTACTACTTAGCTATGTCCTGGCTTAGTTATGTTATAGCTCAGTTTACTACTTAGCTATGTCCTAGCTCAGTTTACTACATAGCTTTGTCCTAGCTTAGTTTACTGCTTTGCCATGTCCTGGCTTAGTTTACTACATAGCTTTGTCCTAGCTCAGTTTACTACATAGCTTTGTCCTAGCTTAGTTTACTGCTTAGCTATGTCCTAGCTTAGTTATGTCCTAGCTCAGTTTACTAATAAGCTATGTATCGGCTTAGTTTACTACTTAGCTATGCCCTAGATTAGTTATCCCCTAGCTAAGTTTACTACTTAGCTATGTCCTAGCTCAGTTTACTACATGGCTTTATCCTGGCTTAGTTTACTACTTAGCTATGTCCTAGCTTAGCTATGTCCTAGCTTAGTTTACCACTTAGCTATGTTCTAGCTTAGTTTACTACTTAGCTATGCCCTAGCATGGTGATGTCCTAGCTCAATTGACTATTTAGCTATGTCCAAGCTTAGTTTACTACTTAGCTATGCCCTAGCATGGTGATGTCCTAGCTCAGCTGACTATTTAGCTATGTCCTAGCTAAGTTTACTACATAGCTATGTCCTAGCTAAGTTTACTACACAGCTTTGTCCTAGCTTAGTTTACTACATAGCTATGTCCTAGCTCAGTTTACTACTTAGCTATGTCCTAGCTCAGTTTACTACATAGCTTTATCCTAGCTAAGTTTACTACATGGCTTTGTCCTAGCTCAGTTTACTACTTAGCTATGTCCTAGCTTGGTTATGTCCTAGCTTAGTTTACTACTCAGATATGTCCTAGCTTAGTTTACTACTTAGCTATGTCCTAGCTCAGTTTATTACATAGCTTTATCCTACCTTAGTTAACTAATTAGCTCTGCCCTAGCTTAGTTTACTACTTAGCTATGCCCTAGCTTAGTGATGTCCTAGCTTACTTTACTACTTAGCTATGTCCTAGCTTAGTTAACTACATAGATATGTCCTAGCTCAGTTTACTACATAGCTTTGTCCTAGCTTAGTTAACTACTTAGCCATGTCCTAGCTTAGTTATGTCCTAGCTTAGTTTACTACTTAGATGTGTACCACATTAGTTTACTACTTAGCTATGTCCTAGCTCAGTTTACCACATAGCTTTGTCCTAGCTTAGTTTTCTACTTAGCTATGTTCTAGCTTAGTAATGTCCAAATTTAGTTTACTACGTTGCTATGTCCTAGCTTAGTTTCCTACTTAGCTATGTCCTAGCTTAGTAATGACCTAGCTCAGGTTATTACTTAGATATGTCCTAGCTTATTTTATTACTTAAACTTTTTTTAAAATTCAATTTTAGACGCATCAAAATCAGTCTTTTGATCAATAACCAATCAAAAATTAATAAAAATTCAATTTTAGACGCATCAAAATCAATCTTTTGATCAATAACCAATCAAAAATCAATAAAAATTCAATTTTAGACGCATCAAAATCAATCTTTTGATCGATAATCGATCATAAATCAATAAAAATTCAATTTTAGACGCAACAAAATCAATCTTTTGATCAATAACCAATCTAAAATCAATAAAAATTCAATTTTAGACGCATCAAAATTAATCTTTTGATCAATAACCAATCAAAATTCTATAAAAATTCTATTTTAGACGCATCAAAATCAATCTTTTGATCGATAATCGATCAAAAATCAATAAAAATTCAATTTTAGACGCATCAAAATCAATCTTTTGATTAATAACCAATCAAAAATCAATAAAAATTCAATTTTAGGCGCATCAAAATCAATCTTTTGATCGATAATCGATCAAAAATCAATAAAAATTCAATTTTAGACGCATCAAAATCAATCTTTTGATCAATAACCAATCAAAAATCTATAAAAATTCAATTTTACACGCATCAAAATCAACCTTTTGATCAATAACCAATCAAAAATCAATAAAAATTCAATTTTAGACGCATCAAAATCAATCTTTTGATCGATAATCGTTCAAAAATCAATAAAAATTCAATTTTAGACGCATCAAAATCAATCTTATGATCAATAACCAATCAAAAATCAATAAAAATACAATTTTAGACGCATCAAAATCAATCTTTTGATCAATAACCAATCATAAATCAATAAAAATTCAATTTTAGACGCATCAAAATCAATCTTATGATCAATAACCAATCAAAAATCAATAAAAATACAATTTTAGACGCATCAAAATCAATCTTTTGATCAATAACCAATCAAAAATCAATAAAAATTCAATTTTAGACGCATCAAAATCAATCTTATGATCAATAACCAATCAAAAATCTATAAAAATTCAATTTTACACGCATCAAAATCAATCTTTTGATCAATAACCAATCAAAAATCAATAAAAATTCAATTTTAGACGCATCAAAATCAATCTTATGATCAATAACCAATCAAAAATCAATAAAAATACAATTTTAGACGCATCAAAATCAATCTTTTGATCAATAACCAATCATAAATCAATAAAAATTCAATTTTAGACGCATCAAAATCAATCTTTTGATCGATAATCGATCAAAAATCAATAAAAATTCAATTTTAGACGCATCAAAATCAATCTTTTGATCGATAATCGATCAAAAATCAATAAAAATTCAATTTTAGACACATCAAAATAAATCTTTTGATCAATAACCAATCAAAAATCAATAAAAATACAATTTTAGACGCATCAAAATCAATCTTTTGATCAATAACCAATCAAAAATCAATAAAAATTCAATTTTAGACGCATCAAAATCAATCTTTTGATCGATAATCGATCAAAAATCAGTAAAAATACAATTTTAGACGCATCAAAATCAATCTTTTGATCGATAATCGATCAAAAATCAATAAAAATTCAATTTTAGACGCATCAAAATCAATCTTTTGATCGATAAT
Source organism: Othius punctulatus (assembly GCA_951805005.1). Lineage (NCBI taxonomy): Eukaryota > Metazoa > Arthropoda > Insecta > Coleoptera > Staphylinidae > Othius > Othius punctulatus. The sequence goes on from OX638144.1 coordinate 70,955,359, forward strand.
CGATCAAAAATCAATAAAAATTCAATTTTAGACGCATCAAAATCTATCTTTTGATCAATAACCAATCAAAAAACAATAAAAATACAATTTTAGACGCATCAAAATCAATCTTTTGATCAATAACCAATCTTAAATCAATAAAAATACAATTTTAGACGCATTAAAATCAATCTTTTGATCAATAACCAATCATAAATCAATAAAAATTCAATTTTAGACGCATCAAAATCAATCTTATGATCGAAAATCGATCAAAAATCTATAAAAATTCAATTTTAGACGCATCAAAATCAATCTTTTGATCGATAATCGATCAAAAATCAATAAAAATTCAATTTTAGACGCATCAAAGACAATCTTTTGATCAATAACCCATCAAAAATCAATAAAAATACAATTTTAGACGCATCAAAATCAATCTTTTGAACAATAACCAATCATAAATCAATAAAAATTCAATTTTAGACGCATCAAAATCAATCTTTTGATCGATAATCGATCAAAAATCTATAAAAATTCAATTTTAGACGCATCAAAATCAATCCTTTGATCGATAATCGTTCAAAAATCAATAAAAATTCAATTTTAGACGCATCAAAATCAATCTTTTGATCAATAACCAATCAAAAATCTATAAAAATTCAATTTTAGACGCATCAAAATCAATCTTTTGATCGATAATCGATCAAAAATCAATAAAAATTCAATTTTAGACGCATCAAAATCAATCTTTTGATCAATAACCAATCAAAAATCAATAAAAATTCAATTTTAGGCGCATCAAAATCAATCTTTTGATCGATAATCGATCAAAAATCAATAAAAATTCAATTTTAGACGCATCAAAATCAATCTTTTGTTTAATAACCAATCAAAAATCTATAAAAATTCAATTTTAGACGCATCAAAATCAATCTTTTGATCAATAACCAATCAAAAATCTATAAAAATTCAATTTTAGACGCATAAAAATCAATCTTTTGATCAATAACCAATCAAAAATCAATAAAAATTCAATTTTAGACGCATCAAAATCAATCTTTTGATCGATAATCGTTCAAAAATCAATAAAAATTTAATTTTAGACGCATCAAAATCAATCTTATGATCAATAACCAATCAAAAATCTATAAAAATTCAATTTTAGACGCATCAAAATCAATCTTTTGATCGATAATCGATCAAAAATCAATAAAAATTCAATTTTAGACGCATCAAAATCAATCTTATGATCAATAACCAATCAAAAATTAATAAAAATTCAATTTTAGACGCATCAAAATCAATCTTTTGATCGATAATCGATCAAAAATCAATAAAAATTCAATTTTAGACGCATCAAAATCAATCTTTTGATCGATAATCGATCAAAAATCAATAAAAATTCAATTTTAGACGCATCAAAATCAATCTTTTGATCAATAACCAATCATAAATCAATAAAAATTCAATTTTAGACGCATCAAAATCAATCTTTTGATCGATAATCGATCAAAAATCTATAAAAATTCAATTTTAGACGCATCAAAATCAATCTTTTGATCAATAACCAATCAAAAATCAATAAAAATTCAATTTTAGACGCATCAAAATCAATCTTTTGATCGATAATCGATCAAAAATCAATAAAAATTCAATTTTAGACGCATCAAAATCAATCTTTTGATCGATAATCGATCAAAAAACAATAAAAATTCAATTTTAGACGCATCAAAATCAATCTTTTGATCAATAACCAATCAAAAATCTATAAAAATTCAATTTTAGACGCATCAAAATCAATCTTTTGATCGATAATCGATCAAAAATCTATAAAAATTAAATTTTAGACGCAACAAAATCAATCTTTTGATCAATAACCAATCAAATGTCAATAAAAATTCAATTTTAGACGCATCAAAATCAATCTTTTGATCAATAATCGATCAAAAATCAATAAAAATTCAATTTTAGACGCATCAAAATCAATATTTTGATCAATAACCAATCAAAAATCAATAAAAATTCAATTTTAGACGCATCAAAATCAATCTTTTGATCAATAATCGATCAAAAATCAATAAAAATTCAATTTTAGACGCATCAAAATCAATCTTTTGATCAATAATCGATAAAAAATCAATAAAAATTCAATTTTAGACCCAACAAAATCAGTCTTTTGATCAATAACCAATCAAAAATCAATAAAAATTCAATTTTAGACGCATCAAAATCAATCTTTTGATCGATAATCGATCAAAAATCAATAAAAATTCAATTTTAGACGCATCAAAATCAATCTTTTGATCGATAATCGATCAAAAAACAATAAAAATTCAATTTTAGACGCATCAAAATCAATCTTTTGATCAATAACCAATCAAAAATCTATAAAAATTCAATTTTAGACGCATCAAAATCAATCTTTTGATCGATAATCGATCAAAAATCTATAAAAATTAAATTTTAGACGCATCAAAATCAATCTTTTGATCAATAACCAATCAAAAATCAATAAAAATTCAATTTTAGACGCATCAAAATCAATATTTTGATCGATAATCGTTCAAAAATCTATAAAAATTCAATTTTAGACGCATCAAAATCAATCTTTTGATCAATAACCAATCAAAAATCAATAAAAATTCAATTTTAGACGCATCAAAATCAATCTTTTGATCGATAATCGATCAAAAAACAATAAAAATTCAATTTTAGACGCATCAAAATCAATCTTTTGATCAATAACCAATCAAAAATCTATAAAAATTCAATTTTAGACGCATCAAAATCAATCTTTTGATCAATAACCAGTCAAAAATCTATAAAAATTCAATTTTAGACGCATCAAAATCAATCTTTTGATCGATAATCGATCAAAAATCTATAAAAATTCAATTTTAGACGCATCAAAATCAATCTTTTGATCAATAACCTATCAAAAATCAATAAAAATTCAATTTTAGACGCATCAAAATCAATTTTTTGATCGATAATCGATCAAATATCTATAAAAATTCAATTTTAGACGCATCAAAATCAATCTTTTGATCAATAACCAGTCAAAAATCTATAAAAATTCAATTTTAGACGCATCAAAATCAATCTTTTGATCGATAATCGATCAAAAATTTATAAAAATTAAATTTTAGACGCATCAAAATCAATCTTTTGATCAATAACCAATCAAAAATCAATAAAAATTCAATTTTAGACGCATCAAAATCAATATTTTGATCGATAATCGATCAAAAATCTATAAAAATTCAATTTTAGACGCATCAAAATCAAACTTTTGATCAATAACCAATCAAAAATCAATAAAAATTCAATTTTAGACGCATCAAAATCAATCTTTTGATCAATAACCAATCAAAAATCAATAAAAATACAATTTTAGACGCATCAAAATTAATCTTTTGATCAATAACCAATCATAAATCAATAAAAATTCAATTTTAGACGCATCAAAATCACTCTTTTGATCGATAATCGATCAAAAATCTATAAAAATTCAATTTTAGACGCATCAAAATCAAACTTTTGATCAATAACCAATCAAAAATCAATAAAAATTCAATATTAGACGCATCAAAATCAATCTTATGATCGATAATCGATCAAAAATCTATAAAAATTCAATTTTAGACGCATCAAAATCAATCTTTTGATCAATAACCAATCAAAAATCAATTAAAATACAATTTTAGACGCATCAAAATCAATCTTTTGATCAATAACCAATCATAAATCGATATAAATTCAATTTTAGACGCATCAAAATCAATCTTTTGATCGATAATCGATCAAAAATCAATAAAAATTCAATTTTAGACGCAACAAAATCAATCTTTTGATCAATAACCAATCAAAAATCAATAAAAATACAATTTTAGACGCATCAAAATCAATTTTTTGATCAATAACCAATCATAAATCAATAAAAGTTCAGTTTTAGACGCATCAAAATCAATCTTTTGATCGATAATCGATCAAAAATCTATAAAAATTCAATTTTGGACGCATCAAAATCAATCTTTTGATCGATAACCGATCAAAAATCTATAAAAATTCAATTTTAGACGCATCAAAATCAATCTTTTGATCAATAACCAATCAAAAATCAATAAAAATACAATTTTAGACGCATCAAAATCAATCTTTTGATCAATAACCAATCAAAAATCTATAAAAATTCAATTTTAGACGCATCAAAATCAATCTTTTGATCAATAACCAATCAAAAATCTATAAAAATTTAATTTTAGACGCATCAAAATCAATCTTTTGATCGATAATCGATCAAAAATCTATAAAAATTCAATTTTAGACGCATCAAAATCAATCTTTTGATCGATAATCGATCAAAAATCTATAAAAATTAAATTTTAGACGCATCAAAATCAATCTTTTGATCAATAACCAATCAAAAATCTATAAAAATTCAATTTTAGACGCATCAAAATCAATATTTTGATCGATAATCGATCAAAAATCTATAAAAATTCAATTTTAGACGCATCAGAATCAATCTTTTGATCAATAACCAATCAAAAATCTATAAAAATTTAATTTTAGACGCATCAAAATCAATCTTTTGATCGATAATCGATCAAAAATCAATAAAAATTCAATTTTAGACGCATCAAAATCAATCTTTTGATCAATAACCAATCAAAAATCAATAAAAATACAATTTTAGACGCATCAAAATCAATCTTTTGATCGATAATCGATCAAAAATCTATAAAAATTCAATTTTAGACGCATCAAAATCAATCTTTTGATCGATAATCGATCAAAAATCTATAAAAATTAAATTTTAGACGCATCAAAATCAATCTTTTGATCAATAACCAATCAAAAATCTATAAAAATTCAATTTTAGACGCATCAAAATCAATCTTTTGATCAATAACCAATCAAAAATCTATAAAAATTTAATTTTAGACGCATCAACATCAATATTTTGATCGATAATCGTTCAAAAATCTATAAAAATTCAATTTTAGACGCATCAAAATCAAACTTTTGATCAATAACCAATCAAAAATCAATAAAAATTCAATTTTAGACGCATCAAAATCAATCTTTTGATCAATAACCAATCAAAAATCAATAAAAATTCAATTTTAGACGCATCAAAATAAATCTTTTGATCAATAACCAATCATAAATCAATATAAATTCAATTTTAGACGCATCAAAATCAATCTTTTGTTCGATAATCAATCAAAAATCTATAAAAATTCAATTTTAGACGCATCAAAATCAATCTTTTGATCAATAACCAATCAAAAATCAATAAAAATTCAATTTTAGACGCATCAAAATCAATCTTTTGATCGATAATCGATCAAATATCTATAAAAATTCAATTTTAGACGCATCAAAATCAATCTTTTGATCAATAACCAATCAAAAATCTATAAAAATTCAATTTTAGACGCATCAAAATCAATCTTTTGATCGATAATCGATCAAAAATCTATAAAAATTCAATTTTAGACGCATCAAAATCAATCTTTTGATCAATAACCAATCAAAAATCAATAAAAATTCAATTTTAGACGCATCAAAATCAATATTTTGATCGATAATCGATCAAAAATCTATAAAAATTCAATTTTAGACGCATCAAAATCAAACTTTTGATCAATAACCAATCAAAAATCAATAAAAATTCAATTTTAGACGCATCAAAATCAATCTTATGATCAATAACCAATCAAAAATGTATAAAAATTTAATTTTAGACGCATCAAAATCAATCTTTTGATCGATAATCGATCAAAAATCAATAAAAATTCAATTTTAGACGCATCAAAATCAATCTTTTGATCAATAACCAATCAAAAATCAACAAAAATACAATTTTAGACGCATCAAAATCAATCTTTTGATCGATAATCGATAAAAAATCAATAAAAATTCAATTTTAGACGCATCAAAATCAATCTTTTGATCAATAACCAATCAAAAATCAATAATAATACAATTTTAGACGCATCAAAATCAATCTTTTGATCAATAACCAATCATAAATCAATAAAAACTCAATTTTAGACGCATCAAAATCACTCTTTTGATCGATAATCGATCAAAAATCTATAAAAATTCAATTTTAGACGCATCAAAATCAATCTTTTGATCAATAACCAATCAAAAATCAATAAAAATTCAATTTTAGACGCATCAAAATCAATCTTATGATCGATAATCGATCAAAAATCTATAAAAATTCAATTTTAGACGCATCAAAATCAATCTTTTGATCAATAACCAATCAAAAATCAATAAAAATTCAATTTTAGACGCATCAAAATCAATCTTTTGATCGATAATCGATCAAAAATCTATAAAAATTCAATTTTAGACGCATCAAAATCAATCTTTTGATCAATAACCAATCAAAAATCAATATAAATTCAATTTTAGACGCATCAAAATCAATCTTTTGATCGATAATCGATCAAAAATCTATAAAAATTCAATTTTAGACGCATCAAAATCAATCTTTTGATCAATAACCAATCAAAAATCAATAAAAATTCAATTTTAGACGCATCAAAATCAATCTTTTGATCGATAATCGATCAAATATCTATAAAAATTCAATTTTAGACGCATCAAAATCAATCTTTTGATCAATAACCAATCAAAAATCTATAAAAATTCAATTTTAGACGCATCAAAATCAATCTTTTGATCGATAATCGATCAAAAATCTATAAAAATTAAATTTTAGACGCATCAAAATCAATCTTTTGATCAATAACCAATCAAAAATCAATAAAAATTCAATTTTAAACGCATCAAAATCAATATTTTGATCGATAATCGATCAAAAATCTATAAAAATTCAATTTTAGACGCATCAAAATCAAACTTTTGATCAATAACCAATCAAAAATCAATAAAAATTCAATTTTAGACGCATCAAAATCAATCTTTTGATCAATAACCAATCAAAAATCAATAAAAATACAATTTTAGACGCATCAAAATTAATCTTTTGATCAATAACCAATCATAAATCAATAAAAATTCAATTTTAGACGCATCAAAATCACTCTTTTGATCGATAATCGATCAAAAATTTATAAAAATTCAATTTTAGACGCATCAAAATCAATCTTTTGATCAATAACAAATCAAAAATCAATAAAAATTCAATTTTAGACGCATCAAAATCAATCTTATGATCGATAATCGATCAAAAATCTATAAAAATTCAATTTTAGACGCATCAAAATCAATCTTTTGATCAATAACCAATCATAAATCAATAAAAATACAATTTTAGACGCATCAAAATCAATCTTTTGATCAATAACCAATCATAAATCAATAAAAATACAATTTTAGACGCATCAAAATCAATCTTTTGATCGATAATCGATCAAAAATCTATAAAAATTCAATTTTAGACGCATCAAAATCAATCTTTTGATCAATAACCAATCAAAAATCAATAAAAATTCAATTTTAGACGCATCAAAATCAATCTTTTGATCGATAATCGATCAAAAATCTATAAAAATTCAATTTTAGACGCATCAAAATCAATCTTTTGATCAATAACCAATCATAAATCAATATAAATTCAATTTTAGACGCATCAAAATCAATCTTTTGATCAATAATCGATCAAAAATCTATAAAAATTCAATTTTAGACGCATCAAAATCAATCTTTTGATCAATAACCAATCAAAAATCAATAAAAATTCAATTTTAGACGCATCAAAATCAATCTTTTGATCGATAATCGATCAAAAATCTATAAAAATTCTATTTTAGACGCATCAAAATCAATCTTTTGTTCGATAATCGATCAAAAATCGATAAAAATTCAATTTTAGACGCATCAAAATCAATCTTTTGATCAATAACCAATCATAAATCAATATAAATTCAGTTTTAGACGCATCAAAATCAATCTCTTGATCGATAATCGATCAAAAATCTATAAAAATTCAATTTTAGACGCATCAAAATCAATCTTTTGATCAATAACCAATCATAAATCAATAAAAATTCAATTTTAGACGCATCAAAATCACTCTTTTGATCGATAATCGATCAAAAATCTATAAAAATTCAAATTTAGACGCATCAAAATCAATATTTTGATCAATAACCAATCAAAAATCTATAAAAATTCAATTTTAGACGCATCAAAATCAATCTTTTGATCGATAATCGATCAAAAATCTATAAAAATTAAATTTTAGACGCATCAAAATCAATCTTTTGATCAATAACCAATCAAAAATCAATAAAAATTCAATTTTAGACGCATCAAAATCAATATTTTGATCGATAATCGATCAAAAATCTATAAAAATTCAATTTTAGACGCATCAAAATCAATCTTTTGATCAAAAACCAATCAAAAATCAATAAAAATTCAATTTTAGACGCATCAAAATCAATCTTTTGATCAATAACCAATCAAAAATCAATAAAAATACAATTTTAGACGCATCAAAATCAATCATTTGATCGATAATCGATCAAAAATCTATAAAAATTCAATTTTAGACGCATCAAAATCAATCTTATAATCAATAACCAATCAAAAATCAATAAAAATTCAATTTTAGACGCATCAAAATCAATATTTTGATCAATAATCGATCAAAAGATTGATTTTGATGCGTCTAAAATTTAATTTTTATAGATTTCTGATCAATAACCAATCAAAAATCAATAAAAATTCAATTTTAGACGCATCAAAATCAATCTTTTGATCAATAACCAATCATAAGTCAATAAAAATTCAATTTTAGACGCATCAAAATCAATCTTTTGATCGATAATCGATCAAAAATCTATAAAAATTCAATTTTAGACGCATCAAAATCAATCTTTTGATCGATAATCGATCAAAAATCAATAAAAATTCAATTTTTGACGCATCAAAATCAATCTTTTGATCAATAACCAATCAAAAATCTATAAAAATTCAATTTTAGACGCATCAAAATCAATATTTTGATTAATAACCAATCATAAATCAATAAAAATTAAATTTTAGACGCATCAAAATTAATCTTTTGATCGATAAACGATCATAAATCAATAAAAATTCAATTTTAGACGCATCAAAATCAATCTTATGATCGATAATCAATCAAAAATCTATAAAAATTCAATTTTAGACGCATCAAAATCAATCTTTTGATCAATAACCAATCAAAAATCAATAAAAATTCAATTTTAGACGCATCAAAATCAATCTTTTGATCGATAATCGATCAAAAATCTATAAAAATTCAATTTTAGACGCATCAAAATCAATCTTTTGATCAATAACCAATCATAAATCAATATAAATTCAATTTTAGACGCATCAAAATCAATCTTTTGATCGATAATCGATCAAAAATCTATAAAAAATCAATTTTAGACGCATCAAAATCAATCTTTTGATCAATAACCAATCAAAGATCAATAAAAATTCAATTTTAGACGCATCAAAATCAATCTTTTGATCGATAATCGATCAAAAATCTATAAAAATTCAATTTTAGACGCATCAAAATCAATCTTTTGTTCGATAATCGATCAAAAATCTATAAAAATTCAATTTTAGACGCATCAAAATCAATCTTTTGATCAATAACCAATCATAAATCAATATAAATTCAATTTTAGACGCATCAAAATCAATCTTTTGATCGATAATCGATCAAAAATCTATAAAAATTCAATTTTAGACGCATCAAAATCAATCTTTTGATCAATAACCAATCAAAAATCAATAAAAATTCAATTTTGGACGCATCAAAATCAATCTTTTGATCGATAATCGATCAAAAATCTATAAAAATTCAATTTTAGACGCATCAAAATCAATCTTTTGATCAATAACCAATCAAAAATCTATAAAAATTCAATTTTAGACGCATCAATTTCAATCTTTTGATCGATAATCGATCAAAAATCTATAAAAATTAAATTTTAGACGCATCAAAATCAATCTTTTGATCAATAACCAATCAAAAATCAATAAAAATTCAATTTTAGACGCATCAAAATCAATATTTTGATCGATAATCGATCAAAAATCTATAAAAATTAAATTTTAGACGCATCAAAATCAATCTTTTGATCAATAACCAATCAAAAATCAATAAAAATTCAATTTTAGACGCATCAAAATCAATCTTTTGATCAATAACCAATCAAAAATCAATAAAAATTCAATTTTAGACGCATCAAAATCAATCTTTTGATCAATAACCAATCAAAAATCTATAAAAATTCAATTTTAGACGCATCAATTTCAATCTTTTGATCGATAATCGATCAAAAATCTATAAAAATTCAATTTTAGACGCATCAAAATCAATCTTATAATCAATAACCAATCAAAAATCAATAAAAATTCAATTTTAGACGCATCAAAATCAATATTTTGATCAATAACCAATCATAAATCAATAAAAATTCAATTTTAGACGCATCAAAATCAATCTTTTGATCAATAACTAATCAAAAATCAATAAAAATACAATTTTAGACGCATCAAAATCAATCTTTTGATCAATAACCAATCAAAAATCAATAAAACTTCGATTTTAGACGCATCAAAATCAATCTCTTGAACAAAAATCGATCAAAAATCAATAAAAACTCAATTTTAGACGCAACAAAATCAATTTTTAGATCAATAACCAATCAAAAATCAATAAAAACTCAATTTTAGACGCAACAAAATCAATTTTTAGATCAATAACCAATCAAAAATCAATAAAAACTCAATTTTAGACGCATCTAAATCAATCTTTTGAACAATAATCGATCAAAAATCAATAAAAACTCAATTTTAGACGCAACAAAATCAATTTTTAGATCAATAACCAATCAAAAATCTATTAAAATTCAATTTTAGACGCATCAAAATCAATCTTTTGATCAATAATCAATCAAATATCAATAAAAATTCAATTTTAGACGCAACAAAATCAATTTTTAGATCAATAACCGATCAAAAATCAGTAAAAATTCAATTTTAGACGCATCAAAATCAATATTTTGATCGATAACCAATCAAAAATCAATAAAAATTCAATTTTAGACGCAACAAAATCAATTTTTAGATCAATAACCAATCAAAAATCAATAAAAACTCAATTTTAGATGCATCTAAATCAATCTTTTGAACAATATTCGATCAAAAATCAATAAAAACTCAATCCTAGACGCAACAAAATCAATTTTTAGATCAATAACCAATCAAAAATCTATTAAAATTCAATTTTAGACGAATCAAAATCAATCTTTTGATCAATAATCGATCATAAATCAATAAAAATTCAATTTTAGACGGAACAAAATCAATTTTTAGATCGATAACCAATCAAAAATCAATAAAAACTCAATTTTAGACGCAACAAAAATCAATTTTTAGATCAATAACCAATCAAAAATCAATAAAAACTCAATTTTAGACGCATCTAAATCAATCTTTTGAACAATAATCGATCAAAAATCAATAAAAACTCAATTTTAGACGCAACAAAATCAATTTTTAGATCAATAACCAATCAAAAATCTATTAAAATTCAATTTTAGACGCATCAAAATCAATCTTTTGATCAATAATCGATCAAATATCAATAAAAATTCAATTTTAGACGCAACAAAATCAATTTTTAGATCAATAACCAATCAAAAATCAGTAAAAATTCAATTTTAGACGCATCAAAATCAATTTTTTGATCGATAACCAATCAAAAATCAATAAAAATTCAATTTTAGACGCAACAAAATCAATTTTTAGATCAATAACCAATCAAAAATCAATAAAAATTCAATTTTAGACGCATCAAAATCAATCTTTTGATCAATAACCAATCAAAAATCTATTAAAATTCAATTTTAGACGCATCAAATTCAATCTTTTGATCAATAATCGAACAAATATCAATAAAAATTCAATTTTAGATGCAACAAAATCAATTTTTTGATCAATAACCAATCAAAAATCAATAAAAATTCAAATTTAGACGCATCTAAATCAATCTTTTGAACAATAATTGATCAAAAATCAATAAAAACTCAATTTTAGACGCAACACAATCAATTTTTAGATCAATAACCAATCAAAAATCAATAAAAATTCAGTTTTAGACGCAACAAAATCAATTTTTAGATCAATAACCAATCAAAAATCTATTAAAATTCAATTTTAGACGCAACAAAATCAATTTTTAGATCAATAACCAATCAAAAATCAATAAAAACTCAATTTTAGACCCATCTAAATCAATCTTTTGAACAATAATCGATCAAAAATCAATAAAAATTCAATTTTAGACGCATCAAAATCAATCTTTTGATCAATAACCAATCAAAAATCAACAAAAATTCAATTTTAGACGCATCAAAATCAATCTTTTGATCGATAATCGATCAAAAATCAATAAAAATTCAATTTTAGACGCATCAAAATCAATCTTTTGATCAATAACCAATCAAAAATCAATAAAAATACAATTTTAGACGCATCAAAATCAATCTTTTGATTAATAACCAATTAAAAATCAATAAAAATTCAATTTTAGACGCATCAAAATCAATATTTTGATCGATAATCGATCAAAAATCTATAAAAATTCAATTTTAGACGCATAAAAATCAATCTTTTGATCAATAACCAATCAAAAATCAATAAAAATACAATTTTAGACGCATCAAAATCAATCTTTTGATTAATAACCAATTAAAAATCAATAAAAATTCAATTTTAGACGCATCAAAATCAATATTTTGATCGATAATCGATCAAAAATCAATAAAAATTCAATTTTAGACGCATCAAAATCAATCTATTGATCGATAATCGATCAAAAATCAATAAAAATTCAATTTTAGACGCATCAAATACAATCTTTTGATCAATAATCGATTAAAAATCAATAAAAATTCAATTTTAGACGCATCAAAATCAATCTTTTGATCAATAACCAATCATAATTCAATAAAAATTCAATTTTAGATCCATCAAATACAATCTTTTGATCAATAATCAATCAAAAATCAATAAAAATTCAATTTTAGACGCATCAAAATCAATCTTTTGATCAATAATCGATCAAAAATCAATAAAAATTCAATTTTAGACGCAACAAATTCAATTTTTTGATCAATAACCAATCAAAAATCAATAAAAATTCAATTTTAGACGCATCAAAATCAATCTTTTGATCAATAACCAATCAAAAATCAATAAAAATTCAATTTTAGACGCAACAAATACAATCTTTTGATCATAAATCGATTAAAAATCAATAAAAATTCAATTTTAGACGCATCAAAATCAATCTTTTGATCAATAATCGATCAAAAATCAATAAAAATTCAATTTTAGACGCAACAAAATAAATTTTTTGATCAAAAATCGATCAAAAATCAACAAAAAATCAATTTTAGACGCAACAATATCAATTTTTTGATCAATAACCAATCAAAAATCAATAAAAATTCAATTTTAGACGCATCAAAATCAATCTATTGATCAATAACCAATCAAAAATCAATAAAAATTCAATGTTAGACGCATCAAAACAATTTTTTGATTAATAATCAATCAAAAATGAATAAAAATTCAATTTTAGTCGCAACAAAATCAATTTTTTGATCAATAACCAATCAAAAATCAATAAAAATTCAATTTTATACGCATCAAAATCAATCTTTTGATCAATAACCAATCAAAAATCAATAAAAATTTAATTTTAGGCGCATCAAAACCGATTTTTTGATCAATAATCGATCAAAAATCAATAAAAATTCATATTTAGACGCATCAAAATCAATTTTTTGATCAATAATCGATCAAAAATTAATAAAATTTTAATTTTAGACGCATCAAAATTAATCTTTTGATCAATAACCAATCAAAAATCAATAAAAATTCAATTTTAGACGCATCAAATACAATCTTTTGATCGATAATCGATCAAACATCAATAAAAACTCAATTTTAGACGCAACAAAATCAATTTTGTGATCAATAACCAATCAAAAATCAATAAAAATTCAATTTTAGACGCATCTAAATCAATCTTTTGAACAATAATCGATCAAAAATCAATAAAAACTCAATTTTAGACGCAACAAAATCAATTTTTAGATCAATAACCAATTAAAAATCAATAAAAACTCAATTTTAGACGCAACAAAATCAATTTTTTGATCAATAACCAATCAAAAATCAATAAAAATTCAATTTTAGACGCATCTAAATCAATCTTTTGAACAATAATCGATCAAAAATCAATAAAAACTCAATTTTAGACGCAACAAAATCAATTTTTAGATCAATAACCAATCAAAAATCAATAAAAACTCAATTTTAGACGCATCAAAATCAATTTTTAGATCAATAACCAATCAAAAATCAATAAAAACTCAATTTTAGATGCATCTAAATCAATTTTTAGAACAATAACCAATCAAAAATCTATTAAAATTCAATTTTAGACGCATCAAAATCAATCTTTTGATCAATAATCGATCATAAATCAATAAAAATTCAAATTTAGACGCATCAAAATCAATCTTTTGATCAATAATCGATCAAAAATCAATAAAAATTCAATTTTAGACGCAACAAAATCAATCTTTTGATCAATAACCAATCAAAAATCTATAAAAATTCAATTTTAGACGCATCAAAATTTTAATTTAATTTTAATTTAATTTAATTTTAATATAATTTTAATTTTAATTTAATTTTAATTTTAATTTAATTTTAATTTAATTTTAATTTAATTTTAATTTAATTTTAATTTAATTTTAATTTAATTTTAATTTAATTTTAATTTAATTTTAATTTAATTTTAATTTAATTTTAATTTAATTTTAATTTAATTTTAATTTAATTTTAATTTAATTTTAATTTAATTTTAATTTAATTTTAATTTAATTTTAATTTAATTTTAATTTAATTTTAATTTAATTTTAATTTAATTTTAATTTAATTTTAATTTAATTTAATTTTTATTTAATATTAACTTTTCAACGTGTCGACAAAATTTGATTTTTAGACGTGTCGACAAAATTTGATTTTTAGACGTGTCGAAAAAATTTAATTTTAATTTAATTTTAATTTAATTTTAATTTAATTTTAATTTAATTTTAATTTATTTTTAATTTAATTTTAATTTAATTTTAATTTAATTTTAATTTAATTTTAATTTAATTTTAATTTAATTTTAATTTAATTTTAATTTAATTTTAATTTAATTTTAATTTAATTCTAATTTAATTTTAATTTAATTTTAATTTAATTTTAATTTAATTTTAATTTAATTTTAATTTAATTTTAATTTAATTTTAATTTAATTTTAATTTAATTTTAATTTAATTTTAATTTAATTTTAATTTAATTTTAATTTTTCGACGTGTCGACAAAATTTGATTTTTAGACGTGTCGACAAAATTTGATTTTTAGACGTGTCGACAAAATCTAATTTTAATTTAATTTTAATTTAATTTTAATTTAATTTTAATTTAATTTTAATTTAATTTTAATTTAATATTAATTTTTCGACGTGTCGACAAAATTTGATTTTTAGACGTGTCGACAAAATTTGAATTCTAGACGTGTCGACAAAAATTTAATTTTAATTTAATTTTAATTTAATTTTAATTTAATTTTAATTTAATTTTAATTTTTCGACGTGTCGACAAAATTTGATTTTTAGACGTGTCGACAAAATTTGATTTTTAGACGTGTCGAACCAATCAAAAATCAATAAAAATTCAATTTTAGACGCAACAAAATCAATTTTTTGATCAATAACCAATCAAAAATCAATAAAAATTCAATTTTAGACGCATCTAAATCAATCTTTTGAACAATAATCGATCAAAAATCAATAAAAACTCAATTTTAGACGCAACAAAATCAATTTTTAGATCAATAACCAATCAAAAATCAATAAAAATTCAATTTTAGACGCAACAAAATCAATTTTTAGATCAATAACCAATCAAAAATCTATTAAAATTCAATTTTAGACGCATCAAAATCAATCTAATGATCAATAACCAATCAAAAATCAATAAAAATTCAATTTTAGACGCAACAAAATCAATTTTTAGATCAATAACCAATCAAAAATCTATTAAAATTCAATTTTAGACGCATCAAAATCAATCTTTTGATCAATAATCGATCATAAATCAATAAAAATTCAAATTTAGACGCATCAAAATCAATCGTTTGTTCAATAATCGATCAAAAATCAATAAAAATTCAATTTTAGACGCAACAAAATCAATCTTTTGATCAATAACCAATCAAAAATCTATAAAAATTCAATTTTAGACGCATCAAAATCAATCTTTTGATCGATAATCGATCAAAAATCAATAAAAATTCAATTTTAGACTCATCAAAATCAATCTTTTGATCAATAACTAATCAAAAATCAATAAAAAATCAATTTTAGACGCATCAAAATTTTAATTTAATTCTAATTATTTTTAATTTTAATTTTAATTTAATTTTAATTTTAATTTTAATTTTAATTTTAATTTTAATTTAATTTTAATTTAATTTTAATTTAATTTTAATTTAATTTTAATTTAATTTTAATTTAATTTTAATTTAATTTTAATTTAATTTTAATTTAATTTTAATTTAATTTTAATTTAATTTAATTTTTATTTAATATTAATTTTTCGACGTGTCGACAAAATTTGATTTTTAGACGTGTCGACAAAATTTGATTTTTAGACGTGTCGAACCAATAAAAAATCAATAAAAATTCAATTTTAGACGCATCAAAATCAATCTTTTGATCAATAACCAATCAAAAATCTATAAAAATTCAATTTTAGACGCATCAAAATCAATCTTTTGATCAATAACCAATAAAAAATCTATAAAAATTCAATTTTAGACGCATTAAAATCAATCTTTTGATCAATAATCGATCAAATATCAATAAAAATTCAATTTTAGACGCAACAAAATCAATTTTTTGATCAATAACCAATCAAAAATCAATAAAAATTCAATTTTAGACGCATCAAAATCAATCTTTTGATCAATAATCGATCAAAAATCAATAAAAATTCAATTTTAGACGCAACAAAATCAATTTTTTGATCAATAACCAATCAAAAATCAATAAAAATTTTATTTAGACGCATCAAAATCGCATCAAAATCAATCTTTTGATCAATAATCGATCAAAAATCAATAAAAATTCAATTTTTGACGCAACAAAATCAATTTTTTGATCAATAACCAATCAAAAATCAATAAAAATTCAATTTTAGACGTATCAAAATCAGTCTTTTTATCAATAACCAATCAAAAATCAATAAAAATTCAATTTTAGACGCATGAAAATCAATCTTTTGATCAATAATCGATCAAAAATCAATAAAAATTCAATTTTAGACGCAACAAAATCAATTTTTTGATCAATAACCAATCAAAAATCAATAAAAATTCAATTTTCGACGCATCGAAACCAATCTTTTGATCAATAACCAATCAAAAATCAATAAAAATTCAATTTTAGACGCATCAAAATCAATCTTTTGATCAATAATCGATCAAAAATCAATAAAAATTCAATTTTAGGCGCAACAAAATCAATTTTTTGATCAATAGCTAATCAAAAATCAATAAAAATTCAATTTTAGACGCTCAAAATCAATCTTTTGATCAATAACCAATCAAAAATCAATAAAAATTCAATTTTAGACGCATCAAAATCAATCTTTTGAACAATAATCGTTAAAAAATCAATAAAAATTCAATTTTAGACGCATCAAAATCAATATTTTGATCAATAATCGATCAAAAACAATAAAAATTCAATTTTAGACGCATCAAAATCAATCTTTTGATCACTAACCAATCAAAAATCAATAAAATTTTTATTTAGATGCATCAAAATCGCATCAAAATCAATCTTTTGATCAATAATCGATCAAAAATCAATAAAAAATCAATTTTTGACGCAACAAAATCAATTTTTTGATCAATAACCAATCAAAAATCAATAAAAATTCAATTTTAGACGCATCTAAATCAATCTTTTGAACAATAATCGATCAAAAATCAATAAAAACTCAATTTTAGACGCAACAAAATCAATTTTTAGATCAATAACCAATTAAAAATCAATAAAAACTCAATTTTAGACGCAACAAAATCAATTTTTTGATCAATAACCAATCAAAAATCAATAAAAATTCAATTTTAGACGCATCTAAATCAATCTTTTGAACAATAATCGATCAAAAATCAATAAAAACTCAATTTTAGACGCAACAAAATCAATTTTTAGATCAATAACCAATCAAAAATCAATAAAAACTCAATTTTAGACGCATCAAAATCAATTTTTAGATCAATAACCAATCAAAAATCAATAAAAACTCAATTTTAGATGCATCTAAATCAATTTTTAGAACAATAACCAATCAAAAATCTATTAAAATTCAATTTTAGACGCATCAAAATCAATCTTTTGATCAATAATCGATCATAAATCAATAAAAATTCAAATTTAGACGCATCAAAATCAATCTTTTGATCAATAATCGATCAAAAATCAATAAAAATTCAATTTTAGACGCAACAAAATCAATCTTTTGATCAATAACCAATCAAAAATCTATAAAAATTCAATTTTAGACGCATCAAAATTTTAATTTAATTTTAATTTAATTTAATTTTAATATAATTTTAATTTTAATTTAATTTTAATTTTAATTTAATTTTAATTTAATTTTAATTTAATTTTAATTTAATTTTAATTTAATTTTAATTTAATTTTAATTTAATTTTAATTTAATTTTAATTTAATTTTAATTTAATTTTAATTTAATTTTAATTTAATTTTAATTTAATTTTAATTTAATTTTAATTTAATTTTAATTTAATTTTAATTTAATTTTAATTTAATTTTAATTTAATTTTAATTTAATTTTAATTTAATTTAATTTTTATTTAATATTAACTTTTCAACGTGTCGACAAAATTTGATTTTTAGACGTGTCGACAAAATTTGATTTTTAGACGTGTCGAAAAAATTTAATTTTAATTTAATTTTAATTTAATTTTAATTTAATTTTAATTTAATTTTAATTTATTTTTAATTTAATTTTAATTTAATTTTAATTTAATTTTAATTTAATTTTAATTTAATTTTAATTTAATTTTAATTTAATTTTAATTTAATTTTAATTTAATTTTAATTTAATTCTAATTTAATTTTAATTTAATTTTAATTTAATTTTAATTTAATTTTAATTTAATTTTAATTTAATTTTAATTTAATTTTAATTTAATTTTAATTTAATTTTAATTTAATTTTAATTTAATTTTAATTTAATTTTAATTTTTCGACGTGTCGACAAAATTTGATTTTTAGACGTGTCGACAAAATTTGATTTTTAGACGTGTCGACAAAATCTAATTTTAATTTAATTTTAATTTAATTTTAATTTAATTTTAATTTAATTTTAATTTAATTTTAATTTAATATTAATTTTTCGACGTGTCGACAAAATTTGATTTTTAGACGTGTCGACAAAATTTGAATTCTAGACGTGTCGACAAAAATTTAATTTTAATTTAATTTTAATTTAATTTTAATTTAATTTTAATTTAATTTTAATTTTTCGACGTGTCGACAAAATTTGATTTTTAGACGTGTCGACAAAATTTGATTTTTAGACGTGTCGAACCAATCAAAAATCAATAAAAATTCAATTTTAGACGCAACAAAATCAATTTTTTGATCAATAACCAATCAAAAATCAATAAAAATTCAATTTTAGACGCATCTAAATCAATCTTTTGAACAATAATCGATCAAAAATCAATAAAAACTCAATTTTAGACGCAACAAAATCAATTTTTAGATCAATAACCAATCAAAAATCAATAAAAATTCAATTTTAGACGCAACAAAATCAATTTTTAGATCAATAACCAATCAAAAATCTATTAAAATTCAATTTTAGACGCATCAAAATCAATCTAATGATCAATAACCAATCAAAAATCAATAAAAATTCAATTTTAGACGCAACAAAATCAATTTTTAGATCAATAACCAATCAAAAATCTATTAAAATTCAATTTTAGACGCATCAAAATCAATCTTTTGATCAATAATCGATCATAAATCAATAAAAATTCAAATTTAGACGCATCAAAATCAATCGTTTGTTCAATAATCGATCAAAAATCAATAAAAATTCAATTTTAGACGCAACAAAATCAATCTTTTGATCAATAACCAATCAAAAATCTATAAAAATTCAATTTTAGACGCATCAAAATCAATCTTTTGATCGATAATCGATCAAAAATCAATAAAAATTCAATTTTAGACTCATCAAAATCAATCTTTTGATCAATAACTAATCAAAAATCAATAAAAAATCAATTTTAGACGCATCAAAATTTTAATTTAATTCTAATTATTTTTAATTTTAATTTTAATTTAATTTTAATTTTAATTTTAATTTTAATTTTAATTTTAATTTAATTTTAATTTAATTTTAATTTAATTTTAATTTAATTTTAATTTAATTTTAATTTAATTTTAATTTAATTTTAATTTAATTTTAATTTAATTTTAATTTAATTTTAATTTAATTTAATTTTTATTTAATATTAATTTTTCGACGTGTCGACAAAATTTGATTTTTAGACGTGTCGACAAAATTTGATTTTTAGACGTGTCGAACCAATAAAAAATCAATAAAAATTCAATTTTAGACGCATCAAAATCAATCTTTTGATCAATAACCAATCAAAAATCTATAAAAATTCAATTTTAGACGCATCAAAATCAATCTTTTGATCAATAACCAATAAAAAATCTATAAAAATTCAATTTTAGACGCATTAAAATCAATCTTTTGATCAATAATCGATCAAATATCAATAAAAATTCAATTTTAGACGCAACAAAATCAATTTTTTGATCAATAACCAATCAAAAATCAATAAAAATTCAATTTTAGACGCATCAAAATCAATCTTTTGATCAATAATCGATCAAAAATCAATAAAAATTCAATTTTAGACGCAACAAAATCAATTTTTTGATCAATAACCAATCAAAAATCAATAAAAATTTTATTTAGACGCATCAAAATCGCATCAAAATCAATCTTTTGATCAATAATCGATCAAAAATCAATAAAAATTCAATTTTTGACGCAACAAAATCAATTTTTTGATCAATAACCAATCAAAAATCAATAAAAATTCAATTTTAGACGTATCAAAATCAGTCTTTTTATCAATAACCAATCAAAAATCAATAAAAATTCAATTTTAGACGCATGAAAATCAATCTTTTGATCAATAATCGATCAAAAATCAATAAAAATTCAATTTTAGACGCAACAAAATCAATTTTTTGATCAATAACCAATCAAAAATCAATAAAAATTCAATTTTCGACGCATCGAAACCAATCTTTTGATCAATAACCAATCAAAAATCAATAAAAATTCAATTTTAGACGCATCAAAATCAATCTTTTGATCAATAATCGATCAAAAATCAATAAAAATTCAATTTTAGGCGCAACAAAATCAATTTTTTGATCAATAGCTAATCAAAAATCAATAAAAATTCAATTTTAGACGCTCAAAATCAATCTTTTGATCAATAACCAATCAAAAATCAATAAAAATTCAATTTTAGACGCATCAAAATCAATCTTTTGAACAATAATCGTTAAAAAATCAATAAAAATTCAATTTTAGACGCATCAAAATCAATCTTTTGATCAATAATCGATCAAAAACAATAAAAATTCAATTTTAGACGCATCAAAATCAATCTTTTGATCACTAACCAATCAAAAATCAATAAAATTTTTATTTAGATGCATGAAAATCGCATCAAAATCAATCTTTTGATCAATAATCGATCAAAAATCAATAAAAAATCAATTTTTGACGCAACAAAATCAATTTTTTGATCAATAACCAATCAAAAATCAATAAAAATTCAATTTTAGACGTATCAAAATCAGTCCTTTTATCAATAACCAATCAAAAATCAATAAAAATTCAATTTTAGACGCATGAAAATCAATCTTTAATCAATAATCGATCAAAAATCAATAAAAATTCAATTTTAGACGCAACCAAATCAATTTTTTGATCAATAACCAATCAAAAATCAATAAAAATTCAATTTTCGACGCAACGAAATTAATCTTTTGATCAATAACCAATCAAAAATCAATAAAAATTCAATTTTAGACGCATCAAAATCAATCTTTTGATCAATAATCGATCAAAAATCAATAAAAATTCAATTTTAGGCGCAACAAAATCAATTTTTTGATCAATAGCCAATCAAAAATCAATAAAAATTCAATTTTAGACGCATCAAAATCAATCTTTTGATCAATAACCAATCAAAAATCAATAAAAATTCAATTTTAGACGCATCAAAATCAATCTTTTGAACAATAATCGATCAAAAATCAATAAAAATTCAATTTTAGACGCATCAAAATCAATCTTTTGATCAATAATCGATCAAAAACAATAAAAATTCAATTTTAGACGCATCAAAATCAATCTTTTGATCACTAACCAATCAAAAATCTATAAAAATTCAAGTTTAGACGCATTAAAATCAATCTTTTGATCAATAATCGATCAAAAATTAATAAAACTTCAATTTTAGACGCAACAAAATCAATTTTTTGATCAATAACCAATCAAAAATCAATAAAAATTCAATTTTAGACGCATCAAAATCAATCTTTTGATCAATAACCAATCAAAAATCAATAAAAATTCAATTTTAGACGCATCAAAATCAATCTTTTGATCAATAATCGATCAAAAATCAATAAAAATACAATTTTAGACGCATCAAAATCAATCTTTTGATCAATAACCAATCAAAAATCAATAAAACTTCGATTTTAGACGCATCAAAATCAATCTCTTGAACAAAAATCGATCAAAAATCAATAAAAACTCAATTTTAGACGCAACAAAATCAATTTTTAGATCAATAACCAATCAAAAATCAATAAAAACTCAATTTTAGACGCAACAAAATCAATTTTTAGATCAATAACCAATCAAAAATCAATAAAAACTCAATTTTAGACGCATCTAAATCAATCTTTTGAACAATAATCGATCAAAAATCAATAAAAACTCAATTTTAGACGCAACAAAATCAATTTTTAGATCAATAACCAATCAAAAATCTATTAAAATTCAATTTTAGACGCATCAAAATCAATCTTTTGATCAATAATCGATCAAATATCAATAAAAATTCAATTTTAGACGCAACAAAATCAATTTTTAGATCAATAACCAATCAAAAATCAGTAAAAATTCAATTTTCGACGCATCAAAATCAATATTTTGATCGATAACCAATCAAAAATCAATAAAAATTCAATTTTAGACGCAACAAAATCAATTTTTAGATCAATAACCAATCAAAAATCATTAAAAATTCAATTTTAGACGCATCAAAATCAATCTTTTGATCAATAACCAATCAAAAATCAATAAAAATTCAATTTTAGACGCATCTAAATCAATCTTTTGAACAATAATTGATCAAAAATCAATAAAAACTCAATTTTAGACGCAACAAAATCAATTTTTAGATCAATAACCAATCAAAAATCAATAAAAATTCAATTTTAGACGCAACAAAATCAATTTTTAGATCAATAACCAATCAAAAATCTATTAAAATTCAATTTTAGACGCATCAAAATCAATCTTATGATCAATAATCGATCAAATATCAATAAAAATTCAATTTTAGACGCAACAAAATCAATTTTTAGATCAATAACCAATCAAAAATCAATAAAAACTCAATTTTAGACGCAACAAAATCAATTTTTAGATCAATAACCAATCAAAAATCAATAAAAACTCAATTTTAGATGCATCTAAATCAATCTTTTGAACAATATTCGATCAAAAATCAATAAAAACTCAATCTTAGACGCAACAAAATCAATTTTTAGATCAATAACCAATCAAAAATCTATTAAAATTCAATTTTAGACGAATCAAAATCAATCTTTTGATCAATAATCGATCATAAATCAATAAAAATTCAATTTTAGACGGAACAAAATCAATTTTTAAATCGATAACCAATCAAAAATCAATAAAAACTCAATTTTAGACGCAACAAAAATCAATTTTTAGATCAATAACCAATCAAAAATCAATAAAAACTCAATTTTAGACGCATCTAAATCAATCTTTTGAACAATAATCGATCAAAAATCAATAAAAACTCAATTTTAGACGCAACAAAATCAATTTTTAGATCAATAACCAATCAAAAATCTATTAAAATTCAATTTTAGACGCATCAAAATCAATCTTTTGATCAATAATCGATCAAATATCAATAAAAATTCAATTTTAGACGCAACAAAATCAATTTTTAGATCAATAACCAATCAAAAATCAGTAAAAATTCAATTTTAGACGCATCAAAATCATTTTTTTTGATCGATAACCAATCAAAAATCAATAAAAATTCAATTTTAGACGCAACAAAATCAATTTTTAGATCAATAACCAATCAAAAATCTATTAAAATTCAATTTTAGACGCATCAAATTCAATCTTTTGATCAATAATCGAACAAATATCAATAAAAATTCAATTTTAGACGCAACAAAATCAATTTTTTGATCAATAACCAATCAAAAATCAATAAAAATTCAATTTTAGACGCATCTAAATCAATCTTTTGAACAATAATTGACCAAAAATCAATAAAAACTCAATTTTAGACGCAACACAATCAATTTTTAGATCAATAACCAATCAAAAATCAATAAAAATTCAATTTTAGACGCAACAAAATCAATTTTTAGATCAATAACCAATCAAAAATCTATTAAAATTCAATTTTAGACGCATCAAAATCAATCTTATGATCAATAATCGATCAAATATCAATAAAAATTCAATTTTAGACGCAACAAAATCAATTTTTAGATCAATAACCAATCAAAAATCAATAAAAACTCAATTTTAGACGCAACAAAATCAATTTTTAGATCAATAACCAATCAAAAATCAATAAAAACTCAATTTTAGATGCATCTAAATCAATCTTTTGAACAATATTCGATCAAAAATCAATAAAAACTCAATCTTAGACGCAACAAAATCAATTTTTAGATCAATAACCAATCAAAAATCTATTAAAATTCAATTTTAGACGCATCAAAATCAATCTTTTGATCAATAATCGATCATAAATCAATAAAAATTCAATTTTAGACGCAACAAAATCAATTTTTAGATCAATAACTAATCAAAAATCAATAAAAACTCAATTTTAGACGCAACAAAAATCAATTTTTAGATCAATAACCAATCAAAAATCAATAAAAACTCAATTTTAGACGCATCTAAATCAATATTTTGAACAATAATCGATCAAAAATCAATAAAAACTCAATTTTAGACGCAACAAAATCAATTTTTAGATCAATAACCAATCAAAAATCAATAAAAACTCAATTTTAGACGCATCTAAATCAATCTTTTGAACAATAATCGATCAAAAATCAATAAAAATTCAATTTTAGACGCATCAAAATCAATCTTTTGATCAATAACCAATCAAAAATCAACAAAAATTCAATTTTAGACGCATCAAAATCAATCTTTTGATCGATAATCGATCAAAAATCAATAAAAATTTAATTTTAGACGCATCAAAATCAATCTTTTGATAAATAACCAATCAAAAATCAATAAAAATACAATTTTAGACGCATCAAAATCAATCTTTTGATTAATAACCAATTAAAAATCAATAAAAATTTAATTTTAGACGCATCAAAATCAATATTTTGATCGATAATCGATCAAAAATCTATAAAAATTCAATTTTAGACGCATAAAAATCAATCTTTTGATCAATAACCAATCAAAAATCAATAAAAATTCAATTTTAGGCGCATCAAAATCAGTCTTTTGATCGATAATCGATCAAAAATCAATAAAAATTCAATTTTAGACGCATCAAAATCAATCTATTGATCGATAATCGATCAAAAATCAATAAAAATTCAATTTTAGACGCATCAAATACAATCTTTTGATCAATAATCGATTAAAAATCAATAAAAATTCAATTTTAGACGCATCAAAATCAATCTTTTGATCAATAACCAATCATAATTCAATAAAAATTCAATTTTAGATGCATCAAATACAATCTTTTGATCAATAATCAATCAAAAATCAATAAAAATTCAATTTTAGACGCATCAAAATCAATCCTTTGATCAATAATCGATCAAAAATCAATAAAAATTCAATTTTAGACGCAACAAATTCAATTTTTTGATCAATAACCAATCAAAAATCAATAAAAATTCAATTTTAGACGCATCAAAATCAATCTTTTGATCAATAATCGATCATAAATCAATAAAAATTCAATTTTAGACGGAACAAAATCAATTTTTAAATCGATAACCAATCAAAAATCAATAAAAACTCAATTTTAGACGCAACAAAAATCAATTTTTAGATCAATAACCAATCAAAAATCAATAAAAATTCAATTTTAGACGCAACAAAATCAATTTTTAGATCAATAACCAATCAAAAATCTATTAAAATTCAATTTTAGACGCATCAAAATCAATCTTATGATCAATAATCGATCAAATATCAATAAAAATTCAATTTTAGACGCAACAAAATCAATTTTTAGATCAATAACCAATCAAAAATCAATAAAAACTCAATTTTAGACGCAACAAAATCAATTTTTAGATCAATAACCAATCAAAAATCAATAAAAACTCAATTTTAGATGCATCTAAATCAATCTTTTGAACAATATTCGATCAAAAATCAATAAAAACTCAATCTTAGACGCAACAAAATCAATTTTTAGATCAATAACCAATCAAAAATCTATTAAAATTCAATTTTAGACGAATCAAAATCAATCTTTTGATCAATAATCGATCATAAATTAATAAAAATTCAATTTTAGACGGAACAAAATCAATTTTTAAATCGATAACCAATCAAAAATCAATAAAAACTCAATTTTAGACGCAACAAAAATCAATTTTTAGATCAATAACCAATCAAAAATCAATAAAAACTCAATTTTAGACGCATCTAAATCAATCTTTTGAACAATAATCGATCAAAAATCAATAAAAACTCAATTTTAGACGCAACAAAATCAATTTTTAGATCAATAACCAATCAAAAATCTATTAAAATTCAATTTTAGACGCATCAAAATCAATCTTTTGATCAATAATCGATCAAATATCAATAAAAATTCAATTTTAGACGCAACAAAATCAATTTTTAGATCAATAACCAATCAAAAATCAGTAAAAATTCAATTTTAGACGCATCAAAATCATTTTTTTTGATCGATAACCAATCAAAAATCAATAAAAATTCAATTTTAGACGCAACAAAATCAATTTTTAGATCAATAACCAATCAAAAATCAATAAAAATTCAATTTTAGACGCATCAAAATCAATCTTTTGATCAATAACCAATCAAAAATCTATTAAAATTCAATTTTAGACGCATCAAATTCAATCTTTTGATCAATAATCGAACAAATATCAATAAAAATTCAATTTTAGACGCAACAAAATCAATTTTTTGATCAATAACCAATCAAAAATCAATAAAAATTCAATTTTAGACGCATCTAAATCAATCTTTTGAACAATAATTGACCAAAAATCAATAAAAACTCAATTTTAGACGCAACACAATCAATTTTTAGATCAATAACCAATCAAAAATCAATAAAAATTCAATTTTAGACGCAACAAAATCAATTTTTAGATCAATAACCAATCAAAAATCTATTAAAATTCAATTTTAGACGCATCAAAATCAATCTTATGATCAATAATCGATCAAATATCAATAAAAATTCAATTTTAGACGCAACAAAAACAATTTTTAGATCAATAACCAATCAAAAATCAATAAAAACTCAATTTTAGACGCAACAAAATCAATTTTTAGATCAATAACCAATCAAAAATCAATAAAAACTCAATTTTAGATGCATCTAAATCAATCTTTTGAACAATATTCGATCAAAAATCAATAAAAACTCAATCTTAGACGCAACAAAATCAATTTTTAGATCAATAACCAATCAAAAATCTATTAAAATTCAATTTTAGACGCATCAAAATCAATCTTTTGATCAATAATCGATCATAAATCAATAAAAATTCAATTTTAGACGCAACAAAATCAATTTTTAGATCAATAACTAATCAAAAATCAATAAAAACTCAATTTTAGACGCAACAAAAATCAATTTTTAGATCAATAACCAATCAAAAATCAATAAAAACTCAATTTTAGACGCATCTAAATCAATATTTTGAACAATAATCGATCAAAAATCAATAAAAACTCAATTTTAGACGCAACAAAATCAATTTTTAGATCAATAACCAATCAAAAATCAATAAAAACTCAATTTTAGACGCATCTAAATCAATCTTTTGAACAATAATCGATCAAAAATCAATAAAAATTCAATTTTAGACGCATCAAAATCAATCTTTTGATCAATAACCAATCAAAAATCAACAAAAATTCAATTTTAGACGCATCAAAATCAATCTTTTGATCGATAATCGATCAAAAATCAATAAAAATTTAATTTTAGACGCATCAAAATCAATCTTTTGATAAATAACCAATCAAAAATCAATAAAAATACAATTTTAGACGCATCAAAATCAATCTTTTGATTAATAACCAATTAAAAATCAATAAAAATTTAATTTTAGACGCATCAAAATCAATATTTTGATCGATAATCGATCAAAAATCTATAAAAATTCAATTTTAGACGCATAAAAATCAATCTTTTGATCAATAACCAATCAAAAATCAATAAAAATTCAATTTTAGGCGCATCAAAATCAGTCTTTTGATCGATAATCGATCAAAAATCAATAAAAATTCAATTTTAGACGCATCAAAATCAATCTATTGATCGATAATCGATCAAAAATCAATAAAAATTCAATTTTAGACGCATCAAATACAATCTTTTGATCAATAATCGATTAAAAATCAATAAAAGTTCAATTTTAGACGCATCAAAATCAATCTTTTGATCAATAACCAATCATAATTCAATAAAAATTCAATTTTAGATGCATCAAATACAATCTTTTGATCAATAATCAATCAAAAATCAATAAAAATTCAATTTTAGACGCATCAAAATCAATCTTTTGATCAATAATCGATCAAAAATCAATAAAAATTCAATTTTAGACGCAACAAATTCAATTTTTTGATCAATAACCAATCAAAAATCAATAAAAATTCAATTTTAGACGCATCAAAATCAATCTTTTGATCAATAACCAATCAAAAATCAATAAAAATTCAATTTTAGACGCAACAAATACAATCTTTTGATCAATAATCGATTAAAAATCAATAAAAATTCAATTTTAGACGCATCAAAATCAATCTTTTGATCAATAATCGATCAAAAATCAATAAAAATTCAATTTTAGACGCAACAAAATCAATTTTTTGATCAATAATCGATCAAAAATCAACAAAAAATCAATTTTAGACGCAACAATATCAATTTTTTGATCAATAACCAATCAAAAATCAATAAAAATTCAATTTTAGACGCATCAAAATCAATCTTTTGATCAATAACCAATCAAAAATCAATAAAAATTCAATGTTAGACGCATCATAACAATTTTTTGATTAATAATCGATCAAAAATGAATAAAAATTCAATTTTAGACGCAACAAAATCAATTTTTTGATCAATAACCAATCAAAAATCAATAAAAATTCAATTTTATACGCATCAAAATCAATCTTTTGATCAATAACCAATCAAAAATCAATAAAAATTTAATTTTAGGCGCATCAAAACCGATTTTTTGATCAATAATCGATCAAAAATCAATAAAAATTCATATTTAGACGCATCAAAATCAATTTTTTGATCAATAATCGATCAAAAATTAATAAAATTTTAATTTTAGACGCATCAAAATCAATTTTTTGATCACTAACCAATCAAAAATCAATAAAAATTCAATTTTGGACGCATCAAAATCAATGTTTTGATCGATAATCGATCAAAAATCTATAAAAATTCAATTTTAGACGCATCAAAAACAGTCATTTGATCAATAACCAATCAAAAATCAATAAAAATTCAATTTTAGACGCATCAAAATCAATCTTTTGATCGATAATCGTTAAAAAATCAATAAAAATTCAATTTTAGACGCATCAAAATCAATCTTTTGATCAATAACCAATCAAAAATCAATAAAAATTCAATTTTAGACGCATCAAAATCAATCTTTTGATCAATAACCAATCATAAATCAATAAAAATTCAATTTTAGACGCATCAAAATCGATCGATTTTGATCGATAATCGATCAAAAATCAATAAAAATTCAATTTTAGACGCATCAAAATCAATCTTTTGATCAATAACCAATCAAAAATCAATAAAAATTCAATTTTAGACGCATCTAAATCAATCTTTTGAACAAAAATCGATCAAAAATCAATAAAAACTCAATTTTAGACGCAACAAAATCAATTTTTAGATCAATAACCAATCAAAAATCAATAAAAACTCAATTTTAGACGCAACAAAATCAATTTTTTGATCAATAACCAATCAAAAATCAATAAAAATTCAATTTTAGACGCATCTAAATCAATCTTTTGAACAATAATCGATCAAAAATCAATAAAAACTCAATTTTAGACGCAACAAAATCAATTTTTAGATCAATAACCAATCAAAAATCAATAAAAACTCAATTTTAGACGCAACAAAATCAATTTTTAGATCAATAACCAATCAAAAATCAATAAAAATTCAATTTTAGACGCAACAAAATCAATCTTTTGATCAATAACCAATCAAAAATCTTTAAAAATTAAATTTTAGACGCATCAAAATTTTAATTTAATTTTAATTTAATTTTAATTTATTTGTAATTTAATTTTAATTTAATTTTAATTTAATTTTAATTTAATTTTAATTTTAATTTTAATTTTAATTTAATTTTAATTTTAATTTAATTTTAATTTTAATTTTAATTTTAATTTAATTTTAATTTAATTTTAATTTAATTTTAATTTAATTTTAATTTAATTTTAATTTAATTTTAATTTAATTTTAATTTAATTTTAATTTAATTTTAATTTAATTTTAATTTAATTTTAATTTAATTTTAATTTAATTTTAATTTAATTTTAATTTAATTTTAATTTAATTTTAATTTAATTTTAATTTAATTTTAATTTAATTTTCATTTATTTGTAATTTAATTTTAATTTAATTTTAATTTAATTTTAATTTAATTTTCATTTATTTGTAATTTAATTTTAATTTAATTTTAATTTAATTTTAATTTAATTTTTAATTTAATTTTAATTTAATTTTAATTTAATTTTAATTTTTCGACGTGTCGACAAAATTTGATTTTTAGACGTGTCGACAAAATTTGATTTTTAGACGTGTCGACAAAATTTAATTTTAATTTAATTTTAATTTAATTTTAATTTAATTTTAATTTAATTTTAATTTAATTTTAATTTAATTTTAATTTAATTTTAATTTAATTTTAATTTAATTTTAATTTAATTTTAATTTAATTTTAATTT
Source organism: Othius punctulatus (assembly GCA_951805005.1). Classification (NCBI taxonomy): domain Eukaryota; kingdom Metazoa; phylum Arthropoda; class Insecta; order Coleoptera; family Staphylinidae; genus Othius; species Othius punctulatus. Next base: position 70,987,089 of record OX638144.1, read on the forward strand.
AATTTTAATTTTTCGACGTGTCGACAAAATTTGATTTTTAGACGTGTCGACAAAATTTGATTTTTAGACGTGTCGAACCAATAAAAAATCAATAAAAATTCAATTTTAGACGCATCAAAATCAATCTTTTGATCAATAACCAATCAAAAATCTATAAAAATTCAATTTTAGACGCATCAAAATCAATCTTTTGATCAATAACCAATAAAAAATCTATAAAAATTCAATTTTAGACCCATTAAAATCAATCTTTTGATCAATAATCGATCAAATATCAATAAAAATTCAATTTTAGACGCAACAAAATCAATTTTTTGATCAATAACCAATCAAAAATCAATAAAAATTCAATTTTAGACGCATCAAAATCAATCTTTTGATCAATAATCGATCAAAAATCAATAAAAATTCAATTTTAGACGCAACAAAATCAATTTTTTGATCAATAGCTAATCAAAAATCAATAAAAATTCAATTTTAGACGCTCAAAATCAATCTTTTGATCAATAACCAATCAAAAATCAATAAAATTTTTATTTAGACGCATCAAAATCGCATCAAAATCAATCTTTTGATCAATAATCGATCAAAAATCAATAAAAATTCAATTTTTGACGCAACAAAATCAATTTTTTGATCAATAACCAATCAAAAATCAATAAAAATTCAATTTTAGACGTATCAAAATCAGTCTTTTTATCAATAACCAATCAAAAATCAATAAAAATTCAATTTTAGACGCATGAAAATCAATCTTTTGATCAATAATCGATCAAAAATCAATAAAAATTCAATTTTAGACGCAACAAAATCAATTTTTTGATCAATAACCAATCAAAAATCAATAAAAATTCAATTTTCGACGCATCGAAACCAATCTTTTGATCAATAACCAATCAAAAATCAATAAAAATTCAATTTTAGACGCATCAAAATCAATCTTTTGATCAATAATCGATCAAAAATCAATAAAAATTCAATTTTAGGCGCAACAAAATCAATTTTTTGATCAATAGCTAATCAAAAATCAATAAAAATTCAATTTTAGACGCTCAAAATCAATCTTTTGATCAATAACCAATCAAAAATCAATAAAAATTCAATTTTAGACGCATCAAAATCAATCTTTTAAACAATAATCGTTAAAAAATCAATAAAAATTCAATTTTAGACGCATCAAAATCAATCTTTTGATCAATAATCGATCAAAAACAATAAAAATTCAATTTTAGACGCATCAAAATCAATCTTTTGATCACTAACCAATCAAAAATCAATAAAATTTTTATTTAGATGCATCAAAATCGCATCAAAATCAATCTTTTGATCAATAATCGATCAAAAATCAATAAAAAATCAATTTTTGACGCAACAAAATCAATTTTTTGATCAATAACCAATCAAAAATCAATAAAAATTCAATTTTAGACGTATCAAAATCAGTCCTTTTATCAATAACCAATCAAAAATCAATAAAAATTCAATTTTAGACGCATGAAAATCAATCTTTTGATCAATAATCGATCAAAAATCAATAAAAATTCAATTTTAGACGCAACCAAATCAATTTTTTGATCAATAACCAATCAAAAATCAATAAAAATTCAATTTTCGACGCAACGAAATTAATCTTTTGATCAATAACCAATCAAAAATCAATAAAAATTCAATTTTAGACGCATCAAAATCAATCTTTTGAAATAATCGATCAAAAATCAATAAAAATTCAATTTTAGGCGCAACAAAATCAATTTTTTGATCAATAGCCAATCAAAAATCAATAAAAATTCAATTTTAGACGCATCAAAATCAATCTTTTGATCAATAACCAATCAAAAATCAATAAAAATTCAATTTTAGACGCATCAAAATCAATCTTTTGAACAATAATCGATCAAAAATCAATAAAAATTCAATTTTAGACGCATCAAAATCAATCTTTTGATCAATAATCGATCAAAAACAATAAAAATTCAATTTTAGACGCATCAAAATCAATCTTTTGATCACTAACCAATCAAAAATCTATAAAAATTCAAGTTTAGACGCATTAAAATCAATCTTTTGATCAATAATCGATCAAAAATTAATAAAACTTCAATTTTAGACGCAACAAAATCAATTTTTTGATCAATAACCAATCAAAAATCAATAAAAATTCAATTTTAGACGCATCAAAATCAATCTTTTGATCAATAACCAATCAAAAATCAATAAAAATTCAATTTTAGACGCATCAAAATCAATCTTTTGATCAATAATCGATCAAAAATCAATAAAAATACAATTTTAGACGCATCAAAATCAATCTTTTGATCAATAACCAATCAAAAATCAATAAAACTTCGATTTTAGACGCATCAAAATCAATCTCTTGAACAAAAATCGATCAAAAATCAATAAAAACTCAATTTTAGACGCAACAAAATCAATTTTTAGATCAATAACCAATCAAAAATCAATAAAAACTCAATTTTAGACGCAACAAAATCAATTTTTAGATCAATAACCAATCAAAAATCAATAAAAACTCAATTTTAGACGCATCTAAATCAATCTTTTGAACAATAATCGATCAAAAATCAATAAAAACTCAATTTTAGACGCAACAAAATCAATTTTTAGATCAATAACCAATCAAAAATCTATTAAAATTCAATTTTAGACGCATCAAAATCAATCTTTTGATCAATAATCGATCAAATATCAATAAAAATTCAATTTTAGACGCAACAAAATCAATTTTTAGATCAATAACCAATCAAAAATCAGTAAAAATTCAATTTTCGACGCATCAAAATCAATATTTTGATCGATAACCAATCAAAAATCAATAAAAATTCAATTTTAGACGCAACAAAATCAATTTTTAGATCAATAACCAATCAAAAATCATTAAAAATTCAATTTTAGACGCATCAAAATCAATCTTTTGATCAATAACCAATCAAAAATCAATAAAAATTCAATTTTAGACGCATCTAAATCAATCTTTTGAACAATAATTGATCAAAAATCAATAAAAACTCAATTTTAGACGCAACAAAATCAATTTTTAGATCAATAACCAATCAAAAATCAATAAAAATTCAATTTTAGACGCAACAAAATCAATTTTTAGATCAATAACCAATCAAAAATCAATAAAAACTCAATTTTAGACGCAACAAAATCAATTTTTAGATCAATAACCAATCAAAAATCAATAAAAACTCAATTTTAGATGCATCTAAATCAATCTTTTGAACAATATTCGATCAAAAATCAATAAAAACTCAATCTTAGACGCAACAAAATCAATTTTTAGATCAATAACCAATCAAAAATCTATTAAAATTCAATTTTAGACGAATCAAAATCAATCTTTTGATCAATAATCGATCATAAATCAATAAAAATTCAATTTTAGACGGAACAAAATCAATTTTTAAATCGATAACCAATCAAAAATCAATAAAAACTCAATTTTAGACGCAACAAAAATCAATTTTTAGATCAATAACCAATCAAAAATCAATAAAAACTCAATTTTAGACGCATCTAAATCAATCTTTTGAACAATAATCGATCAAAAATCAATAAAAACTCAATTTTAGACGCAACAAAATCAATTTTTAGATCAATAACCAATCAAAAATCTATTAAAATTCAATTTTAGACGCATCAAAATCAATCTTTTGATCAATAATCGATCAAATATCAATAAAAATTCAATTTTAGACGCAACAAAATCAATTTTTAGATCAATAACCAATCAAAAATCAGTAAAAATTCAATTTTAGACGCATCAAAATCATTTTTTTTGATCGATAACCAATCAAAAATCAATAAAAATTCAATTTTAGACGCAACAAAATCAATTTTTAGATCAATAACCAATCAAAAATCAATAAAAATTCAATTTTAGACGCATCAAAATCAATCTTTTGATCAATAACCAATCAAAAATCTATTAAAATTCAATTTTAGACGCATCAAATTCAATCTTTTGATCAATAATCGAACAAATATCAATAAAAATTCAATTTTAGACGCAACAAAATCAATTTTTTGATCAATAACCAATCAAAAATCAATAAAAATTCAATTTTAGACGCATCTAAATCAATCTTTTGAACAATAATTGACCAAAAATCAATAAAAACTCAATTTTAGACGCAACACAATCAATTTTTAGATCAATAACCAATCAAAAATCAATAAAAATTCAATTTTAGACGCAACAAAATCAATTTTTAGATCAATAACCAATCAAAAATCTATTAAAATTCAATTTTAGACGCATCAAAATCAATCTTATGATCAATAATCGATCAAATATCAATAAAAATTCAATTTTAGACGCAACAAAATCAATTTTTAGATCAATAACCAATCAAAAATCAATAAAAACTCAATTTTAGACGCAACAAAATCAATTTTTAGATCAATAACCAATCAAAAATCAATAAAAACTCAATTTTAGATGCATCTAAATCAATCTTTTGAACAATATTCGATCAAAAATCAATAAAAACTCAATCTTAGACGCAACAAAATCAATTTTTAGATCAATAACCAATCAAAAATCTATTAAAATTCAATTTTAGACGCATCAAAATCAATCTTTTGATCAATAATCGATCATAAATCAATAAAAATTCAATTTTAGACGCAACAAAATCAATTTTTAGATCAATAACTAATCAAAAATCAATAAAAACTCAATTTTAGACGCAACAAAAATCAATTTTTAGATCAATAACCAATCAAAAATCAATAAAAACTCAATTTTAGACGCATCTAAATCAATATTTTGAACAATAATCGATCAAAAATCAATAAAAACTCAATTTTAGACGCAACAAAATCAATTTTTAGATCAATAACCAATCAAAAATCAATAAAAACTCAATTTTAGACGCATCTAAATCAATCTTTTGAACAATAATCGATCAAAAATCAATAAAAATTCAATTTTAGACGCATCAAAATCAATCTTTTGATCAATAACCAATCAAAAATCAACAAAAATTCAATTTTAGACGCATCAAAATCAATCTTTTGATCGATAATCGATCAAAAATCAATAAAAATTTAATTTTAGACGCATCAAAATCAATCTTTTGATAAATAACCAATCAAAAATCAATAAAAATACAATTTTAGACGCATCAAAATCAATCTTTTGATTAATAACCAATTAAAAATCAATAAAAATTTAATTTTAGACGCATCAAAATCAATATTTTGATCGATAATCGATCAAAAATCTATAAAAATTCAATTTTAGACGCATAAAAATCAATCTTTTGATCAATAACCAATCAAAAATCAATAAAAATTCAATTTTAGGCGCATCAAAATCAGTCTTTTGATCGATAATCGATCAAAAATCAATAAAAATTCAATTTTAGACGCATCAAAATCAATCTATTGATCGATAATCGATCAAAAATCAATAAAAATTCAATTTTAGACGCATCAAATACAATCTTTTGATCAATAATCGATTAAAAATCAATAAAAATTCAATTTTAGACGCATCAAAATCAATCTTTTGATCAATAACCAATCATAATTCAATAAAAATTCAATTTTAGATGCATCAAATACAATCTTTTGATCAATAATCAATCAAAAATCAATAAAAATTCAATTTTAGACGCATCAAAATCAATCTTTTGATCAATAATCGATCAAAAATCAATAAAAATTCAATTTTAGACGCAACAAATTCAATTTTTTGATCAATAACCAATCAAAAATCAATAAAAATTCAATTTTAGACGCATCAAAATCAATCTTTTGATCAATAACCAATCAAAAATCAATAAAAATTCAATTTTAGACGCAACAAATACAATCTTTTGATCAATAATCGATTAAAAATCAATAAAAATTCAATTTTAGACGCATCAAAATCAATCTTTTGATCAATAATCGATCAAAAATCAATAAAAATTCAATTTTAGACGCAACAAAATCAATTTTTTGATCAATAATCGATCAAAAATCAACAAAAAATCAATTTTAGACGCAACAATATCAATTTTTTGATCAATAACCAATCAAAAATCAATAAAAATTCAATTTTAGACGCATCAAAATCAATCTTTTGATCAATAACCAATCAAAAATCAATAAAAATTCAATGTTAGACGCATCATAACAATTTTTTGATTAATAATCGATCAAAAATGAATAAAAATTCAATTTTAGACGCAACAAAATCAATTTTTTGATCAATAACCAATCAAAAATCAATAAAAATTCAATTTTATACGCATCAAAATCAATCTTTTGATCAATAACCAATCAAAAATCAATAAAAATTTAATTTTAGGCGCATCAAAACCGATTTTTTGATCAATAATCGATCAAAAATCAATAAAAATTCATATTTAGACGCATCAAAATCAATTTTTTGATCAATAATCGATCAAAAATTAATAAAATTTTAATTTTAGACGCATCAAAATCAATTTTTTGATCACTAACTAATCAAAAATCAATAAAAATTCAATTTTGGACGCATCAAAATCAATGTTTTGATCGATAATCGATCAAAAATCTATAAAAATTCAATTTTAGACGCATCAAAAACAGCCATTTGATCAATAACCAATCAAAAATCAATAAAAATTCAATTTTAGACGCATCAAAATCAATCTTTTGATCGATAATCGTTAAAAAATCAATAAAAATTCAATTTTAGACGCATCAAAATCAATCTTTTGATCAATAACCAATCAAAAATCAATAAAAATTCAATTTTAGACGCATCAAAATCAATCTTTTGATCAATAACCAATCATAAATCAATAAAAATTCAATTTTAGACGCATCAAAATCGATCGATTTTGATCGATAATCGATCAAAAATCAATAAAAATTCAATTTTAGACGCATCAAAATCAATCTTTTGATCAATAACCAATCAAAAATCAATAAAAATTCAATTTTAGACGCATCTAAATCAATCTTTTGAACAAAAATCGATCAAAAATCAATAAAAACTCAATTTTAGACGCAACAAAATCAATTTTTAGATCAATAACCAATCAAAAATCAATAAAAACTCAATTTTAGACGCAACAAAATCAATTTTTTGATCAATAACCAATCAAAAATCAATAAAAATTCAATTTTAGACGCATCTAAATCAATCTTTTGAACAATAATCGATCAAAAATCAATAAAAACTCAATTTTAGACGCAACAAAATCAATTTTTAGATCAATAACCAATCAAAAATCAATAAAAACTCAATTTTAGACGCAACAAAATCAATTTTTAGATCAATAACCAATCAAAAATCAATAAAAATTCAATTTTAGACGCAACAAAATCAATCTTTTGATCAATAACCAATCAAAAATCTATAAAAATTAAATTTTAGACGCATCAAAATTTTAATTTAATTTTAATTTAATTTTAATTTATTTGTAATTTAATTTTAATTTAATTTTAATTTAATTTTAATTTAATTTTTAATTTAATTTTAATTTTAATTTTAATTTTAATTTAATTTTAATTTTAATTTAATTTTAATTTTAATTTTAATTTTAATTTAATTTTAATTTAATTTTAATTTAATTTTAATTTAATTTTAATTTAATTTTAATTTAATTTTAATTTAATTTTAATTTAATTTTAATTTAATTTTAATTTAATTTTAATTTAATTTTAATTTAATTTTAATTTAATTTTAATTTAATTTTAATTTAATTTTAATTTAATTTTAATTTAATTTTAATTTAATTTTAATTTAATTTTAATTTAATTTTCATTTATTTGTAATTTAATTTTAATTTAATTTTAATTTAATTTTAATTTAATTTTCATTTATTTGTAATTTAATTTTAATTTAATTTTAATTTAATTTTAATTTAATTTTTAATTTAATTTTAATTTAATTTTAATTTAATTTTAATTTAATTTTAATTTAATTTTAATTTTAATTTTAATTTTAATTTTAATTTTAATTTTAATTTAATTTTAATTTAATTTTAATTTAATTTTAATTTAATTTTAATTTAATTTTAACTTAATTTTAATTTTTCGACGTGTCGACAAAATTTGATTTTTAGACGTGTCGACAAAATGTGATTTTTAGACGTGTCGAACCAATCAAAAATCAATAAAAACTCATTTTTAGATGCATCTAAATCAATCTATTGATCAATAACCAATCAAAAATCAATAAAAATTCAATTTTAGACGCATCTAAATCAATCTTTAGATCAATAACCAATCAAAAATCTATTAAAATTCAATTTTAGACGCATTAAAATCAATCTTTTGATCAATAATCGATCATAAATCAATAAAAATTCAATTTTAGACGCAACAAAATCAATTTTTAGATCAATAACCAATCAAAAATCAATAAAAACTCAATTTTAGACGCAACAAAAATCAATTTTTAGATCAATAACCAATCAAAAATCAATAAAAACTCAATTTTAGACGCATCTAAATAAATCTTTTGATCAATAATCGATCAAAAATCAATAAAAATTCAATTTTAGACGCAACAAAATCAATCTTTTGATCAATAACCAATCAAAAATCTATAAAAATTCAAGTTTAGACGCATTAAAATCAATCTTTTGATTAATAATCGATCAAAAATCAATTAAAATTCAATTTTAGACGCAACAAAATCAATTTTTTGATCAATAACCAATCAAAAATCAATAAAAATTCAATTTTAGACGCATCAAAATCAATCTTTTGATCAATAACCAATCAAAAATCAATAAAAATTCAATGTTAGACGCATCAAAATAATTCTTTTGATCAATAATCGATCAAAAATCAATAAAAATTCAATTTTAGACGCATGAAAATCAATCTTTTGATCAATAATCGATCAAAAATCAATAAAAATTCAATTTTAGACGCATCAAAATCAATCTTTTATCAATAATTGATCAAAAATCAATAAAAATACAATTTTAGACGCAACAAAATCAATTTTTTGATCAATAACCAATCAAAAATTAATAAAAATTCAATTTTAGACGCATCAAAATCAATCTTTTGATCAATAACCAATCAAAAATCAATAAAAATTCAATTTTAGACGCATCAAAATCAATCTTTTGATCGATAATCGATCAAAAATCAATAAAAATTCAATTTTAGACGCATCAAAATCAATCTTTTGATCAATAACCAATCAAAAATCAATAAAAATTCAATTTTAGACGCATCAAAATCAATCTTTTGATCAATAACCAATCATAAATCAATAAAAATTCAATTTTAGACGCATCAAAATCAATCTTTTGATCAATAACCAATCATAAATCAATAAAAATTCAATTTTAGACGCATCAAAATCAATCTTTTGATCAATAACCAATCAAAAATCAATAAAAATTCAATTTTAGACGCATCAAAATCAATCTTTTGATCAATAATCGATCAAAAATCAATAAAAATTCAATTTTAGACGCATCAAAATCAATCTTTTGATCAATAACCAATCAAAAATCAATAAAAATTCAATTTTAGACGCATCAAAATCAATCTTTTGACCAATAACCAATCATAAATCAATAAAAATTCAATTTTAGACGCATCAAAATAAATCTTTTGATCAATAACCAATCAAAAATCAATAAAAATTCAATTTTAGACGCATCAAAATCAATCTTTTGATCGATAATCGATCAAAAATCAATAAAAATTCAATTTTAGACGCATCAAAATCAATCTTTTGATCAATAACCAATCAAAAATCAATAAAAATTCAATTTTAGACGCATCAAAATCAATCTTTTGATCAATAACCAATCATAAATCAATAAAAATTCAATTTTAGACGCATCAAAATCAATCCTTTGATCAATAATCGATCAAATATCAATAAAAATTCAATTTTAGACGCAACAAAATCAATCTTTTGATTAATAACCAATCAAAAATCTATAAAAATTCAATTTTAGACGCATCAAAATTTTAATTTAATTTTAATTATTTTTAATTTTAATTTTAATTTAATTTTAATTTTAATTTTAATTTTAATTTTAATTTTAATTTAATTTTAATTTAATTTTAATTTAATTTTAATTTAATTTTAATTTAATTTTAATTTAATTTTAATTTAATTTTAATTTAATTTTAATTTAATTTTAATTTAATTTAATTTTTATTTAATATTAATTTTTCGACGTGTCGACAAAATTTGATTTTTAGACGTGTCGACAAAATTTGATTTTTAGACGTGTCGACAAAATTTAATTTTAATTTAATTTTAATTTAATTTTAATTTAATTTTAATTTAATTTTAATTTAATTTTAATTTAATTTTGATTTAATTTTAATTTAATTTTAATTTAATTTTAATTTAATTTTAATTTAATTTTAATTTAATTTTAATTTAATTTTAATTTAATTTTAATTTAATTCTAATTTAATTTTAATTAAATTTTAATTTAATTTTAATTTAATTTTAATTTTTCGACGTGTCGACAAAATTTGATTTTTAGACGTGTCGACAAAATTTGATTTTTAGACGTGTCGACAAAATTTAATTTTAATTTAATTTTAATTTAATTTTAATTTAATTTTAATTTAATTTTAATTTAATTTTAATTTAATTTTAATTTAATTTTAATTTAATTTTAATTTAATTTTAATTTAATTTTAATTTAATTTTAATTTTTCGGCGTGTCGACAAAATATGATTTTTAGACGTGTCGACAAAATTTGATTTTTAGACGTGTCGAACCAATAAAAAATCAATAAAAATTCAATTTTAGACGCATCAAAATCAATCTTTTGATCAATAACCAATCAAAAATCTATAAAAATTCAATTTTAGACGCATCAAAATCAGTCTTTTGATCAATAACCAATAAAAAATCTATAAAAATTCAATTTTAGACGCATTAAAATCAATCTTTTGATCAATAATCGATCAAATATCAATAAAAATTCAATTTTAGACGCAACAAAATCAATTTTTTGATCAATAACCAATCAAAAATCAATAAAAATTCAATTTTAGACGCATCAAAATCAATCTTTTGATCAATAATCGATCAAAAATCAATAAAAATTCAATTTTAGACGCAACAAAATCAATTTTTTGATCAATAACCAATCAAAAATCAATAAAATTTTTATTTAGACGCATCAAAATCGCATTAAAATCAATCTTATGATCAATAATCGATCAAAAATCAATAAAAATTCAATTTTTGACGCAACAAAATCAATTTTTTGATCAATAACCAATCAAAAATCAATAAAAATTCAATTTTAGACGTATCAAAATCAGTCTTTTTATCAATAACCAATCAAAAATCAATAAAAATTCAATTTTAGACGCATGAAAATCAATCTTTTGATCAATAATCGATCAAAAATCTATAAAAATTCAATTTTAGACGCAACAAAATCAATTTTTTGATCAATAACCAATCAAAAATCAATAAAAATTCAATTTTCGACGCATCGAAACCAATCTTTTGATCAATAACCAATCAAAAATCAATAAAAATTCAATTTTAGACGCATCAAAATCAATCTTTTGATCAATAATCGATCAAAAATCAATAAAAATTCAATTTTAGGCGCAACAAAATCAATTTTTTGATCAATAGCTAATCAAAAATCAATAAAAATTCAATTTTAGACGCTCAAAATCAATCTTTTGATCAATAACCAATCAAAAATCAATAAAAATTCAATTTTAGACGCATCAAAATCAATCTTTTGAACAATAATCGATCAAAAATCAATAAAAATTCAATTTTAGACGCATCAAAATCAATCTTTTGATCAATAATCGATCAAAAACAATAAAAATTCAATTTTAGACGCATCAAAATCAATCTTTTGATCACTAACCAATCAAAAATCAATAAATTTTTTATTTAGATGCATCAAAATCGCATCAAAATCAATCTTTTGATCAATAATCGATCAAAAATCAATAAAAATTCAATTTTTGACGCTACAAAATCAATTTTTTGATCAATAACCTATCAAAAATTAATAAAAATTCAATTTTAGACGCATCAAAATCAATCTTTTGATCAATAATCGATCAAAAATCAATAAAAATTCAATTTTAGACGCATCAAAATCAATCTTTTGATCAATAATCGATCAAAAATCAATAAAAATTCAATTTTAGACGCATCAAAATCATTTTTTTTATCAATAATCGATCAAAAATCAATAAAAATTCAATTTTAGACGCTTAAAAATTAATCTTTTGATAGATAATCGATCAAAAATCAATAAAAATTCAATTTTAGACGCATCAAAATCAATCTTTTGATCAATAACCAATCAAAAATCAATAAAAATTCAATTTTAGACGCATCAAAATCAATCTTTTGATCAATAATCGATCAAAAATCAATAAAAATTCAATTTTGGACGCATCAAAATCAATCTTTTGTTCAATAACCAATCAAAAATCAATAAAAATTCAATTTTAGACGCATCAAAATCAATCTTTTGATCAATAACCAATCATAAATCAATAAAAATTCAATTTTAGACGCATCAAAATCAATCTTTTGATCAATAACCAATCAAAAATCTATAAAAATTCAATTTTAGACGCATCAAAATCAATCTTTTGATCACTAACCAATCAAAAATCTATAAAAATTCAAGTTTAGACGCATTAAAATCAATCTTTTGATCAATAATCGATCAAAAATCAATAAAACTTCAATTTTAGACGCAACAAAATCAATTTTTTGATCAATAACCAATCAAAAATCAATAAAAATTCAATTTTAGACGCATCAAAATCAATCTTTTGATCAATAACCAATCAAAAATCAATAAAAATTCAATTTTAGACGCATCAAAATCAATCTTTTGATCAATAATCGATCAAAAATCAATAAAAATTCAATTTTAGACGCATCAAAATCAATCTTCTGATCAATAATCGATCAAAAATCAATAAAAATTCAATTTTAGACGCATCAAAATCAATCTTTTATCAATAATTGATCAAAAATCAATAAAAATACAATCTTTTGATCAATAACCAATCAAAAATCAATAAAAATTCAATTTTAGACGCATCAAAATCAATCTTTTGAACAATAATCGATCAAAAATCAATAAAAATTCAATTTTAGACGCATCAAAATCAATCTTTTGATCAATAATCGATCAAAAACAATAAAAATTCAATTTTAGACGCATCAAAATCAATCTTTTGATCACTAACCAATCAAAAATCAATAAAAATTCAATTTTAGACGCATCAAAATCAATCTTTTGATCAATAATCGATCAAAAATCAATAAAAATTCAATTTTAGACGCATTAAAATCAATCTTTTGATCAATAACCAATCAAAAATCAATAAAAATTCAATTTTAGACGCATCAAAATCAATCTTTTGAACAATAATCGATCAAAAATCAATAAAAATTCAATTTTAGACGCATCAAAATCAATCTTTTGATCAATAATCGATCAAAAACAATAAAAATTCAATTTTAGACGCATCAAAATCAATCTTTTGATCACTAACCAATCAAAAATGTATAAAAATTCAAGTTTAGACGCATTAAAATCAATCTTTTGATTAATAATCGATCAAAAATCAATAAAAATTCAATTTTAGACGCAACAAAATCAATTTTTTGATCAATAACCAATCAAAAATCAATAAAAATTCAATTTTAGACGCATCAAAATCAATCTTTTGATCAATAACCAATCAAAAATCAATAAAAATTCAATTTTAGACGCATCAAAATAAATCTTTTGATCAATAATCGATCAAAAATCAATAAAAATTCAATTTTAGACGCATCAAAATCAATCTTTTGATCAATAACCAATCATAAATCAATAAAAATTCAATTTTAGACGCATCAAAATCAATCTTTTGATCAATAACCAATCATAAATCAATAAAAATTCAATTTTAGACGCATCAAAATCAATCTTTTGATCAATAACCAATCAAAAATCAATAAAAATTCAATTTTAGACGCATCAAAATCAATCTTTTGATCAATAATCGATCAAAAATCAATAAAAATTCAATTTTAGACGCATCAAAATCAATCTTTTGATCAATAATCGATCAAAAATCAATAAAAATTCAATTTCAGACGCATCAAAATCAATCTTTTGATCAATAATCGATCAAAAATCAATAAAAATACAATTTTAGACGCAACAAAATCAATTTTTTGATCAATAACCTATCAAAAATTAATAAAAATTCAATTTTAGACGCATCAAAATCAATCTTTTGATCAATAATCGATCAAAAATCAATAAAAATTCAATTTTAGACGCATCAAAATCAATCTTTTGATCAATAATCGATCAAAAATCAATAAAAATTCAATTTTAGACGCATCAAAATCATTTTTTTTATCAATAATCGATCAAAAATCAATAAAAATTCAATTTTAGACGCTTAAAAATTAATCTTTTGATAGATAATCGATCAAAAATCAATAAAAATTCAATTTTAGACGCATCAAAATCAATCTTTTGATCAATAACCAATCAAAAATCAATAAAAATTCAATTTTAGACGCATCAAAATCAATCTTTTGATCAATAATCGATCAAAAATCAATAAAAATTCAATTTTGGACGCATCAAAATCAATCTTTTGTTCAATAACCAATCAAAAATCAATAAAAATTCAATTTTAGACGCATCAAAATCAATCTTTTGATCAATAACCAATCATAAATCAATAAAAATTCAATTTTAGACGCATCAAAATCAATCTTTTGATCAATAACCAATCAAAAATCTATAAAAATTCAATTTTAGACGCATCAAAATCAATCTTTTGATCAATAACCAATCATAAATCAATAAAAATTCAATTTTAGACGCATCAAAATCAATCTTTTGATCAATAACCGATCAAAAATCAATAAAAATTCAATTTTAGACGCATCAAAATCAATCTTTTGATCAATAACCAATCAAAAATCAATAAAAATTCAATATTAGACGCATCAAAATCAATCTTTTGATCGATAATCGATCAAAAATCAATAAAAATTCAATTTTAGACGCATCAAAATTAA
Source organism: Othius punctulatus (assembly GCA_951805005.1). NCBI lineage: Eukaryota > Metazoa > Arthropoda > Insecta > Coleoptera > Staphylinidae > Othius > Othius punctulatus. Next base: position 71,002,130 of record OX638144.1, read on the forward strand.
TCTTTTGATCAATAACCAATCAAAAATCAATAAAAATTCAATTTTAGACGCATCAAAATCAATCTTTTGATCAATAATCGATTAAAAATCAATAAAAATTCAATTTTAGACGCATCAAAATCAATCTTTTGATCAATAATCGATCAAAAATCAATAAAAATTCAATTTTAGACGCATCAAAATCAATCTTTTGATCGATAATCGATCAAAAATCAATAAAAATTCAATTTTAGACGCATCAAAATCAATCTTTTGATCGATAATCGATCAAAAATCAATAAAAATTCAATTTTAGACGCATCAAAATCAATCTTTTGATCGATAGTCGATCAAAAATCAATAAAAATTCAATTTTAGACGCATCAAAATCAATCTTTTGATCAATAACCAATCATAAATCAATAAAAATTCAATTTTAGACGTATCAAAATCAATCTTTTGATCAATAACCAATCAAAAATCAATAAAAATTCAATTTTAGACGCATCAAAATCAATCTTTTGATCAATAACCAATCAAAAATCTATAAAAATTCAATTTTAGACGCATCAAAATCAATCTTTTGATCAATAATCGATCAAAAATCAATAACAATTCAATTTTAGACGCAACAAAATCAATTTTTTGATCAATAACCAATCAAAAATCAATAAAAATTCAATTTTAGACGCATCAAAATCAATCTTTTGATCAATAACCAATCATAAATCAATAAAAATTCAATTTTAGACGCATCAAAATCAATCTTTTGATCAATAATCGATCAAAAATCAATAACAATTCAATTTTAGACGCAACAAAATCAATTTTTTGATCAATAACCAATCAAAAATCAATAAAAATTCAATTTTAGACGTATCAAAATCAATCTTTTGATCAATAACCAATCAAAAATCAATAACAATTCAATTTTAGACGCATCAAAATCAATCTTTTGATCAATAACCAATCAAAAATCAATAACAATTCAATTTTAGACGCATCAAAATCAATCTTTTGATCAATAACCAATCAAAAATCTATAAAAATTCAATTTTAGACGCATCAAAATCAATCTTTTGATCAATAACCAATCATAAATCAATAAAAATTCAATTTTAGACGCATCAAAATCAATCTTTTGATCAATAATCGATCAAAAATCAATAACAATTCAATTTTAGACGCAACAAAATCAATTTTTTGATCAATAACCAATCAAAAATCAATAAAAATTCAATTTTAGACGTATCAAAATCAATCTTTTGATCAATAACCAATCAAAAATCAATAACAATTCAATTTTAGACGCATCAAAATCAATCTTTTGATCAATAACCAATCAAAAATCAATAACAATTCAATTTTAGACGCATCAAAATCAATCTTTTGATCAATAACCAATCAAAAATCTATAAAAATTCAATTTTAGACGCATCAAAATCAATCTTTTGATCAATAACCAATCAAAAATCTATAAAAATTCAATTTTAGACGCATCAAAATCAATCTTTTGATCAATAATCGATCAAAAATCAATAACAATTCAATTTTAGACGCAACAAAATCAATTTTTTGATCAATAACCAATCAAAAATCAATAAAAATTCAATTTTAGACGCATCAAAATCAATCTTTTGATCAATAACCAATCAAAAATCTATTAAAATTCAATTTTAGACGCATTAAAATCAATCTTTTGATCAATAATCGATCATAAATCAATAAAAATTCAATTTTAGACGCAACAAAATCAATTTTTAGATCAATAACCAATCAAAAATCAATAAAAACTCAATTTTAGACGCAACAAAAATCAATTTTTAGATCAATAACCAATCAAAAATCAATAAAAACTCAATTTTAGACGCATCTAAATAAATCTTTTGATCAATAATCGATCAAAAATCAATAAAAATTCAATTTTAGACGCAACAAAATCAATCTTTTGATCAATAACCAATCAAAAATCTATAAAAATTCAAGTTTAGACGCATTAAAATCAATCTTTTGATTAATAATCGATCAAAAATCAATTAAAATTCAATTTTAGACGCAACAAAATCAATTTTTTGATCAATAACCAATCAAAAATCAATAAAAATTCAATTTTAGACGCATCAAAATCAATCTTTTGATCAATAACCAATCAAAAATCAATAAAAATTCAATGTTAGACGCATCAAAATAATTCTTTTGATCAATAATCGATCAAAAATCAATAAAAATTCAATTTTAGACGCATGAAAATCAATCTTTTGATCAATAATCGATCAAAAATCAATAAAAATTCAATTTTAGACGCATCAAAATCAATCTTTTATCAATAATTGATCAAAAATCAATAAAAATACAATTTTAGACGCAACAAAATCAATTTTTTGATCAATAACCAATCAAAAATTAATAAAAATTCAATTTTAGACGCATCAAAATCAATCTTTTGATCAATAACCAATCAAAAATCAATAAAAATTCAATTTTAGACGCATCAAAATCAATCTTTTGATCGATAATCGATCAAAAATCAATAAAAATTCAATTTTAGACGCATCAAAATCAATCTTTTGATCAATAACCAATCAAAAATCAATAAAAATTCAATTTTAGACGCATCAAAATCAATCTTTTGATCAATAACCAATCATAAATCAATAAAAATTCAATTTTAGACGCATCAAAATCAATCTTTTGATCAATAACCAATCATAAATCAATAAAAATTCAATTTTAGACGCATCAAAATCAATCTTTTGATCAATAACCAATCAAAAATCAATAAAAATTCAATTTTAGACGCATCAAAATCAATCTTTTGATCAATAATCGATCAAAAATCAATAAAAATTCAATTTTAGACGCATCAAAATCAATCTTTTGATCAATAACCAATCAAAAATCAATAAAAATTCAATTTTAGACGCATCAAAATCAATCTTTTGACCAATAACCAATCATAAATCAATAAAAATTCAATTTTAGACGCATCAAAATAAATCTTTTGATCAATAACCAATCAAAAATCAATAAAAATTCAATTTTAGACGCATCAAAATCAATCTTTTGATCGATAATCGATCAAAAATCAATAAAAATTCAATTTTAGACGCATCAAAATCAATCTTTTGATCAATAACCAATCAAAAATCAATAAAAATTCAATTTTAGACGCATCAAAATCAATCTTTTGATCAATAACCAATCATAAATCAATAAAAATTCAATTTTAGACGCATCAAAATCAATCCTTTGATCAATAATCGATCAAATATCAATAAAAATTCAATTTTAGACGCAACAAAATCAATCTTTTGATTAATAACCAATCAAAAATCTATAAAAATTCAATTTTAGACGCATCAAAATTTTAATTTAATTTTAATTATTTTTAATTTTAATTTTAATTTAATTTTAATTTTAATTTTAATTTTAATTTTAATTTTAATTTAATTTTAATTTAATTTTAATTTAATTTTAATTTAATTTTAATTTAATTTTAATTTAATTTTAATTTAATTTTAATTTAATTTTAATTTAATTTTAATTTAATTTAATTTTTATTTAATATTAATTTTTCGACGTGTCGACAAAATTTGATTTTTAGACGTGTCGACAAAATTTGATTTTTAGACGTGTCGACAAAATTTAATTTTAATTTAATTTTAATTTAATTTTAATTTAATTTTAATTTAATTTTAATTTAATTTTAATTTAATTTTGATTTAATTTTAATTTAATTTTAATTTAATTTTAATTTAATTTTAATTTAATTTTAATTTAATTTTAATTTAATTTTAATTTAATTTTAATTTAATTCTAATTTAATTTTAATTAAATTTTAATTTAATTTTAATTTAATTTTAATTTTTCGACGTGTCGACAAAATTTGATTTTTAGACGTGTCGACAAAATTTGATTTTTAGACGTGTCGACAAAATTTAATTTTAATTTAATTTTAATTTAATTTTAATTTAATTTTAATTTAATTTTAATTTAATTTTAATTTAATTTTAATTTAATTTTAATTTAATTTTAATTTAATTTTAATTTAATTTTAATTTAATTTTAATTTTTCGGCGTGTCGACAAAATATGATTTTTAGACGTGTCGACAAAATTTGATTTTTAGACGTGTCGAACCAATAAAAAATCAATAAAAATTCAATTTTAGACGCATCAAAATCAATCTTTTGATCAATAACCAATCAAAAATCTATAAAAATTCAATTTTAGACGCATCAAAATCAGTCTTTTGATCAATAACCAATAAAAAATCTATAAAAATTCAATTTTAGACGCATTAAAATCAATCTTTTGATCAATAATCGATCAAATATCAATAAAAATTCAATTTTAGACGCAACAAAATCAATTTTTTGATCAATAACCAATCAAAAATCAATAAAAATTCAATTTTAGACGCATCAAAATCAATCTTTTGATCAATAATCGATCAAAAATCAATAAAAATTCAATTTTAGACGCAACAAAATCAATTTTTTGATCAATAACCAATCAAAAATCAATAAAATTTTTATTTAGACGCATCAAAATCGCATTAAAATCAATCTTATGATCAATAATCGATCAAAAATCAATAAAAATTCAATTTTTGACGCAACAAAATCAATTTTTTGATCAATAACCAATCAAAAATCAATAAAAATTCAATTTTAGACGTATCAAAATCAGTCTTTTTATCAATAACCAATCAAAAATCAATAAAAATTCAATTTTAGACGCATGAAAATCAATCTTTTGATCAATAATCGATCAAAAATCTATAAAAATTCAATTTTAGACGCAACAAAATCAATTTTTTGATCAATAACCAATCAAAAATCAATAAAAATTCAATTTTCGACGCATCGAAACCAATCTTTTGATCAATAACCAATCAAAAATCAATAAAAATTCAATTTTAGACGCATCAAAATCAATCTTTTGATCAATAATCGATCAAAAATCAATAAAAATTCAATTTTAGGCGCAACAAAATCAATTTTTTGATCAATAGCTAATCAAAAATCAATAAAAATTCAATTTTAGACGCTCAAAATCAATCTTTTGATCAATAACCAATCAAAAATCAATAAAAATTCAATTTTAGACGCATCAAAATCAATCTTTTGAACAATAATCGATCAAAAATCAATAAAAATTCAATTTTAGACGCATCAAAATCAATCTTTTGATCAATAATCGATCAAAAACAATAAAAATTCAATTTTAGACGCATCAAAATCAATCTTTTGATCACTAACCAATCAAAAATCAATAAATTTTTTATTTAGATGCATCAAAATCGCATCAAAATCAATCTTTTGATCAATAATCGATCAAAAATCAATAAAAATTCAATTTTTGACGCTACAAAATCAATTTTTTGATCAATAACCTATCAAAAATTAATAAAAATTCAATTTTAGACGCATCAAAATCAATCTTTTGATCAATAATCGATCAAAAATCAATAAAAATTCAATTTTAGACGCATCAAAATCAATCTTTTGATCAATAATCGATCAAAAATCAATAAAAATTCAATTTTAGACGCATCAAAATCATTTTTTTTATCAATAATCGATCAAAAATCAATAAAAATTCAATTTTAGACGCTTAAAAATTAATCTTTTGATAGATAATCGATCAAAAATCAATAAAAATTCAATTTTAGACGCATCAAAATCAATCTTTTGATCAATAACCAATCAAAAATCAATAAAAATTCAATTTTAGACGCATCAAAATCAATCTTTTGATCAATAATCGATCAAAAATCAATAAAAATACAATTTTAGACGCATCAAAATCAATCTTTTGATCAATAACCAATCAAAAATCAATAAAACTTCGATTTTAGACGCATCAAAATCAATCTCTTGAACAAAAATCGATCAAAAATCAATAAAAACTCAATTTTAGACGCAACAAAATCAATTTTTAGATCAATAACCAATCAAAAATCAATAAAAACTCAATTTTAGACGCAACAAAATCAATTTTTAGATCAATAACCAATCAAAAATCAATAAAAACTCAATTTTAGACGCATCTAAATCAATCTTTTGAACAATAATCGATCAAAAATCAATAAAAACTCAATTTTAGACGCAACAAAATCAATTTTTAGATCAATAACCAATCAAAAATCTATTAAAATTCAATTTTAGACGCATCAAAATCAATCTTTTGATCAATAATCGATCAAATATCAATAAAAATTCAATTTTAGACGCAACAAAATCAATTTTTAGATCAATAACCAATCAAAAATCAGTAAAAATTCAATTTTCGACGCATCAAAATCAATATTTTGATCGATAACCAATCAAAAATCAATAAAAATTCAATTTTAGACGCAACAAAATCAATTTTTAGATCAATAACCAATCAAAAATCATTAAAAATTCAATTTTAGACGCATCAAAATCAATCTTTTGATCAATAACCAATCAAAAATCAATAAAAATTCAATTTTAGACGCATCTAAATCAATCTTTTGAACAATAATTGATCAAAAATCAATAAAAACTCAATTTTAGACGCAACAAAATCAATTTTTAGATCAATAACCAATCAAAAATCAATAAAAATTCAATTTTAGACGCAACAAAATCAATTTTTAGATCAATAACCAATCAAAAATCTATTAAAATTCAATTTTAGACGCATCAAAATCAATCTTATGATCAATAATCGATCAAATATCAATAAAAATTCAATTTTAGACGCAACAAAATCAATTTTTAGATCAATAACCAATCAAAAATCAATAAAAACTCAATTTTAGACGCAACAAAATCAATTTTTAGATCAATAACCAATCAAAAATCAATAAAAACTCAATTTTAGATGCATCTAAATCAATCTTTTGAACAATATTCGATCAAAAATCAATAAAAACTCAATCTTAGACGCAACAAAATCAATTTTTAGATCAATAACCAATCAAAAATCTATTAAAATTCAATTTTAGACGAATCAAAATCAATCTTTTGATCAATAATCGATCATAAATCAATAAAAATTCAATTTTAGACGGAACAAAATCAATTTTTAAATCGATAACCAATCAAAAATCAATAAAAACTCAATTTTAGACGCAACAAAAATCAATTTTTAGATCAATAACCAATCAAAAATCAATAAAAACTCAATTTTAGACGCATCTAAATCAATCTTTTGAACAATAATCGATCAAAAATCAATAAAAACTCAATTTTAGACGCAACAAAATCAATTTTTAGATCAATAACCAATCAAAAATCTATTAAAATTCAATTTTAGACGCATCAAAATCAATCTTTTGATCAATAATCGATCAAATATCAATAAAAATTCAATTTTAGACGCAACAAAATCAATTTTTAGATCAATAACCAATCAAAAATCAGTAAAAATTCAATTTTAGACGCATCAAAATCATTTTTTTTGATCGATAACCAATCAAAAATCAATAAAAATTCAATTTTAGACGCAACAAAATCAATTTTTAGATCAATAACCAATCAAAAATCTATTAAAATTCAATTTTAGACGCATCAAATTCAATCTTTTGATCAATAATCGAACAAATATCAATAAAAATTCAATTTTAGACGCAACAAAATCAATTTTTTGATCAATAACCAATCAAAAATCAATAAAAATTCAATTTTAGACGCATCTAAATCAATCTTTTGAACAATAATTGACCAAAAATCAATAAAAACTCAATTTTAGACGCAACACAATCAATTTTTAGATCAATAACCAATCAAAAATCAATAAAAATTCAATTTTAGACGCAACAAAATCAATTTTTAGATCAATAACCAATCAAAAATCTATTAAAATTCAATTTTAGACGCATCAAAATCAATCTTATGATCAATAATCGATCAAATATCAATAAAAATTCAATTTTAGACGCAACAAAATCAATTTTTAGATCAATAACCAATCAAAAATCAATAAAAACTCAATTTTAGACGCAACAAAATCAATTTTTAGATCAATAACCAATCAAAAATCAATAAAAACTCAATTTTAGATGCATCTAAATCAATCTTTTGAACAATATTCGATCAAAAATCAATAAAAACTCAATCTTAGACGCAACAAAATCAATTTTTAGATCAATAACCAATCAAAAATCTATTAAAATTCAATTTTAGACGCATCAAAATCAATCTTTTGATCAATAATCGATCATAAATCAATAAAAATTCAATTTTAGACGCAACAAAATCAATTTTTAGATCAATAACTAATCAAAAATCAATAAAAACTCAATTTTAGACGCAACAAAAATCAATTTTTAGATCAATAACCAATCAAAAATCAATAAAAACTCAATTTTAGACGCATCTAAATCAATATTTTGAACAATAATCGATCAAAAATCAATAAAAACTCAATTTTAGACGCAACAAAATCAATTTTTAGATCAATAACCAATCAAAAATCAATAAAAACTCAATTTTAGACGCATCTAAATCAATCTTTTGAACAATAATCGATCAAAAATCAATAAAAATTCAATTTTAGACGCATCAAAATCAATCTTTTGATCAATAACCAATCAAAAATCAACAAAAATTCAATTTTAGACGCATCAAAATCAATCTTTTGATCGATAATCGATCAAAAATCAATAAAAATTTAATTTTAGACGCATCAAAATCAATCTTTTGATAAATAACCAATCAAAAATCAATAAAAATACAATTTTAGACGCATCAAAATCAATCTTTTGATTAATAACCAATTAAAAATCAATAAAAATTTAATTTTAGACGCATCAAAATCAATATTTTGATCGATAATCGATCAAAAATCTATAAAAATTCAATTTTAGACGCATAAAAATCAATCTTTTGATCAATAACCAATCAAAAATCAATAAAAATTCAATTTTAGGCGCATCAAAATCAGTCTTTTGATCGATAATCGATCAAAAATCAATAAAAATTCAATTTTAGACGCATCAAAATCAATCTATTGATCGATAATCGATCAAAAATCAATAAAAATTCAATTTTAGACGCATCAAATACAATCTTTTGATCAATAATCGATTAAAAATCAATAAAAATTCAATTTTAGACGCATCAAAATCAATCTTTTGATCAATAACCAATCATAATTCAATAAAAATTCAATTTTAGATGCATCAAATACAATCTTTTGATCAATAATCAATCAAAAATCAATAAAAATTCAATTTTAGACGCATCAAAATCAATCCTTTGATCAATAATCGATCAAAAATCAATAAAAATTCAATTTTAGACGCAACAAATTCAATTTTTTGATCAATAACCAATCAAAAATCAATAAAAATTCAATTTTAGACGCATCAAAATCAATCTTTTGATCAATAATCGATCATAAATCAATAAAAATTCAATTTTAGACGGAACAAAATCAATTTTTAAATCGATAACCAATCAAAAATCAATAAAAACTCAATTTTAGACGCAACAAAAATCAATTTTTAGATCAATAACCAATCAAAAATCAATAAAAATTCAATTTTAGACGCAACAAAATCAATTTTTAGATCAATAACCAATCAAAAATCTATTAAAATTCAATTTTAGACGCATCAAAATCAATCTTATGATCAATAATCGATCAAATATCAATAAAAATTCAATTTTAGACGCAACAAAATCAATTTTTAGATCAATAACCAATCAAAAATCAATAAAAACTCAATTTTAGACGCAACAAAATCAATTTTTAGATCAATAACCAATCAAAAATCAATAAAAACTCAATTTTAGATGCATCTAAATCAATCTTTTGAACAATATTCGATCAAAAATCAATAAAAACTCAATCTTAGACGCAACAAAATCAATTTTTAGATCAATAACCAATCAAAAATCTATTAAAATTCAATTTTAGACGAATCAAAATCAATCTTTTGATCAATAATCGATCATAAATCAATAAAAATTCAATTTTAGACGGAACAAAATCAATTTTTAAATCGATAACCAATCAAAAATCAATAAAAACTCAATTTTAGACGCAACAAAAATCAATTTTTAGATCAATAACCAATCAAAAATCAATAAAAACTCAATTTTAGACGCATCTAAATCAATCTTTTGAACAATAATCGATCAAAAATCAATAAAAACTCAATTTTAGACGCAACAAAATCAATTTTTAGATCAATAACCAATCAAAAATCTATTAAAATTCAATTTTAGACGCATCAAAATCAATCTTTTGATCAATAATCGATCAAATATCAATAAAAATTCAATTTTAGACGCAACAAAATCAATTTTTAGATCAATAACCAATCAAAAAGCAGTAAAAATTCAATTTTAGACGCATCAAAATCATTTTTTTTGATCGATAACCAATCAAAAATCAATAAAAATTCAATTTTAGACGCAACAAAATCAATTTTTAGATCAATAACCAATCAAAAATCAATAAAAATTCAATTTTAGACGCATCAAAATCAATCTTTTGATCAATAACCAATCAAAAATCTATTAAAATTCAATTTTAGACGCATCAAATTCAATCTTTTGATCAATAATCGAACAGATATCAATAAAAATTCAATTTTAGACGCAACAAAATCAATTTTTTGATCAATAACCAATCAAAAATCAATAAAAATTCAATTTTAGACGCATCTAAATCAATCTTTTGAACAATAATTGACCAAAAATCAATAAAAACTCAATTTTAGACGCAACACAATCAATTTTTAGATCAATAACCAATCAAAAATCAATAAAAATTCAATTTTAGACGCAACAAAATCAATTTTTAGATCAATAACCAATCAAAAATCTATTAAAATTCAATTTTAGACGCATCAAAATCAATCTTATGATCAATAATCGATCAAATATCAATAAAAATTCAATTTTAGACGCAACAAAAACAATTTTTAGATCAATAACCAATCAAAAATCAATAAAAACTCAATTTTAGACGCAACAAAATCAATTTTTAGATCAATAACCAATCAAAAATCAATAAAAACTCAATTTTAGATGCATCTAAATCAATCTTTTGAACAATATTCGATCAAAAATCAATAAAAACTCAATCTTAGACGCAACAAAATCAATTTTTAGATCAATAACCAATCAAAAATCTATTAAAATTCAATTTTAGACGCATCAAAATCAATCTTTTGATCAATAATCGATCATAAATCAATAAAAATTCAATTTTAGACGCAACAAAATCAATTTTTAGATCAATAACTAATCAAAAATCAATAAAAACTCAATTTTAGACGCAACAAAAATCAATTTTTAGATCAATAACCAATCAAAAATCAATAAAAACTCAATTTTAGACGCATCTAAATCAATATTTTGAACAATAATCGATCAAAAATCAATAAAAACTCAATTTTAGACGCAACAAAATCAATTTTTAGATCAATAACCAATCAAAAATCAATAAAAACTCAATTTTAGACGCATCTAAATCAATCTTTTGAACAATAATCGATCAAAAATCAATAAAAATTCAATTTTAGACGCATCAAAATCAATCTTTTGATCAATAACCAATCAAAAATCAACAAAAATTCAATTTTAGACGCATCAAAATCAATCTTTTGATCGATAATCGATCAAAAATCAATAAAAATTTAATTTTAGACGCATCAAAATCAATCTTTTGATAAATAACCAATCAAAAATCAATAAAAATACAATTTTAGACGCATCAAAATCAATCTTTTGATTAATAACCAATTAAAAATCAATAAAAATTTAATTTTAGACGCATCAAAATCAATATTTTGATCGATAATCGATCAAAAATCTATAAAAATTCAATTTTAGACGCATAAAAATCAATCTTTTGATCAATAACCAATCAAAAATCAATAAAAATTCAATTTTAGGCGCATCAAAATCAGTCTTTTGATCGATAATCGATCAAAAATCAATAAAAATTCAATTTTAGACGCATCAAAATCAATCTATTGATCGATAATCGATCAAAAATCAATAAAAATTCAATTTTAGACGCATCAAATACAATCTTTTGATCAATAATCGATTAAAAATCAATAAAAGTTCAATTTTAGACGCATCAAAATCAATCTTTTGATCAATAACCAATCATAATTCAATAAAAATTCAATTTTAGATGCATCAAATACAATCTTTTGATCAATAATCAATCAAAAATCAATAAAAATTCAATTTTAGACGCATCAAAATCAATCTTTTGATCAATAATCGATCAAAAATCAATAAAAATTCAATTTTAGACGCAACAAATTCAATTTTTTGATCAATAACCAATCAAAAATCAATAAAAATTCAATTTTAGACGCATCAAAATCAATCTTTTGATCAATAACCAATCAAAAATCAATAAAAATTCAATTTTAGACGCAACAAATACAATCTTTTGATCAATAATCGATTAAAAATCAATAAAAATTCAATTTTAGACGCATCAAAATCAATCTTTTGATCAATAATCGATCAAAAATCAATAAAAATTCAATTTTAGACGCAACAAAATCAATTTTTTGATCAATAATCGATCAAAAATCAACAAAAAATCAATTTTAGACGCAACAATATCAATTTTTTGATCAATAACCAATCAAAAATCAATAAAAATTCAATTTTAGACGCATCAAAATCAATCTTTTGATCAATAACCAATCAAAAATCAATAAAAATTCAATGTTAGACGCATCATAACAATTTTTTGATTAATAATCGATCAAAAATGAATAAAAATTCAATTTTAGACGCAACAAAATCAATTTTTTGATCAATAACCAATCAAAAATCAATAAAAATTCAATTTTATACGCATCAAAATCAATCTTTTGATCAATAACCAATCAAAAATCAATAAAAATTTAATTTTAGGCGCATCAAAACCGATTTTTTGATCAATAATCGATCAAAAATCAATAAAAATTCATATTTAGACGCATCAAAATCAATTTTTTGATCAATAATCGATCAAAAATTAATAAAATTTTAATTTTAGACGCATCAAAATCAATTTTTTGATCACTAACCAATCAAAAATCAATAAAAATTCAATTTTGGACGCATCAAAATCAATGTTTTGATCGATAATCGATCAAAAATCTATAAAAATTCAATTTTAGACGCATCAAAAACAGTCATTTGATCAATAACCAATCAAAAATCAATAAAAATTCAATTTTAGACGCATCAAAATCAATCTTTTGATCGATAATCGTTAAAAAATCAATAAAAATTCAATTTTAGACGCATCAAAATCAATCTTTTGATCAATAACCAATCAAAAATCAATAAAAATTCAATTTTAGACGCATCAAAATCAATCTTTTGATCAATAACCAATCATAAATCAATAAAAATTCAATTTTAGACGCATCAAAATCGATCGATTTTGATCGATAATCGATCAAAAATCAATAAAAATTCAATTTTAGACGCATCAAAATCAATCTTTTGATCAATAACCAATCAAAAATCAATAAAAATTCAATTTTAGACGCATCTAAATCAATCTTTTGAACAAAAATCGATCAAAAATCAATAAAAACTCAATTTTAGACGCAACAAAATCAATTTTTAGATCAATAACCAATCAAAAATCAATAAAAACTCAATTTTAGACGCAACAAAATCAATTTTTTGATCAATAACCAATCAAAAATCAATAAAAATTCAATTTTAGACGCATCTAAATCAATCTTTTGAACAATAATCGATCAAAAATCAATAAAAACTCAATTTTAGACGCAACAAAATCAATTTTTAGATCAATAACCAATCAAAAATCAATAAAAACTCAATTTTAGACGCAACAAAATCAATTTTTAGATCAATAACCAATCAAAAATCAATAAAAATTCAATTTTAGACGCAACAAAATCAATCTTTTGATCAATAACCAATCAAAAATCTTTAAAAATTAAATTTTAGACGCATCAAAATTTTAATTTAATTTTAATTTAATTTTAATTTATTTGTAATTTAATTTTAATTTAATTTTAATTTAATTTTAATTTAATTTTAATTTTAATTTTAATTTTAATTTAATTTTAATTTTAATTTAATTTTAATTTTAATTTTAATTTTAATTTAATTTTAATTTAATTTTAATTTAATTTTAATTTAATTTTAATTTAATTTTAATTTAATTTTAATTTAATTTTAATTTAATTTTAATTTAATTTTAATTTAATTTTAATTTAATTTTAATTTAATTTTAATTTAATTTTAATTTAATTTTAATTTAATTTTAATTTAATTTTAATTTAATTTTAATTTAATTTTAATTTAATTTTAATTTAATTTTCATTTATTTGTAATTTAATTTTAATTTAATTTTAATTTAATTTTAATTTAATTTTCATTTATTTGTAATTTAATTTTAATTTAATTTTAATTTAATTTTAATTTAATTTTTAATTTAATTTTAATTTAATTTTAATTTAATTTTAATTTTTCGACGTGTCGACAAAATTTGATTTTTAGACGTGTCGACAAAATTTGATTTTTAGACGTGTCGACAAAATTTAATTTTAATTTAATTTTAATTTAATTTTAATTTAATTTTAATTTAATTTTAATTTAATTTTAATTTAATTTTAATTTAATTTTAATTTAATTTTAATTTAATTTTAATTTAATTTTAATTTAATTTTAATTTAATTTTAATTTTTCGACGTGTCGACAAAATTTGATTTTTAGACGTGTCGACAAAATTTGATTTTTAGACGTGTCGAACCAATAAAAAATCAATAAAAATTCAATTTTAGACGCATCAAAATCAATCTTTTGATCAATAACCAATCAAAAATCTATAAAAATTCAATTTTAGACGCATCAAAATCAATCTTTTGATCAATAACCAATAAAAAATCTATAAAAATTCAATTTTAGACCCATTAAAATCAATCTTTTGATCAATAATCGATCAAATATCAATAAAAATTCAATTTTAGACGCAACAAAATCAATTTTTTGATCAATAACCAATCAAAAATCAATAAAAATTCAATTTTAGACGCATCAAAATCAATCTTTTGATCAATAATCGATCAAAAATCAATAAAAATTCAATTTTAGACGCAACAAAATCAATTTTTTGATCAATAACCAATCAAAAATCAATAAAATTTTTATTTAGACGCATCAAAATCGCATCAAAATCAATCTTTTGATCAATAATCGATCAAAAATCAATAAAAATTCAATTTTTGACGCAACAAAATCAATTTTTTGATCAATAACCAATCAAAAATCAATAAAAATTCAATTTTAGACGTATCAAAATCAGTCTTTTTATCAATAACCAATCAAAAATCAATAAAAATTCAATTTTAGACGCATGAAAATCAATCTTTTGATCAATAATCGATCAAAAATCAATAAAAATTCAATTTTAGACGCAACAAAATCAATTTTTTGATCAATAACCAATCAAAAATCAATAAAAATTCAATTTTCGACGCATCGAAACCAATCTTTTGATCAATAACCAATCAAAAATCAATAAAAATTCAATTTTAGACGCATCAAAATCAATCTTTTGATCAATAATCGATCAAAAATCAATAAAAATTCAATTTTAGGCGCAACAAAATCAATTTTTTGATCAATAGCTAATCAAAAATCAATAAAAATTCAATTTTAGACGCTCAAAATCAATCTTTTGATCAATAACCAATCAAAAATCAATAAAAATTCAATTTTAGACGCATCAAAATCAATCTTTTAAACAATAATCGTTAAAAAATCAATAAAAATTCAATTTTAGACGCATCAAAATCAATCTTTTGATCAATAATCGATCAAAAACAATAAAAATTCAATTTTAGACGCATCAAAATCAATCTTTTGATCACTAACCAATCAAAAATCAATAAAATTTTTATTTAGATGCATCAAAATCGCATCAAAATCAATCTTTTGATCAATAATCGATCAAAAATCAATAAAAAATCAATTTTTGACGCAACAAAATCAATTTTTTGATCAATAACCAATCAAAAATCAATAAAAATTCAATTTTAGACGTATCAAAATCAGTCCTTTTATCAATAACCAATCAAAAATCAATAAAAATTCAATTTTAGACGCATGAAAATCAATCTTTTGATCAATAATCGATCAAAAATCAATAAAAATTCAATTTTAGACGCAACCAAATCAATTTTTTGATCAATAACCAATCAAAAATCAATAAAAATTCAATTTTCGACGCAACGAAATTAATCTTTTGATCAATAACCAATCAAAAATCAATAAAAATTCAATTTTAGACGCATCAAAATCAATCTTTTGAAATAATCGATCAAAAATCAATAAAAATTCAATTTTAGGCGCAACAAAATCAATTTTTTGATCAATAGCCAATCAAAAATCAATAAAAATTCAATTTTAGACGCATCAAAATCAATCTTTTGATCAATAACCAATCAAAAATCAATAAAAATTCAATTTTAGACGCATCAAAATCAATCTTTTGAACAATAATCGATCAAAAATCAATAAAAATTCAATTTTAGACGCATCAAAATCAATCTTTTGATCAATAATCGATCAAAAACAATAAAAATTCAATTTTAGACGCATCAAAATCAATCTTTTGATCACTAACCAATCAAAAATCTATAAAAATTCAAGTTTAGACGCATTAAAATCAATCTTTTGATCAATAATCGATCAAAAATTAATAAAACTTCAATTTTAGACGCAACAAAATCAATTTTTTGATCAATAACCAATCAAAAATCAATAAAAATTCAATTTTAGACGCATCAAAATCAATCTTTTGATCAATAACCAATCAAAAATCAATAAAAATTCAATTTTAGACGCATCAAAATCAATCTTTTGATCAATAATCGATCAAAAATCAATAAAAATACAATTTTAGACGCATCAAAATCAATCTTTTGATCAATAACCAATCAAAAATCAATAAAACTTCGATTTTAGACGCATCAAAATCAATCTCTTGAACAAAAATCGATCAAAAATCAATAAAAACTCAATTTTAGACGCAACAAAATCAATTTTTAGATCAATAACCAATCAAAAATCAATAAAAACTCAATTTTAGACGCAACAAAATCAATTTTTAGATCAATAACCAATCAAAAATCAATAAAAACTCAATTTTAGACGCATCTAAATCAATCTTTTGAACAATAATCGATCAAAAATCAATAAAAACTCAATTTTAGACGCAACAAAATCAATTTTTAGATCAATAACCAATCAAAAATCTATTAAAATTCAATTTTAGACGCATCAAAATCAATCTTTTGATCAATAATCGATCAAATATCAATAAAAATTCAATTTTAGACGCAACAAAATCAATTTTTAGATCAATAACCAATCAAAAATCAGTAAAAATTCAATTTTCGACGCATCAAAATCAATATTTTGATCGATAACCAATCAAAAATCAATAAAAATTCAATTTTAGACGCAACAAAATCAATTTTTAGATCAATAACCAATCAAAAATCATTAAAAATTCAATTTTAGACGCATCAAAATCAATCTTTTGATCAATAACCAATCAAAAATCAATAAAAATTCAATTTTAGACGCATCTAAATCAATCTTTTGAACAATAATTGATCAAAAATCAATAAAAACTCAATTTTAGACGCAACAAAATCAATTTTTAGATCAATAACCAATCAAAAATCAATAAAAATTCAATTTTAGACGCAACAAAATCAATTTTTAGATCAATAACCAATCAAAAATCAATAAAAACTCAATTTTAGACGCAACAAAATCAATTTTTAGATCAATAACCAATCAAAAATCAATAAAAACTCAATTTTAGATGCATCTAAATCAATCTTTTGAACAATATTCGATCAAAAATCAATAAAAACTCAATCTTAGACGCAACAAAATCAATTTTTAGATCAATAACCAATCAAAAATCTATTAAAATTCAATTTTAGACGAATCAAAATCAATCTTTTGATCAATAATCGATCATAAATCAATAAAAATTCAATTTTAGACGGAACAAAATCAATTTTTAAATCGATAACCAATCAAAAATCAATAAAAACTCAATTTTAGACGCAACAAAAATCAATTTTTAGATCAATAACCAATCAAAAATCAATAAAAACTCAATTTTAGACGCATCTAAATCAATCTTTTGAACAATAATCGATCAAAAATCAATAAAAACTCAATTTTAGACGCAACAAAATCAATTTTTAGATCAATAACCAATCAAAAATCTATTAAAATTCAATTTTAGACGCATCAAAATCAATCTTTTGATCAATAATCGATCAAATATCAATAAAAATTCAATTTTAGACGCAACAAAATCAATTTTTAGATCAATAACCAATCAAAAATCAGTAAAAATTCAATTTTAGACGCATCAAAATCATTTTTTTTGATCGATAACCAATCAAAAATCAATAAAAATTCAATTTTAGACGCAACAAAATCAATTTTTAGATCAATAACCAATCAAAAATCAATAAAAATTCAATTTTAGACGCATCAAAATCAATCTTTTGATCAATAACCAATCAAAAATCTATTAAAATTCAATTTTAGACGCATCAAATTCAATCTTTTGATCAATAATCGAACAAATATCAATAAAAATTCAATTTTAGACGCAACAAAATCAATTTTTTGATCAATAACCAATCAAAAATCAATAAAAATTCAATTTTAGACGCATCTAAATCAATCTTTTGAACAATAATTGACCAAAAATCAATAAAAACTCAATTTTAGACGCAACACAATCAATTTTTAGATCAATAACCAATCAAAAATCAATAAAAATTCAATTTTAGACGCAACAAAATCAATTTTTAGATCAATAACCAATCAAAAATCTATTAAAATTCAATTTTAGACGCATCAAAATCAATCTTATGATCAATAATCGATCAAATATCAATAAAAATTCAATTTTAGACGCAACAAAATCAATTTTTAGATCAATAACCAATCAAAAATCAATAAAAACTCAATTTTAGACGCAACAAAATCAATTTTTAGATCAATAACCAATCAAAAATCAATAAAAACTCAATTTTAGATGCATCTAAATCAATCTTTTGAACAATATTCGATCAAAAATCAATAAAAACTCAATCTTAGACGCAACAAAATCAATTTTTAGATCAATAACCAATCAAAAATCTATTAAAATTCAATTTTAGACGCATCAAAATCAATCTTTTGATCAATAATCGATCATAAATCAATAAAAATTCAATTTTAGACGCAACAAAATCAATTTTTAGATCAATAACTAATCAAAAATCAATAAAAACTCAATTTTAGACGCAACAAAAATCAATTTTTAGATCAATAACCAATCAAAAATCAATAAAAACTCAATTTTAGACGCATCTAAATCAATATTTTGAACAATAATCGATCAAAAATCAATAAAAACTCAATTTTAGACGCAACAAAATCAATTTTTAGATCAATAACCAATCAAAAATCAATAAAAACTCAATTTTAGACGCATCTAAATCAATCTTTTGAACAATAATCGATCAAAAATCAATAAAAATTCAATTTTAGACGCATCAAAATCAATCTTTTGATCAATAACCAATCAAAAATCAACAAAAATTCAATTTTAGACGCATCAAAATCAATCTTTTGATCGATAATCGATCAAAAATCAATAAAAATTTAATTTTAGACGCATCAAAATCAATCTTTTGATAAATAACCAATCAAAAATCAATAAAAATACAATTTTAGACGCATCAAAATCAATCTTTTGATTAATAACCAATTAAAAATCAATAAAAATTTAATTTTAGACGCATCAAAATCAATATTTTGATCGATAATCGATCAAAAATCTATAAAAATTCAATTTTAGACGCATAAAAATCAATCTTTTGATCAATAACCAATCAAAAATCAATAAAAATTCAATTTTAGGCGCATCAAAATCAGTCTTTTGATCGATAATCGATCAAAAATCAATAAAAATTCAATTTTAGACGCATCAAAATCAATCTATTGATCGATAATCGATCAAAAATCAATAAAAATTCAATTTTAGACGCATCAAATACAATCTTTTGATCAATAATCGATTAAAAATCAATAAAAATTCAATTTTAGACGCATCAAAATCAATCTTTTGATCAATAACCAATCATAATTCAATAAAAATTCAATTTTAGATGCATCAAATACAATCTTTTGATCAATAATCAATCAAAAATCAATAAAAATTCAATTTTAGACGCATCAAAATCAATCTTTTGATCAATAATCGATCAAAAATCAATAAAAATTCAATTTTAGACGCAACAAATTCAATTTTTTGATCAATAACCAATCAAAAATCAATAAAAATTCAATTTTAGACGCATCAAAATCAATCTTTTGATCAATAACCAATCAAAAATCAATAAAAATTCAATTTTAGACGCAACAAATACAATCTTTTGATCAATAATCGATTAAAAATCAATAAAAATTCAATTTTAGACGCATCAAAATCAATCTTTTGATCAATAATCGATCAAAAATCAATAAAAATTCAATTTTAGACGCAACAAAATCAATTTTTTGATCAATAATCGATCAAAAATCAACAAAAAATCAATTTTAGACGCAACAATATCAATTTTTTGATCAATAACCAATCAAAAATCAATAAAAATTCAATTTTAGACGCATCAAAATCAATCTTTTGATCAATAACCAATCAAAAATCAATAAAAATTCAATGTTAGACGCATCATAACAATTTTTTGATTAATAATCGATCAAAAATGAATAAAAATTCAATTTTAGACGCAACAAAATCAATTTTTTGATCAATAACCAATCAAAAATCAATAAAAATTCAATTTTATACGCATCAAAATCAATCTTTTGATCAATAACCAATCAAAAATCAATAAAAATTTAATTTTAGGCGCATCAAAACCGATTTTTTGATCAATAATCGATCAAAAATCAATAAAAATTCATATTTAGACGCATCAAAATCAATTTTTTGATCAATAATCGATCAAAAATTAATAAAATTTTAATTTTAGACGCATCAAAATCAATTTTTTGATCACTAACTAATCAAAAATCAATAAAAATTCAATTTTGGACGCATCAAAATCAATGTTTTGATCGATAATCGATCAAAAATCTATAAAAATTCAATTTTAGACGCATCAAAAACAGCCATTTGATCAATAACCAATCAAAAATCAATAAAAATTCAATTTTAGACGCATCAAAATCAATCTTTTGATCGATAATCGTTAAAAAATCAATAAAAATTCAATTTTAGACGCATCAAAATCAATCTTTTGATCAATAACCAATCAAAAATCAATAAAAATTCAATTTTAGACGCATCAAAATCAATCTTTTGATCAATAACCAATCATAAATCAATAAAAATTCAATTTTAGACGCATCAAAATCGATCGATTTTGATCGATAATCGATCAAAAATCAATAAAAATTCAATTTTAGACGCATCAAAATCAATCTTTTGATCAATAACCAATCAAAAATCAATAAAAATTCAATTTTAGACGCATCTAAATCAATCTTTTGAACAAAAATCGATCAAAAATCAATAAAAACTCAATTTTAGACGCAACAAAATCAATTTTTAGATCAATAACCAATCAAAAATCAATAAAAACTCAATTTTAGACGCAACAAAATCAATTTTTTGATCAATAACCAATCAAAAATCAATAAAAATTCAATTTTAGACGCATCTAAATCAATCTTTTGAACAATAATCGATCAAAAATCAATAAAAACTCAATTTTAGACGCAACAAAATCAATTTTTAGATCAATAACCAATCAAAAATCAATAAAAACTCAATTTTAGACGCAACAAAATCAATTTTTAGATCAATAACCAATCAAAAATCAATAAAAATTCAATTTTAGACGCAACAAAATCAATCTTTTGATCAATAACCAATCAAAAATCTATAAAAATTAAATTTTAGACGCATCAAAATTTTAATTTAATTTTAATTTAATTTTAATTTATTTGTAATTTAATTTTAATTTAATTTTAATTTAATTTTAATTTAATTTTTAATTTAATTTTAATTTTAATTTTAATTTTAATTTAATTTTAATTTTAATTTAATTTTAATTTTAATTTTAATTTTAATTTAATTTTAATTTAATTTTAATTTAATTTTAATTTAATTTTAATTTAATTTTAATTTAATTTTAATTTAATTTTAATTTAATTTTAATTTAATTTTAATTTAATTTTAATTTAATTTTAATTTAATTTTAATTTAATTTTAATTTAATTTTAATTTAATTTTAATTTAATTTTAATTTAATTTTAATTTAATTTTAATTTAATTTTAATTTAATTTTCATTTATTTGTAATTTAATTTTAATTTAATTTTAATTTAATTTTAATTTAATTTTCATTTATTTGTAATTTAATTTTAATTTAATTTTAATTTAATTTTAATTTAATTTTTAATTTAATTTTAATTTAATTTTAATTTAATTTTAATTTAATTTTAATTTAATTTTAATTTTAATTTTAATTTTAATTTTAATTTTAATTTTAATTTAATTTTAATTTAATTTTAATTTAATTTTAATTTAATTTTAATTTAATTTTAACTTAATTTTAATTTTTCGACGTGTCGACAAAATTTGATTTTTAGACGTGTCGACAAAATGTGATTTTTAGACGTGTCGAACCAATCAAAAATCAATAAAAACTCATTTTTAGATGCATCTAAATCAATCTATTGATCAATAACCAATCAAAAATCAATAAAAATTCAATTTTAGACGCATCTAAATCAATCTTTAGATCAATAACCAATCAAAAATCTATTAAAATTCAATTTTAGACGCATTAAAATCAATCTTTTGATCAATAATCGATCATAAATCAATAAAAATTCAATTTTAGACGCAACAAAATCAATTTTTAGATCAATAACCAATCAAAAATCAATAAAAACTCAATTTTAGACGCAACAAAAATCAATTTTTAGATCAATAACCAATCAAAAATCAATAAAAACTCAATTTTAGACGCATCTAAATAAATCTTTTGATCAATAATCGATCAAAAATCAATAAAAATTCAATTTTAGACGCAACAAAATCAATCTTTTGATCAATAACCAATCAAAAATCTATAAAAATTCAAGTTTAGACGCATTAAAATCAATCTTTTGATTAATAATCGATCAAAAATCAATTAAAATTCAATTTTAGACGCAACAAAATCAATTTTTTGATCAATAACCAATCAAAAATCAATAAAAATTCAATTTTAGACGCATCAAAATCAATCTTTTGATCAATAACCAATCAAAAATCAATAAAAATTCAATGTTAGACGCATCAAAATAATTCTTTTGATCAATAATCGATCAAAAATCAATAAAAATTCAATTTTAGACGCATGAAAATCAATCTTTTGATCAATAATCGATCAAAAATCAATAAAAATTCAATTTTAGACGCATCAAAATCAATCTTTTATCAATAATTGATCAAAAATCAATAAAAATACAATTTTAGACGCAACAAAATCAATTTTTTGATCAATAACCAATCAAAAATTAATAAAAATTCAATTTTAGACGCATCAAAATCAATCTTTTGATCAATAACCAATCAAAAATCAATAAAAATTCAATTTTAGACGCATCAAAATCAATCTTTTGATCGATAATCGATCAAAAATCAATAAAAATTCAATTTTAGACGCATCAAAATCAATCTTTTGATCAATAACCAATCAAAAATCAATAAAAATTCAATTTTAGACGCATCAAAATCAATCTTTTGATCAATAACCAATCATAAATCAATAAAAATTCAATTTTAGACGCATCAAAATCAATCTTTTGATCAATAACCAATCATAAATCAATAAAAATTCAATTTTAGACGCATCAAAATCAATCTTTTGATCAATAACCAATCAAAAATCAATAAAAATTCAATTTTAGACGCATCAAAATCAATCTTTTGATCAATAATCGATCAAAAATCAATAAAAATTCAATTTTAGACGCATCAAAATCAATCTTTTGATCAATAACCAATCAAAAATCAATAAAAATTCAATTTTAGACGCATCAAAATCAATCTTTTGACCAATAACCAATCATAAATCAATAAAAATTCAATTTTAGACGCATCAAAATAAATCTTTTGATCAATAACCAATCAAAAATCAATAAAAATTCAATTTTAGACGCATCAAAATCAATCTTTTGATCGATAATCGATCAAAAATCAATAAAAATTCAATTTTAGACGCATCAAAATCAATCTTTTGATCAATAACCAATCAAAAATCAATAAAAATTCAATTTTAGACGCATCAAAATCAATCTTTTGATCAATAACCAATCATAAATCAATAAAAATTCAATTTTAGACGCATCAAAATCAATCCTTTGATCAATAATCGATCAAATATCAATAAAAATTCAATTTTAGACGCAACAAAATCAATCTTTTGATTAATAACCAATCAAAAATCTATAAAAATTCAATTTTAGACGCATCAAAATTTTAATTTAATTTTAATTATTTTTAATTTTAATTTTAATTTAATTTTAATTTTAATTTTAATTTTAATTTTAATTTTAATTTAATTTTAATTTAATTTTAATTTAATTTTAATTTAATTTTAATTTAATTTTAATTTAATTTTAATTTAATTTTAATTTAATTTTAATTTAATTTTAATTTAATTTAATTTTTATTTAATATTAATTTTTCGACGTGTCGACAAAATTTGATTTTTAGACGTGTCGACAAAATTTGATTTTTAGACGTGTCGACAAAATTTAATTTTAATTTAATTTTAATTTAATTTTAATTTAATTTTAATTTAATTTTAATTTAATTTTAATTTAATTTTGATTTAATTTTAATTTAATTTTAATTTAATTTTAATTTAATTTTAATTTAATTTTAATTTAATTTTAATTTAATTTTAATTTAATTTTAATTTAATTCTAATTTAATTTTAATTAAATTTTAATTTAATTTTAATTTAATTTTAATTTTTCGACGTGTCGACAAAATTTGATTTTTAGACGTGTCGACAAAATTTGATTTTTAGACGTGTCGACAAAATTTAATTTTAATTTAATTTTAATTTAATTTTAATTTAATTTTAATTTAATTTTAATTTAATTTTAATTTAATTTTAATTTAATTTTAATTTAATTTTAATTTAATTTTAATTTAATTTTAATTTAATTTTAATTTTTCGGCGTGTCGACAAAATATGATTTTTAGACGTGTCGACAAAATTTGATTTTTAGACGTGTCGAACCAATAAAAAATCAATAAAAATTCAATTTTAGACGCATCAAAATCAATCTTTTGATCAATAACCAATCAAAAATCTATAAAAATTCAATTTTAGACGCATCAAAATCAGTCTTTTGATCAATAACCAATAAAAAATCTATAAAAATTCAATTTTAGACGCATTAAAATCAATCTTTTGATCAATAATCGATCAAATATCAATAAAAATTCAATTTTAGAC
This sequence comes from Othius punctulatus, assembly GCA_951805005.1. Lineage (NCBI taxonomy): Eukaryota > Metazoa > Arthropoda > Insecta > Coleoptera > Staphylinidae > Othius > Othius punctulatus. The sequence continues at coordinate 71,027,650 of OX638144.1, forward strand.
GCAACAAAATCAATTTTTTGATCAATAACCAATCAAAAATCAATAAAAATTCAATTTTAGACGCATCAAAATCAATCTTTTGATCAATAATCGATCAAAAATCAATAAAAATTCAATTTTAGACGCAACAAAATCAATTTTTTGATCAATAACCAATCAAAAATCAATAAAATTTTTATTTAGACGCATCAAAATCGCATTAAAATCAATCTTATGATCAATAATCGATCAAAAATCAATAAAAATTCAATTTTTGACGCAACAAAATCAATTTTTTGATCAATAACCAATCAAAAATCAATAAAAATTCAATTTTAGACGTATCAAAATCAGTCTTTTTATCAATAACCAATCAAAAATCAATAAAAATTCAATTTTAGACGCATGAAAATCAATCTTTTGATCAATAATCGATCAAAAATCTATAAAAATTCAATTTTAGACGCAACAAAATCAATTTTTTGATCAATAACCAATCAAAAATCAATAAAAATTCAATTTTCGACGCATCGAAACCAATCTTTTGATCAATAACCAATCAAAAATCAATAAAAATTCAATTTTAGACGCATCAAAATCAATCTTTTGATCAATAATCGATCAAAAATCAATAAAAATTCAATTTTAGGCGCAACAAAATCAATTTTTTGATCAATAGCTAATCAAAAATCAATAAAAATTCAATTTTAGACGCTCAAAATCAATCTTTTGATCAATAACCAATCAAAAATCAATAAAAATTCAATTTTAGACGCATCAAAATCAATCTTTTGAACAATAATCGATCAAAAATCAATAAAAATTCAATTTTAGACGCATCAAAATCAATCTTTTGATCAATAATCGATCAAAAACAATAAAAATTCAATTTTAGACGCATCAAAATCAATCTTTTGATCACTAACCAATCAAAAATCAATAAATTTTTTATTTAGATGCATCAAAATCGCATCAAAATCAATCTTTTGATCAATAATCGATCAAAAATCAATAAAAATTCAATTTTTGACGCTACAAAATCAATTTTTTGATCAATAACCTATCAAAAATTAATAAAAATTCAATTTTAGACGCATCAAAATCAATCTTTTGATCAATAATCGATCAAAAATCAATAAAAATTCAATTTTAGACGCATCAAAATCAATCTTTTGATCAATAATCGATCAAAAATCAATAAAAATTCAATTTTAGACGCATCAAAATCATTTTTTTTATCAATAATCGATCAAAAATCAATAAAAATTCAATTTTAGACGCTTAAAAATTAATCTTTTGATAGATAATCGATCAAAAATCAATAAAAATTCAATTTTAGACGCATCAAAATCAATCTTTTGATCAATAACCAATCAAAAATCAATAAAAATTCAATTTTAGACGCATCAAAATCAATCTTTTGATCAATAATCGATCAAAAATCAATAAAAATTCAATTTTGGACGCATCAAAATCAATCTTTTGTTCAATAACCAATCAAAAATCAATAAAAATTCAATTTTAGACGCATCAAAATCAATCTTTTGATCAATAACCAATCATAAATCAATAAAAATTCAATTTTAGACGCATCAAAATCAATCTTTTGATCAATAACCAATCAAAAATCTATAAAAATTCAATTTTAGACGCATCAAAATCAATCTTTTGATCACTAACCAATCAAAAATCTATAAAAATTCAAGTTTAGACGCATTAAAATCAATCTTTTGATCAATAATCGATCAAAAATCAATAAAACTTCAATTTTAGACGCAACAAAATCAATTTTTTGATCAATAACCAATCAAAAATCAATAAAAATTCAATTTTAGACGCATCAAAATCAATCTTTTGATCAATAACCAATCAAAAATCAATAAAAATTCAATTTTAGACGCATCAAAATCAATCTTTTGATCAATAATCGATCAAAAATCAATAAAAATTCAATTTTAGACGCATCAAAATCAATCTTCTGATCAATAATCGATCAAAAATCAATAAAAATTCAATTTTAGACGCATCAAAATCAATCTTTTATCAATAATTGATCAAAAATCAATAAAAATACAATCTTTTGATCAATAACCAATCAAAAATCAATAAAAATTCAATTTTAGACGCATCAAAATCAATCTTTTGAACAATAATCGATCAAAAATCAATAAAAATTCAATTTTAGACGCATCAAAATCAATCTTTTGATCAATAATCGATCAAAAACAATAAAAATTCAATTTTAGACGCATCAAAATCAATCTTTTGATCACTAACCAATCAAAAATCAATAAAAATTCAATTTTAGACGCATCAAAATCAATCTTTTGATCAATAATCGATCAAAAATCAATAAAAATTCAATTTTAGACGCATTAAAATCAATCTTTTGATCAATAACCAATCAAAAATCAATAAAAATTCAATTTTAGACGCATCAAAATCAATCTTTTGAACAATAATCGATCAAAAATCAATAAAAATTCAATTTTAGACGCATCAAAATCAATCTTTTGATCAATAATCGATCAAAAACAATAAAAATTCAATTTTAGACGCATCAAAATCAATCTTTTGATCACTAACCAATCAAAAATGTATAAAAATTCAAGTTTAGACGCATTAAAATCAATCTTTTGATTAATAATCGATCAAAAATCAATAAAAATTCAATTTTAGACGCAACAAAATCAATTTTTTGATCAATAACCAATCAAAAATCAATAAAAATTCAATTTTAGACGCATCAAAATCAATCTTTTGATCAATAACCAATCAAAAATCAATAAAAATTCAATTTTAGACGCATCAAAATAAATCTTTTGATCAATAATCGATCAAAAATCAATAAAAATTCAATTTTAGACGCATCAAAATCAATCTTTTGATCAATAACCAATCATAAATCAATAAAAATTCAATTTTAGACGCATCAAAATCAATCTTTTGATCAATAACCAATCATAAATCAATAAAAATTCAATTTTAGACGCATCAAAATCAATCTTTTGATCAATAACCAATCAAAAATCAATAAAAATTCAATTTTAGACGCATCAAAATCAATCTTTTGATCAATAATCGATCAAAAATCAATAAAAATTCAATTTTAGACGCATCAAAATCAATCTTTTGATCAATAATCGATCAAAAATCAATAAAAATTCAATTTCAGACGCATCAAAATCAATCTTTTGATCAATAATCGATCAAAAATCAATAAAAATACAATTTTAGACGCAACAAAATCAATTTTTTGATCAATAACCTATCAAAAATTAATAAAAATTCAATTTTAGACGCATCAAAATCAATCTTTTGATCAATAATCGATCAAAAATCAATAAAAATTCAATTTTAGACGCATCAAAATCAATCTTTTGATCAATAATCGATCAAAAATCAATAAAAATTCAATTTTAGACGCATCAAAATCATTTTTTTTATCAATAATCGATCAAAAATCAATAAAAATTCAATTTTAGACGCTTAAAAATTAATCTTTTGATAGATAATCGATCAAAAATCAATAAAAATTCAATTTTAGACGCATCAAAATCAATCTTTTGATCAATAACCAATCAAAAATCAATAAAAATTCAATTTTAGACGCATCAAAATCAATCTTTTGATCAATAATCGATCAAAAATCAATAAAAATTCAATTTTGGACGCATCAAAATCAATCTTTTGTTCAATAACCAATCAAAAATCAATAAAAATTCAATTTTAGACGCATCAAAATCAATCTTTTGATCAATAACCAATCATAAATCAATAAAAATTCAATTTTAGACGCATCAAAATCAATCTTTTGATCAATAACCAATCAAAAATCTATAAAAATTCAATTTTAGACGCATCAAAATCAATCTTTTGATCAATAACCAATCATAAATCAATAAAAATTCAATTTTAGACGCATCAAAATCAATCTTTTGATCAATAACCGATCAAAAATCAATAAAAATTCAATTTTAGACGCATCAAAATCAATCTTTTGATCAATAACCAATCAAAAATCAATAAAAATTCAATATTAGACGCATCAAAATCAATCTTTTGATCGATAATCGATCAAAAATCAATAAAAATTCAATTTTAGACGCATCAAAATTAATCTTTTGATCAATAACCAATCAAAAATCAATAAAAATTCAATTTTAGACGCATCAAAATCAATCTTTTGATCAATAATCGATTAAAAATCAATAAAAATTCAATTTTAGACGCATCAAAATCAATCTTTTGATCAATAATCGATCAAAAATCAATAAAAATTCAATTTTAGACGCATCAAAATCAATCTTTTGATCGATAATCGATCAAAAATCAATAAAAATTCAATTTTAGACGCATCAAAATCAATCTTTTGATCGATAATCGATCAAAAATCAATAAAAATTCAATTTTAGACGCATCAAAATCAATCTTTTGATCGATAGTCGATCAAAAATCAATAAAAATTCAATTTTAGACGCATCAAAATCAATCTTTTGATCAATAACCAATCATAAATCAATAAAAATTCAATTTTAGACGTATCAAAATCAATCTTTTGATCAATAACCAATCAAAAATCAATAAAAATTCAATTTTAGACGCATCAAAATCAATCTTTTGATCAATAACCAATCAAAAATCTATAAAAATTCAATTTTAGACGCATCAAAATCAATCTTTTGATCAATAATCGATCAAAAATCAATAACAATTCAATTTTAGACGCAACAAAATCAATTTTTTGATCAATAACCAATCAAAAATCAATAAAAATTCAATTTTAGACGCATCAAAATCAATCTTTTGATCAATAACCAATCATAAATCAATAAAAATTCAATTTTAGACGCATCAAAATCAATCTTTTGATCAATAATCGATCAAAAATCAATAACAATTCAATTTTAGACGCAACAAAATCAATTTTTTGATCAATAACCAATCAAAAATCAATAAAAATTCAATTTTAGACGTATCAAAATCAATCTTTTGATCAATAACCAATCAAAAATCAATAACAATTCAATTTTAGACGCATCAAAATCAATCTTTTGATCAATAACCAATCAAAAATCAATAACAATTCAATTTTAGACGCATCAAAATCAATCTTTTGATCAATAACCAATCAAAAATCTATAAAAATTCAATTTTAGACGCATCAAAATCAATCTTTTGATCAATAACCAATCATAAATCAATAAAAATTCAATTTTAGACGCATCAAAATCAATCTTTTGATCAATAATCGATCAAAAATCAATAACAATTCAATTTTAGACGCAACAAAATCAATTTTTTGATCAATAACCAATCAAAAATCAATAAAAATTCAATTTTAGACGTATCAAAATCAATCTTTTGATCAATAACCAATCAAAAATCAATAACAATTCAATTTTAGACGCATCAAAATCAATCTTTTGATCAATAACCAATCAAAAATCAATAACAATTCAATTTTAGACGCATCAAAATCAATCTTTTGATCAATAACCAATCAAAAATCTATAAAAATTCAATTTTAGACGCATCAAAATCAATCTTTTGATCAATAACCAATCAAAAATCTATAAAAATTCAATTTTAGACGCATCAAAATCAATCTTTTGATCAATAATCGATCAAAAATCAATAACAATTCAATTTTAGACGCAACAAAATCAATTTTTTGATCAATAACCAATCAAAAATCAATAAAAATTCAATTTTAGACGCATCAAAATCAATCTTTTGATCAATAACCAATCAAAAATCTATTAAAATTCAATTTTAGACGCATTAAAATCAATCTTTTGATCAATAATCGATCATAAATCAATAAAAATTCAATTTTAGACGCAACAAAATCAATTTTTAGATCAATAACCAATCAAAAATCAATAAAAACTCAATTTTAGACGCAACAAAAATCAATTTTTAGATCAATAACCAATCAAAAATCAATAAAAACTCAATTTTAGACGCATCTAAATAAATCTTTTGATCAATAAGCGATCAAAAATCAATAAAAATTCAATTTTAGACGCAACAAAATCAATCTTTTGATCAATAACCAATCAAAAATCTATAAAAATTCAAGTTTAGACGCATTAAAATCAATCTTTTGATTAATAATCGATCAAAAATCAATTAAAATTCAATTTTAGACGCAACAAAATCAATTTTTTGATCAATAACCAATCAAAAATCAATAAAAATTCAATTTTAGACGCATCAAAATCAATCTTTTGATCAATAACCAATCAAAAATCAATAAAAATTCAATGTTAGACGCATCAAAATAATTCTTTTGATCAATAATCGATCAAAAATCAATAAAAATTCAATTTTAGACGCATGAAAATCAATCTTTTGATCAATAATCGATCAAAAATCAATAAAAATTCAATTTTAGACGCATCAAAATCAATCTTTTATCAATAATTGATCAAAAATCAATAAAAATACAATTTTAGACGCAACAAAATCAATTTTTTGATCAATAACCAATCAAAAATTAATAAAAATTCAATTTTAGACGCATCAAAATCAATCTTTTGATCAATAACCAATCAAAAATCAATAAAAATTCAATTTTAGACGCATCAAAATCAATCTTTTGATCGATAATCGATCAAAAATCAATAAAAATTCAATTTTAGACGCATCAAAATCAATCTTTTGATCAATAACCAATCAAAAATCAATAAAAATTCAATTTTAGACGCATCAAAATCAATCTTTTGATCAATAACCAATCATAAATCAATAAAAATTCAATTTTAGACGCATCAAAATCAATCTTTTGATCAATAACCAATCATAAATCAATAAAAATTCAATTTTAGACGCATCAAAATCAATCTTTTGATCAATAACCAATCAAAAATCAATAAAAATTCAATTTTAGACGCATCAAAATCAATCTTTTGATCAATAATCGATCAAAAATCAATAAAAATTCAATTTTAGACGCATCAAAATCAATCTTTTGATCAATAACCAATCAAAAATCAATAAAAATTCAATTTTAGACGCATCAAAATCAATCTTTTGACCAATAACCAATCATAAATCAATAAAAATTCAATTTTAGACGCATCAAAATAAATCTTTTGATCAATAACCAATCAAAAATCAATAAAAATTCAATTTTAGACGCATCAAAATCAATCTTTTGATCGATAATCGATCAAAAATCAATAAAAATTCAATTTTAGACGCATCAAAATCAATCTTTTGATCAATAACCAATCAAAAATCAATAAAAATTCAATTTTAGACGCATCAAAATCAATCTTTTGATCAATAACCAATCATAAATCAATAAAAATTCAATTTTAGACGCATCAAAATCAATCCTTTGATCAATAATCGATCAAATATCAATAAAAATTCAATTTTAGACGCAACAAAATCAATCTTTTGATTAATAACCAATCAAAAATCTATAAAAATTCAATTTTAGACGCATCAAAATTTTAATTTAATTTTAATTATTTTTAATTTTAATTTTAATTTAATTTTAATTTTAATTTTAATTTTAATTTTAATTTTAATTTAATTTTAATTTAATTTTAATTTAATTTTAATTTAATTTTAATTTAATTTTAATTTAATTTTAATTTAATTTTAATTTAATTTTAATTTAATTTTAATTTAATTTAATTTTTATTTAATATTAATTTTTCGACGTGTCGACAAAATTTGATTTTTAGACGTGTCGACAAAATTTGATTTTTAGACGTGTCGACAAAATTTAATTTTAATTTAATTTTAATTTAATTTTAATTTAATTTTAATTTAATTTTAATTTAATTTTAATTTAATTTTGATTTAATTTTAATTTAATTTTAATTTAATTTTAATTTAATTTTAATTTAATTTTAATTTAATTTTAATTTAATTTTAATTTAATTTTAATTTAATTCTAATTTAATTTTAATTAAATTTTAATTTAATTTTAATTTAATTTTAATTTTTCGACGTGTCGACAAAATTTGATTTTTAGACGTGTCGACAAAATTTGATTTTTAGACGTGTCGACAAAATTTAATTTTAATTTAATTTTAATTTAATTTTAATTTAATTTTAATTTAATTTTAATTTAATTTTAATTTAATTTTAATTTAATTTTAATTTAATTTTAATTTAATTTTAATTTAATTTTAATTTAATTTTAATTTTTCGGCGTGTCGACAAAATATGATTTTTAGACGTGTCGACAAAATTTGATTTTTAGACGTGTCGAACCAATAAAAAATCAATAAAAATTCAATTTTAGACGCATCAAAATCAATCTTTTGATCAATAACCAATCAAAAATCTATAAAAATTCAATTTTAGACGCATCAAAATCAGTCTTTTGATCAATAACCAATAAAAAATCTATAAAAATTCAATTTTAGACGCATTAAAATCAATCTTTTGATCAATAATCGATCAAATATCAATAAAAATTCAATTTTAGACGCAACAAAATCAATTTTTTGATCAATAACCAATCAAAAATCAATAAAAATTCAATTTTAGACGCATCAAAATCAATCTTTTGATCAATAATCGATCAAAAATCAATAAAAATTCAATTTTAGACGCAACAAAATCAATTTTTTGATCAATAACCAATCAAAAATCAATAAAATTTTTATTTAGACGCATCAAAATCGCATTAAAATCAATCTTATGATCAATAATCGATCAAAAATCAATAAAAATTCAATTTTTGACGCAACAAAATCAATTTTTTGATCAATAACCAATCAAAAATCAATAAAAATTCAATTTTAGACGTATCAAAATCAGTCTTTTTATCAATAACCAATCAAAAATCAATAAAAATTCAATTTTAGACGCATGAAAATCAATCTTTTGATCAATAATCGATCAAAAATCTATAAAAATTCAATTTTAGACGCAACAAAATCAATTTTTTGATCAATAACCAATCAAAAATCAATAAAAATTCAATTTTCGACGCATCGAAACCAATCTTTTGATCAATAACCAATCAAAAATCAATAAAAATTCAATTTTAGACGCATCAAAATCAATCTTTTGATCAATAATCGATCAAAAATCAATAAAAATTCAATTTTAGGCGCAACAAAATCAATTTTTTGATCAATAGCTAATCAAAAATCAATAAAAATTCAATTTTAGACGCTCAAAATCAATCTTTTGATCAATAACCAATCAAAAATCAATAAAAATTCAATTTTAGACGCATCAAAATCAATCTTTTGAACAATAATCGATCAAAAATCAATAAAAATTCAATTTTAGACGCATCAAAATCAATCTTTTGATCAATAATCGATCAAAAACAATAAAAATTCAATTTTAGACGCATCAAAATCAATCTTTTGATCACTAACCAATCAAAAATCAATAAATTTTTTATTTAGATGCATCAAAATCGCATCAAAATCAATCTTTTGATCAATAATCGATCAAAAATCAATAAAAATTCAATTTTTGACGCTACAAAATCAATTTTTTGATCAATAACCTATCAAAAATTAATAAAAATTCAATTTTAGACGCATCAAAATCAATCTTTTGATCAATAATCGATCAAAAATCAATAAAAATTCAATTTTAGACGCATCAAAATCAATCTTTTGATCAATAATCGATCAAAAATCAATAAAAATTCAATTTTAGACGCATCAAAATCATTTTTTTTATCAATAATCGATCAAAAATCAATAAAAATTCAATTTTAGACGCTTAAAAATTAATCTTTTGATAGATAATCGATCAAAAATCAATAAAAATTCAATTTTAGACGCATCAAAATCAATCTTTTGATCAATAACCAATCAAAAATCAATAAAAATTCAATTTTAGACGCATCAAAATCAATCTTTTGATCAATAATCGATCAAAAATCAATAAAAATTCAATTTTGGACGCATCAAAATCAATCTTTTGTTCAATAACCAATCAAAAATCAATAAAAATTCAATTTTAGACGCATCAAAATCAATCTTTTGATCAATAACCAATCATAAATCAATAAAAATTCAATTTTAGACGCATCAAAATCAATCTTTTGATCAATAACCAATCAAAATCTATAAAAATTCAATTTTAGACGCATCAAAATCAATCTTTTGATCACTAACCAATCAAAAATCTATAAAAATTCAAGTTTAGACGCATTAAAATCAATCTTTTGATCAATAATCGATCAAAAATCAATAAAACTTCAATTTTAGACGCAACAAAATCAATTTTTTGATCAATAACCAATCAAAAATCAATAAAAATTCAATTTTAGACGCATCAAAATCAATCTTTTGATCAATAACAGCAATCAAAAATCAATAAAAATTCAATTTTAGACGCATCAAAATCAATCTTTTGATCAATAATCGATCAAAAATCAATAAAAATTCAATTTTAGACGCATCAAAATCAATCTTCTGATCAATAATCGATCAAAAATCAATAAAATTCAATTTTAGACGCATCAAAATCAATCTTTTATCAATAATTGATCAAAAATCAATAAAAATACAATCTTTTGATCAATAACCAATCAAAAATCAATAAAAATTCAATTTTAGACGCATCAAAATCAATCTTTTGAACAATAATCGATCAAAAATCAATAAAAATTCAATTTTAGACGCATCAAAATCAATCTTTTGATCAATAATCGATCAAAAACAATAAAAATTCAATTTTAGACGCATCAAAATCAATCTTTTGATCACTAACCAATCAAAAATCAATAAAAATTCAATTTTAGACGCATCAAAATCATCTTTTGATCAATAATCGATCAAAAATCAATAAAAATTCAATTTTAGACGCATTAAAATCAATCTTTTGATCAATAACCAATCAAAAATCAATAAAAATTCAATTTTAGACGCATCAAAATCAATCTTTTGAACAATAATCGATCAAAAATCAATAAAAATTCAATTTTAGACGCATCAAAATCAATCTTTTGATCAATAATCGATCAAAAACAATAAAAATTCAATTTTAGACGCATCAAAATCAATCTTTTGATCACTAACCAATCAAAAATGTATAAAAATTCAAGTTTAGACGCATTAAAATCAATCTTTTGATAATAATCGATCAAAAATCAATAAAAATTCAATTTTAGACGCAACAAAATCAATTTTTTGATCAATAACCAATCAAAAATCAATAAAAATTCAATTTTAGACGCATCAAATCAATCTTTTGATCAATAACCAATCAAAAATCAATAAAAATTCAATTTTAGACGCATCAAAATAAATCTTTTGATCAATAATCGATCAAAAATCAATAAAAATTCAATTTTAGACGCATCAAAATCAATCTTTTGATCAATAACCAATCATAAATCAATAAAAATTCAATTTTAGACGCATCAAAATCAATCTTTGATCAATAACCAATCATAAATCAATAAAAATTCAATTTTAGACGCATCAAAATCAATCTTTTGATCAATAACCAATCAAAAATCAATAAAAATTCAATTTTAGACGCATCAAAATCAATCTTTTGATCAATAATCGATCAAAAATCAATAAAAATTCAATTTTAGACGCATCAAAATCAATCTTTTGATCAATAATCGATCAAAAATCAATAAAAATTCAATTTCAGACGCATCAAAATCAATCTTTTGATCAATAATCGATCAAAAATCAATAAAAATACAATTTTAGACGCAACAAAATCAATTTTTTGATCAATAACCTATCAAAAATTAATAAAAATTCAATTTTAGACGCATCAAAATCAATCTTTTGATCAATAATCGATCAAAAATCAATAAAAATTCAATTTTAGACGCATCAAAATCAATCTTTTGATCAATAATCGATCAAAAATCAATAAAAATTCAATTTTAGACGCATCAAAATCATTTTTTTTATCAATAATCGATCAAAAATCAATAAAAATTCAATTTTAGACGCTTAAAAATTAATCTTTTGATAGATAATCGATCAAAAATCAATAAAAATTCAATTTTAGACGCATCAAAATCAATCTTTTGATCAATAACCAATCAAAAATCAATAAAAATTCAATTTTAGACGCATCAAAATCAATCTTTTGATCAATAATCGATCAAAAATCAATAAAAATTCAATTTTGGACGCATCAAAATCAATCTTTTGTTCAATAACCAATCAAAAATCAATAAAAATTCAATTTTAGACGCATCAAAATCAATCTTTTGATCAATAACCAATCATAAATCAATAAAAATTCAATTTTAGACGCATCAAAATCAATCTTTTGATCAATAACCAATCAAAAATCTATAAAAATTCAATTTTAGACGCATCAAATCAATCTTTTGATCAATAACCAATCATAAATCAATAAAAATTCAATTTTAGACGCATCAAAATCAATCTTTTGATCAATAACCGATCAAAAATCAATAAAAATTCAATTTTAGACGCATCAAAATCAATCTTTTGATCAATAACCAATCAAAAATCAATAAAAATTCAATATTAGACGCATCAAAATCAATCTTTTGATCGATAATCGATCAAAAATCAATAAAAATTCAATTTTAGACGCATCAAAATTAATCTTTTGATCAATAACCAATCAAAAATCAATAAAAATTCAATTTTAGACGCATCAAAATCAATCTTTTGATCAATAATCGATTAAAAATCAATAAAAATTCAATTTTAGACGCATCAAAATCAATCTTTTGATCAATAATCGATCAAAAATCAATAAAAATTCAATTTTAGACGCATCAAAATCAATCTTTTGATCAATAATCGATCAAAAATCTATAAAAATTCAATTTTAGACGCAACAAAATCAATTTTTTGATCAATAACCAATCAAAAATCAATAAAAATTCAATTTTCGACGCATCGAAACCAATCTTTTGATCAATAACCAATCAAAAATCAATAAAAATTCAATTTTAGACGCATCAAAATCAATCTTTTGATCAATAATCGATCAAAAATCAATAAAAATTCAATTTTAGGCGCAACAAAATCAATTTTTTGATCAATAGCTAATCAAAAATCAATAAAAATTCAATTTTAGACGCTCAAAATCAATCTTTTGATCAATAACCAATCAAAAATCAATAAAAATTCAATTTTAGACGCATCAAAATCAATCTTTTGAACAATAATCGATCAAAAATCAATAAAAATTCAATTTTAGACGCATCAAAATCAATCTTTTGATCAATAATCGATCAAAAACAATAAAAATTCAATTTTAGACGCATCAAAATCAATCTTTTGATCACTAACCAATCAAAAATCAATAAATTTTTTATTTAGATGCATCAAAATCGCATCAAAATCAATCTTTTGATCAATAATCGATCAAAAATCAATAAAAATTCAATTTTTGACGCTACAAAATCAATTTTTTGATCAATAACCTATCAAAAATTAATAAAAATTCAATTTTAGACGCATCAAAATCAATCTTTTGATCAATAATCGATCAAAAATCAATAAAAATTCAATTTTAGACGCATCAAAATCAATCTTTTGATCAATAATCGATCAAAAATCAATAAAAATTCAATTTTAGACGCATCAAAATCATTTTTTTTATCAATAATCGATCAAAAATCAATAAAAATTCAATTTTAGACGCTTAAAAATTAATCTTTTGATAGATAATCGATCAAAAATCAATAAAAATTCAATTTTAGACGCATCAAAATCAATCTTTTGATCAATAACCAATCAAAAATCAATAAAAATTCAATTTTAGACGCATCAAAATCAATCTTTTGATCAATAATCGATCAAAAATCAATAAAAATTCAATTTTGGACGCATCAAAATCAATCTTTTGTTCAATAACCAATCAAAAATCAATAAAAATTCAATTTTAGACGCATCAAAATCAATCTTTTGATCAATAACCAATCATAAATCAATAAAAATTCAATTTTAGACGCATCAAAATCAATCTTTTGATCAATAACCAATCAAAAATCTATAAAAATTCAATTTTAGACGCATCAAAATCAATCTTTTGATCACTAACCAATCAAAAATCTATAAAAATTCAAGTTTAGACGCATTAAAATCAATCTTTTGATCAATAATCGATCAAAAATCAATAAAACTTCAATTTTAGACGCAACAAAATCAATTTTTTGATCAATAACCAATCAAAAATCAATAAAAATTCAATTTTAGACGCATCAAAATCAATCTTTTGATCAATAACCAATCAAAAATCAATAAAAATTCAATTTTAGACGCATCAAAATCAATCTTTTGATCAATAATCGATCAAAAATCAATAAAAATTCAATTTTAGACGCATCAAAATCAATCTTCTGATCAATAATCGATCAAAAATCAATAAAAATTCAATTTTAGACGCATCAAAATCAATCTTTTATCAATAATTGATCAAAAATCAATAAAAATACAATCTTTTGATCAATAACCAATCAAAAATCAATAAAAATTCAATTTTAGACGCATCAAAATCAATCTTTTGAACAATAATCGATCAAAAATCAATAAAAATTCAATTTTAGACGCATCAAAATCAATCTTTTGATCAATAATCGATCAAAAACAATAAAAATTCAATTTTAGACGCATCAAAATCAATCTTTTGATCACTAACCAATCAAAAATCAATAAAAATTCAATTTTAGACGCATCAAAATCAATCTTTTGATCAATAATCGATCAAAAATCAATAAAAATTCAATTTTAGACGCATTAAAATCAATCTTTTGATCAATAACCAATCAAAAATCAATAAAAATTCAATTTTAGACGCATCAAAATCAATCTTTTGAACAATAATCGATCAAAAATCAATAAAAATTCAATTTTAGACGCATCAAAATCAATCTTTTGATCAATAATCGATCAAAAACAATAAAAATTCAATTTTAGACGCATCAAAATCAATCTTTTGATCACTAACCAATCAAAAATGTATAAAAATTCAAGTTTAGACGCATTAAAATCAATCTTTTGATTAATAATCGATCAAAAATCAATAAAAATTCAATTTTAGACGCAACAAAATCAATTTTTTGATCAATAACCAATCAAAAATCAATAAAAATTCAATTTTAGACGCATCAAAATCAATCTTTTGATCAATAACCAATCAAAAATCAATAAAAATTCAATTTTAGACGCATCAAAATAAATCTTTTGATCAATAATCGATCAAAAATCAATAAAAATTCAATTTTAGACGCATCAAAATCAATCTTTTGATCAATAACCAATCATAAATCAATAAAAATTCAATTTTAGACGCATCAAAATCAATCTTTTGATCAATAACCAATCATAAATCAATAAAAATTCAATTTTAGACGCATCAAAATCAATCTTTTGATCAATAACCAATCAAAAATCAATAAAAATTCAATTTTAGACGCATCAAAATCAATCTTTTGATCAATAATCGATCAAAAATCAATAAAAATTCAATTTTAGACGCATCAAAATCAATCTTTTGATCAATAATCGATCAAAAATCAATAAAAATTCAATTTCAGACGCATCAAAATCAATCTTTTGATCAATAATCGATCAAAAATCAATAAAAATACAATTTTAGACGCAACAAAATCAATTTTTTGATCAATAACCTATCAAAAATTAATAAAAATTCAATTTTAGACGCATCAAAATCAATCTTTTGATCAATAATCGATCAAAAATCAATAAAAATTCAATTTTAGACGCATCAAAATCAATCTTTTGATCAATAATCGATCAAAAATCAATAAAAATTCAATTTTAGACGCATCAAAATCATTTTTTTTATCAATAATCGATCAAAAATCAATAAAAATTCAATTTTAGACGCTTAAAAATTAATCTTTTGATAGATAATCGATCAAAAATCAATAAAAATTCAATTTTAGACGCATCAAAATCAATCTTTTGATCAATAACCAATCAAAAATCAATAAAAATTCAATTTTAGACGCATCAAAATCAATCTTTTGATCAATAATCGATCAAAAATCAATAAAAATTCAATTTTGGACGCATCAAAATCAATCTTTTGTTCAATAACCAATCAAAAATCAATAAAAATTCAATTTTAGACGCATCAAAATCAATCTTTTGATCAATAACCAATCAAAAATCTATAAAAATTCAATTTTAGACGCATCAAAATCAATCTTTTGATCAATAACCAATCATAAATCAATAAAAATTCAATTTTAGACGCATCAAAATCAATCTTTTGATCAATAACCGATCAAAAATCAATAAAAATTCAATTTTAGACGCATCAAAATCAATCTTTTGATCAATAACCAATCAAAAATCAATAAAAATTCAATATTAGACGCATCAAAATCAATCTTTTGATCGATAATCGATCAAAAATCAATAAAAATTCAATTTTAGACGCATCAAAATTAATCTTTTGATCAATAACCAATCAAAAATCAATAAAAATTCAATTTTAGACGCATCAAAATCAATCTTTTGATCAATAATCGATTAAAAATCAATAAAAATTCAATTTTAGACGCATCAAAATCAATCTTTTGATCAATAATCGATCAAAAATCAATAAAAATTCAATTTTAGACGCATCAAAATCAATCTTTTGATCGATAATCGATCAAAAATCAATAAAAATTCAATTTTAGACGCATCAAAATCAATCTTTTGATCGATAATCGATCAAAAATCAATAAAAATTCAATTTTAGACGCATCAAAATCAATCTTTTGATCGATAGTCGATCAAAAATCAATAAAAATTCAATTTTAGACGCATCAAAATCAATCTTTTGATCAATAACCAATCATAAATCAATAAAAATTCAATTTTAGACGTATCAAAATCAATCTTTTGATCAATAACCAATCAAAAATCAATAAAAATTCAATTTTAGACGCATCAAAATCAATCTTTTGATCAATAACCAATCAAAAATCTATAAAAATTCAATTTTAGACGCATCAAAATCAATCTTTTGATCAATAATCGATCAAAAATCAATAACAATTCAATTTTAGACGCAACAAAATCAATTTTTTGATCAATAACCAATCAAAAATCAATAAAAATTCAATTTTAGACGCATCAAAATCAATCTTTTGATCAATAACCAATCATAAATCAATAAAAATTCAATTTTAGACGCATCAAAATCAATCTTTTGATCAATAATCGATCAAAAATCAATAACAATTCAATTTTAGACGCAACAAAATCAATTTTTTGATCAATAACCAATCAAAAATCAATAAAAATTCAATTTTAGACGTATCAAAATCAATCTTTTGATCAATAACCAATCAAAAATCAATAACAATTCAATTTTAGACGCATCAAAATCAATCTTTTGATCAATAACCAATCAAAAATCAATAACAATTCAATTTTAGACGCATCAAAATCAATCTTTTGATCAATAACCAATCAAAAATCTATAAAAATTCAATTTTAGACGCATCAAAATCAATCTTTTGATCAATAACCAATCATAAATCAATAAAAATTCAATTTTAGACGCATCAAAATCAATCTTTTGATCAATAACCAATCAAAAATCAATAAAAATTCAATTTTTGACGCATCAAAATCAATCTTTTGATCAATAACCAATCAAAAATCAATAAAAATTCAATTTTAGACGCATCAAAATCAATCTTTTGATCGATAATCGATCAAAAATCAATAAAAATTCAATTTTAGACGCATCAAAATCAATCTTTTGATCAATAACCAATCAAAAATCAATAAAAATTCAATTTTAGACGCATCAAAATCAATCTTTTGATCGATAATCCATCAAAAATCTATAAAAATTCAATTTTAGACGCATCAAAATCAATCTTTTGATCAATAACCAGTCATAAATCAATAAAAATTCAATTTTAGACGCATCAAAATCAATCTTTTGATCAATAACCAATCAAAAATCAATAAAAATTCAATTTTAGACGCATCATAATCAATCTTTTGCTCGATAATCGATCAAAAATCTATAAAAATTCAATTTTAGACGCATCAAAATCAATCTTTTGATCGATAATCGATCAAAAATCAATAAAAATTCAATTTTAGACGCATCAAAATCAATCTTTTGATCGATAATCGATCAAAAATCAATAAAAATTCAATTTTAGACGCATCAAAATCAATATTTTGATCAATAACCAATCAAAAATCAATAAAAATTCAATTTTAGACGCATCAAAATCAATCTTATGATCAATAACCAATCATAAGTCAATAAAAATTCAATTTTAGACGCATCAAAATCAATCATTTGATCGATAATCGATCAAAAATCAATAAAAATTCAATTTTAGACGCATCAAAATCAATCTTATGATCAATAACCAATCATAAATCAATAAAAATTCAATTTTAGACGCATCAAAATCAATCTTTTGATCAATAACCAATCAAAAATTTGTAAAAATTCAATTTTAGACGCATCAAAATCAATCTTTTGATCAATAATCGATCAAAAATCAATAAAAATTCAATTTTAGACGCATCAAAATCAATCTTTTGATCAATAATCGATCAAAAATCAATAAAAATTCAATTTTAGACGCATCAAAATCATTTTTTTTTATCAATAATCGATCAAAAATCAATAAAAATTCAATTTTAGACGCTTAAAAATCAATCTTTTGATAGATAATCGATCAAAAATCAATAAAAATTCAATTTTAGACGCATCAAAATCAATCTTTTGATCAATAACCAATCAAAAATCAATAAAAATTCAATTTTAGACGCATCAAAATCAATCTTTTGATCAATAATCGATCAAAAATCAATAAAAATTCAATTTTGGACGCATCAAAATCAATCTTTTGTTCAATAACCAATCAAAAATCAATAAAAATTCAATTTTAGACGCATCAAAATCAATCTGTTGATCAATAACCAATCATAAATCAATAAAAATTCAATTTTAGACGCATCAAAATCAATCTTTTGATCAATAACCAATCAAAAATCTATAAAAATTCAATTTTAGACGCATCAAAATCAATCTTTTGATCAATAACCAATCATAAATCAATAAAAATTCAATTTTAGACGCATCAAAATCAATCTTTTGATCAATAACCGATCAAAAATCAATAAAAATTCAATTTTAGACGCATCAAAATCAATCTTTTGATCAATAACCAATCAAAAATCAATAAAAATTCAATATTAGACGCATCAAAATCAATCTTTTGATCGATAATCGATCAAAAATCAATAAAAATTCAATTTTAGACGCATCAAAATTAATCTTTTGATCAATAACCAATCAAAAATCAATAAAAATTCAATTTTAGACGTATCAAAATCAATCTTTTGATCAATAATCGATTAAAAATCAATAAAAATTCAATTTTAGACGCATCAAAATCAATCTTTTGATCAATAATCGATCAAAAATCAATAAAAATTCAATTTTAGACGCATCAAAATCAATCTTTTGATCAATAATTGATCAAAAATCAATAAAAATACAATTTTAGACGCAACAAAATCAATCTTTTGATCAATAATCGATCAAAAATCAATAACAATTCAATTTTAGACGCAACAAAATCAATTTTTTGATCAATAACCAATCGAAAATCTAATAAAAATTCAATTTTAGACGCATCAAAATCAATCTTTTGATCAATAACCAATCATAAATCAATAAAAATTCAATTTTAGACGTATCAAAATCAATCTTTTGATCAATAACCAATCAAAAATCAATAAAAATTCAATTTTAGACGCATCAAAATCAATCTTTTGATCAATAACCAATCAAAAATCTATAAAAATTCAATTTTAGACGCATCAAAATCAATCTTTTGATCAATAATCGATCAAAAATCAATAACAATTCAATTTTAGACGCAACAAAATCAATTTTTGATCAATAACCAATCAAAAATCAATAAAAATTCAATTTTAGACGCATCAAAATCAATCTTTTGATCAATAACCAATCATAAATCAATAAAAATTCAATTTTAGACGCATCAAAATCAATCTTTTGATCAATAACCAATCAAAAATCTATAAAAATTCAAATTTAGACGCATCAAAATCAATCTTTTGATCAATAACCAATCATAAATCAATAAAAATTCAATTTTAGACGCATCAAAATCAATCTTTTGATCAATAACCAATCAAAAATCAATAAAAATTCAATTTTAGACGCATCAAAATCAATCTTTTGATCAATAACCAATCAAAAATCAATAAAAATTCAATTTTAGACGCATCAAAATCAATCTTTTGATCGATAATCGATCAAAAATCAATAAAAATTCAATTTTAGACGCATCAAAATCAATCTTTTGATCAATAACCAATCAAAAATCAATAAAAATTCAATTTTAGACGCATCAAAATCAATCTTTTGATCGATAATCCATCAAAAATCTATAAAAATTCAATTTTAGACGCATCAAAATCAATCTTTTGATCAATAACCAGTCATAAATCAATAAAAATTCAATTTTAGACGCATCAAAATCAATCTTTGATCAATAACCAATCAAAAATCAATAAAAATTCAATTTTAGACGCATCATAATCAATCTTTTGCTCGATAATCGATCAAAAATCTATAAAAATTCAATTTTAGACGCATCAAAATCAATCTTTTGATCGATAATCGATCAAAAATCTATAAAAATTCAATTTAGACGCATTAAAATCAATCTTTTGATCGATAATCGATCAAAAATCAATAAAAATTCAATTTTAGACGCATCAAAATCAATATTTTGATCAATAACCAATCAAAAATCAATAAAAATTCAATTTTAGACGCATCAAAATCAATCTTATGATCAATAACCAATCATAAGTCAATAAAAATTCAATTTTAGACGCATCAAAATCAATCATTTGATCGATAATCGATCAAAAATCAATAAAAATTCAATTTTAGACGCATCAAAATCAATCTTATGATCAATAACCAATCATAAATCAATAAAAATTCAATTTTAGACGCATCAAAATCAATCTTTTGATCAATAACCAATCAAAAATTTGTAAAAATTCAATTTTAGACGCATCAAAATCGATATTTTGATCAATAACCAATCATAAATCAATAAAAATTCAATTTTAGACGCATCAAAATCAATCTTTTGATCAATAACCAATCATAAATCAATAAAAATTCAATTTTAGACGCATCAAAATCAATATTTTGATCAATAACCAATCAAAAATCAATAAAAATTCAATTTTAGACGCATCAAAATCAATCTTTTGATCAATAACCAATCAAAAATCAATAAAAATTCAATTTTAGACGCATCAAAATCAATCTTTTGATCGATAATCGATCAAAAATCTATAAAAATTCAATTTTAGACGCATCAAAATCAATATTTTGATCAATAACCAATCAAAAATCAATAAAAATTCAATTTTAGACGCATCAAAATCAATCTTTTGATCAATAACCAATCAAAAATCAATAAAAATTCAATTTTAGACGCATCAAAATCAATCTTTTGATCGATAATCGATCAAAAATCTATAAAAATTCAATTTTAGACGCATCAAAATCAATATTTTGATCAATAACCAATCATAAATCAATAAAAATTCAATTTTAGACGCATCAAAATCAATATTTTGATCAATAACCAATCATAAATCAATAAAAATTCAATTTTAGACGCATCAAAATCAATATTTTGATCAATAACCAATCAAAAATCAATAAAAATTCAATTTTAGACGCATCAAAATCAATCTTTTGATCAATAACCAATCAAAAATCAATCAAAATTCAATTTTAGACGCATCAAAATCAATATTTTGATCAATAACCAATCATAAATCTATAAAAATTCAATTTTAGACGCATCAAAATCAATCGTTTGATCAATAACCAATCAAAAATCAATAAAAATTCAATTTTAGACGCATCAAAATCAATCTTTTGATCGATAATCGATCAAAAATCTATAAAAATTCAATTTTAGACGCATCAAAATCAATATTTTGATCAATAACCAATCATAAATCAATAAAAATTCAATTTTAGACGCATCAAAATCAATATTTTGATCAATAACCAATCATAATCAATAAAAATTCAATTTTAGACGCATCAAAATCAATATTTTGATCAATAACCAATCATAAATCAATAAAAATTCAATTTTAGACGCATCAAAATCAATATTTTGATCAATAACCAAATCATAAATCTATAAAAATTCAATTTTAGACGCATCAAAATCAATCTTTGATCAATAACCAATCAAAAATCAATAAAAATTCAATTTTAGACGCATCAAAATCAATCTTTTGATCGATAATCGATCAAAAATCTATAAAAATTCAATTTTAGACGCATCAAAATCAATATTTTGATCAATAACCAATCATAAATCAATAAAAATTCAATTTTAGACGCATCAAAATCAATATTTTGATCAATAACCAATCAAAAATCAATAAAAATTCAATTTTAGACGCATCAAAATCAATCTTTTGATCAATAACCAATCAAAAATCAATAAAAATTCAATTTTAGACGCATCAAAATCAATCTTTTGATCGATAATCGATCAAAAATCAATAAAAAATTCAATTTTAGACGCATCAAAATCAATCTTTTGATCAATAACCAATCAAAAATCAATAAAAATTCAATTTTAGACGCATCAAAATCAATCTTTTGATCGATAATCCATCAAAAATCTATAAAAATTCAATTTTAGACGCATCAAAATCAATCTTTTGATCAATAACCAGTCATAAATCAATAAAAATTCAATTTTAGACGCATCAAAATCAATCTTTTGATCAATAACCAATCAAAAATCAATAAAAATTCAATTTTAGACGCATCATAATCAATCTTTTGATCGATAATCGATCAAAAATCTATAAAAATTCAATTTTAGACGCATTAAAATCAATCTTTTGATCAATAACCAGTCATAAATCAATAAAAATTCAATTTTAGACGCATCAAAATCAATCTTTTGATCAATAACCAATCAAAAATCAATAAAAATTCAATTTTAGACGCATCATAATCAATCATTTGATCGATAATCGATCAAAAATCTATAAAAATTCAATTTTAGACGCATCAAAAATCAATCTTTTGATCGATAATCGATCAAAAATCTATAAAAATTCAATTTTAGACGCATTAAAATCAATCTTTTGATCGATAATCGATCAAAAATCAATAAAAATTCAATTTTAGACGCATCAAAATCAATATTTTGATCAATAACCAATCAAAAATCAATAAAAATTCAATTTTAGACGCATCAAAATCAATCATTTGATCGATAATCGATCAAAAATCAATAAAAATTCAATTTTAGACGCATCAAAATCAATCTTATGATCAATAACCAATCATAAATCAATAAAAATTCAATTTTAGACGCATCAAAATCAATCTTTGATCAATAACCAATCAAAAATCTGTAAAAATTCAATTTTAGACGCATCAAAATCGATATTTTGATCAATAACCAATCATAAATCAATAAAAATTCAATTTTAGACGCATCAAAATCAATCTTTTGATCAATAACCAATCATAAATCAATAAAAATTCAATTTTAGACGCATCAAAATCAATATTTTGATCAATAACCAATCAAAAATCAATAAAAATTCAATTTTAGACGCATCAAAATCAATCTTATGATCAATAACCAATCATAAATCAATAAAAATTCAATTTTAGACGCATCAAAATCAATCATTTGATCGATAATCGATCAAAAATCAATAAAAATTCAATTTTAGACGCATCAAAATCAATCTTATGATCAATAACCAATCATAAATCAATAAAAATTCAATTTTAGACGCATCAAAATCAATCTTTTGATCAATAACCAATCAAAAATCTGTAAAAATTCAGTTTTAGACGCATCAAAATCGATATTTTGATCAATAACCAATCATAAATCAATAAAAATTCAATTTTAGACGCATCAAAATCAATCTTTTGATCAATAACCAATCATAAATCAATAAAAATTCAATTTTAGACGCATCAAAATCAATCCTTTGATCGATAATCGATCAAAAATCAATAAAAATTCAAATTTAGACGCATCAAAATCAATCTTTTGATCAATAACCAATCAAAAATCAATAAAAATTCAATTTTAGACGCATCAAAATTAATCTTTTGATCGATAATCGATCAAAAATCAATAAAAATTCAATTTTAGACGCATCAAAATCAATCTTTTGATCATTAACCAATCAAAAATCAATAAAAATTCAATTTTAGACGCATCAAAATCAATCTTTTGATCAATAACCAATCATAAATCAATAAAAATTCAATTTTAGACGGTTCAAAATCAATCTTTTAATCAATAATCGATCAAAAATCAATAAAAATTCAATTTTAGACGCATCAAAATCAATATTTTGATCAATAATCGATCAAAAATCAATAAAATTTCAATTTTAGACGCAACAAAATCAATCTTTTGATCAATAGCCAATCATAAATCAATAAAAATTCAATTTTAGACGCATCAAAATCAATCTTTTGATCAATAACCAATCAAAAATCTATAAAAATTCAATTTTAGACGCATCAAAATCAATCATTTGATCGATAATCGATCAAAAATCAATAAAAATTCAATTTTTGACGCATCAAAATCAATCTTTTGATCAATAACCAATCAAAAATCTATAAAAATTCAATTTTAGACGCATCAAAATCAATATTTTGATTAATAACCAATCATAAATCAATAAAAATTAAATTTTAGACGCATCAAAATCAATCTTTTGATCAATAATCGATCAAAAATCAATAAAAATTCAATTTTAGACGCATCAAAATAAATCTTTTGATCAATAATCGATCAAAAATCAATAAAAATACAATTTTAGACGCAAGAAAATCAATTTTTTGATCAATAACCAATCAAAAATTAATAAAAATTCAATTTTAGACGCATCAAAATCAATCTTTTGATCTATAATCGATCAAAAATCAATAAAAATTCAATTTTAGACGCATCAAAATCAATCTTTTGATCAATAACCAATCAAATATCAATAAAAATTCAATTTTAGACGCATCAAAATCAATCTTTTGATCAATAACTAATCATAAATCAATAAAAATTCAATTTTAGACGCATCAAAATCAATCTTTTGATCAATAACCAATCAAAAATCAATAAAAATTCAATTTTAGACGCATCAAAATCAATCTTTAGATCAATAACCAATCATAAATCAATAAAAATTCAATTTTAGACGCATCAAAATCAATCTTTTGATCAATAACCAATCAAAAATCAATAAAAATTCAATTTTAGACGCATTAAAATCAATCTTTTGATCAATAATCGATCAAAAATCAATAAAAATTCAATTTTAGACGCAACAAAATCAATCTTTTGATCAATAAGCAATCAAAAATCTATAAAAATTCAATTTTAGACGCATCAAAATCAATCTTTTGATCAATAATCGATCAAAAATCTATAAAAATTCAATTTTAGACGCATCAAAATCAATCTTTTGATCAATAATCGATCAAAAATCAATAAAAATTCAATTTGAGACGCAACAAAATCAATTTTTTGATCAATAACCAATCATAAATCAATAAAAATTCAATTTTAGACGCATCAAAATCAATCTTTTGATCAATAACCAATCAAAAATCTATAAAAATTCAATTTTAGACGCATCAAAATCAATCTTTTGATCAATAACCAATCATAAATCAATAAAAATTCAATTTTAGACGCATCAAAATCAATCTTTTGATCAATAACCAATCAAAAATCAATAAAAATTCAATTTTAGACGCATCAAAATCAATCTTTTGATCAATAACCAATCAAAAATCAATAAAAATTCAATTTTAGACGCATCAAAATCAATCTTTTGATCAATAACCAATCATAAATCAATAAAAATTCAATTTTAGACGCATCAAAATCAATCTTTTGATCGATAATCGATCAAAAATCAATAAAAATTCAATTTTAGACGCATCAAAATCAATCTTTTGATCAATAACCAATCAAAAATTAATAAAAATACAATTTTAGACGCATCAAAATCAATCTTTTGATCAATAACCAATCAAAAATCAATAAAAATTCAATTTTAGACGCATCAAAATCAATCTTTTGATCAATAACCAATCAAAAATCAATAAAAATTCAATTTTAGACGCATCAAAATCAATCTTTTGATCAATAACCAATCAAAAATCAATAAAAATTCAATTTTAGACGCATCAAAATCAATCTTTTGATCGATAATCGATCAAAAATCAATAAAAATTCAATTTTAGACGCATCAAAATCAATCTTTTTATCAATAACCAATCAAAAATCAATAAAAATTCAATTTTAGACGCATCAAAATCAATCTTTTGATCAATAACCAATCAAAAATTAATAAAAATACAATTTTAGACGCATCAAAATCAATCTTTTGATCAATAACCAATCAAAAATCAATAAAAATTCAATTTTAGACGCATCAAAATCAATCTTTTGATCAATAACCAATCAAAAATCAATAAAAATTCAATTTTAGACGCATCAAAATCAATCTTTTGATCGATAATCGATCAAAAATCAATAAAAATTCAATTTTAGACGCATCAAAATCAATCTTTTTATCAATAACCAATCAAAAATCAATAAAAATTCAATTTTAGACGCATCAAAATCAATCTTTTGATCGATAATCGATCAAAAATCAATAAAAATTCAATTTTAGACGCATCAAAATCAATCTTTTGATCGATAACCAATCATAAATCAATAAAAATTCAATTTTAGACGCATCAAAATCAATCTTTTGATCAATAACCAATCAAAAATTAATAAAAATACAATTTTAGACGCATCAAAATCAATCTTTTGATCAATAGCTAATCAAAAATCAATAAAAATTCAATTTTAGACGCATCAAAATCAATCTTTTGATCAATAACCAATCAAAAATTAATAAAAATACAATTTTAGACGCATCAAAATCAATCTTTTGATCAATAACCAATCAAAAATCAATAAAAATTCAATTTTAGACGCATCAAAATCAATCTATTGATCGATAATCGATCAAAAATCAATAAAAATACAATTTTAGACGCAACAAAATCAATTTTTAGATCAATAACCAATCAAAAATTAATAAAAATTCAATTTTAGACGCATCAAAATCAATCTTTTGATCGATAATCGATCAAAAATCAATAAAAATTCAATTTTAGACGCATCAAAATCAATCTTTTGATCAATAACCAATCAAAAATCAATAAAAATTCAATTTTAGACGCATCAAAATCAATCTTTTGATCAATAACCAATCATAAATCAATAAAAATTCAATTTTAGACGCATCAAAATCAATCTTTTGATCGATAATCGATCAAAAATCAATAAAAATTCAATTTTAGACGCATCAAAATCAATCTTTTGATCAATAACCAATCATAAATCAATAAAAATTCAATTTTAGACGCATCAAAATCAATCTTTTGATCAATAACCAATCAAAAATCAATAAAAATTCAATTTTAGACGCATCAAAATCAATCTTTTGATCGATAATCGATCAAAAATCAATAAAAATTCAATTTTAGACGCATCAAAATCAATCTTTTGATCAATAACCAATCAAAAATTAATAAAAATACAATTTTAGACGCATCAAAATCAATCTTTTGATCAATAACCAATCATAAATCAATAAAAATTCAATTTTAGACGCATCAAAATCAATCTTTTGATCAAAAACCAATCAAAAATCAATAAAAATTCAATTTTAGACGCATCAAAATCAATCTTTTGATCAATAACCAATCAAAAATCAATAAAAATTCAATTTTAGACGTATCAAAATCAATCTTTTGATCGATAATCGATCAAAAATCAATAAAAATTCAATTTTAGACGCATCAAAATCAATCTTTTTATCAATAACCAATCAAAAATCAATAAAAATTCAATTTTAGACGCATCAAAATCAATCTTTTGATCGATAATCGATCAAAAATCAATAAAAATTCAATTTTAGACGCATCAAAATCAATCTTTTGATCACTAATCGATCAAAAATCAATAAAAATTCAATTTTAGACGCAACAAAATCAATTTTTTGATCAATAACCAATCAAAAATCAATAAAAATTCAATTTTAGACGCATCAAAATCAATCTTTTGATCAATAACCAATCATAAATCAATAAAAATTCAATTTTAGACGCATCAAAATCAATCTTTTGATCAATAACCAATCAAAAATCTATAAAAATTCAATTTTAGACGCATCAAAATCAATCTTTTGATCAATAACCAATCATAAATCAATAAAAATTCAATTTTAGACGCATCAAAATCAATCTTTTGACCAATAACCAATCAAAAATCAATAAAAATTCAATTTTAGACGCATCAAAATCAATCTTTTGATCAATAACCAATCAAAAATCAATAAAAATTCAATTTTAGACGCATCAAAATTAATCTTTTGATCGATAATCGATTAAAAATCAATAAAAATTCAATTTTAGACGCATCAAAATCAATCTTTTGATCAATAACCAATCATAAATCAATAAAAATTCAATTTTTGACGCATCAAAATCAATCTTTTGATCGATAATCGATCAAAAATCTATAAAAATTCAATTTTAGACGCATCAAAATCAATCTTTTGATCAATAATCGATCAAAAATCAATAAAAATTCAATTTGAGACGCAACAAAATCAATTTTTTGATCAATAACCAATCATAAATCAATAAAAATTCAATTTTAGACGCATCAAAATCAATCTTTTGATCAATAACCAATCAAAAATCTATAAAAATTCAATTTTAGACGCATCAAAATCAATCTTTTGATCAATAACCAATCATAAATCAATAAAAATTCAATTTTAGACGCATCAAAATCAATCTTTTGATCAATAACCAATCAAAAATCAATAAAAATTCAATTTTAGACGCATCAAAATCAATCTTTTGATCAATAACCAATCAAAAATCAATAAAAATTCAATTTTAGACGCATCAAAATCAATCTTTTGATCAATAACCAATCATAAATCAATAAAAATTCAATTTTAGACGCATCAAAATCAATCTTTTGATCGATAATCGATCAAAAATCAATAAAAATTCAATTTTAGACGCATCAAAATCAATCTTTTGATCAATAACCAATCAAAAATTAATAAAAATACAATTTTAGACGCATCAAAATCAATCTTTTGATCAATAACCAATCAAAAATCAATAAAAATTCAATTTTAGACGCATCAAAATCAATCTTTTGATCAATAACCAATCAAAAATCAATAAAAATTCAATTTTAGACGCATCAAAATCAATCTTTTGATCAATAACCAATCAAAAATCAATAAAAATTCAATTTTAGACGCATCAAAATCAATCTTTTGATCGATAATCGATCAAAAATCAATAAAAATTCAATTTTAGACGCATCAAAATCAATCTTTTTATCAATAACCAATCAAAAATCAATAAAAATTCAATTTTAGACGCATCAAAATCAATCTTTTGATCAATAACCAATCAAAAATTAATAAAAATACAATTTTAGACGCATCAAAATCAATCTTTTGATCAATAACCAATCAAAAATCAATAAAAATTCAATTTTAGACGCATCAAAATCAATCTTTTGATCAATAACCAATCAAAAATCAATAAAAATTCAATTTTAGACGCATCAAAATCAATCTTTTGATCGATAATCGATCAAAAATCAATAAAAATTCAATTTTAGACGCATCAAAATCAATCTTTTTATCAATAACCAATCAAAAATCAATAAAAATTCAATTTTAGACGCATCAAAATCAATCTTTTGATCGATAATCGATCAAAAATCAATAAAAATTCAATTTTAGACGCATCAAAATCAATCTTTTGATCGATAACCAATCATAAATCAATAAAAATTCAATTTTAGACGCATCAAAATCAATCTTTTGATCAATAACCAATCAAAAATTAATAAAAATACAATTTTAGACGCATCAAAATCAATCTTTTGATCAATAGCTAATCAAAAATCAATAAAAATTCAATTTTAGACGCATCAAAATCAATCTTTTGATCAATAACCAATCAAAAATTAATAAAAATACAATTTTAGACGCATCAAAATCAATCTTTTGATCAATAACCAATCAAAAATCAATAAAAATTCAATTTTAGACGCATCAAAATCAATCTATTGATCGATAATCGATCAAAAATCAATAAAAATACAATTTTAGACGCAACAAAATCAATTTTTAGATCAATAACCAATCAAAAATTAATAAAAATTCAATTTTAGACGCATCAAAATCAATCTTTTGATCGATAATCGATCAAAAATCAATAAAAATTCAATTTTAGACGCATCAAAATCAATCTTTTGATCAATAACCAATCAAAAATCAATAAAAATTCAATTTTAGACGCATCAAAATCAATCTTTTGATCAATAACCAATCATAAATCAATAAAAATTCAATTTTAGACGCATCAAAATCAATCTTTTGATCGATAATCGATCAAAAATCAATAAAAATTCAATTTTAGACGCATCAAAATCAATCTTTTGATCAATAACCAATCATAAATCAATAAAAATTCAATTTTAGACGCATCAAAATCAATCTTTTGATCAATAACCAATCAAAAATCAATAAAAATTCAATTTTAGACGCATCAAAATCAATCTTTTGATCGATAATCGATCAAAAATCAATAAAAATTCAATTTTAGACGCATCAAAATCAATCTTTTGATCAATAACCAATCAAAAATTAATAAAAATACAATTTTAGACGCATCAAAATCAATCTTTTGATCAATAACCAATCATAAATCAATAAAAATTCAATTTTAGACGCATCAAAATCAATCTTTTGATCAAAAACCAATCAAAAATCAATAAAAATTCAATTTTAGACGCATCAAAATCAATCTTTTGATCAATAACCAATCAAAAATCAATAAAAATTCAATTTTAGACGTATCAAAATCAATCTTTTGATCGATAATCGATCAAAAATCAATAAAAATTCAATTTTAGACGCATCAAAATCAATCTTTTTATCAATAACCAATCAAAAATCAATAAAAATTCAATTTTAGACGCATCAAAATCAATCTTTTGATCGATAATCGATCAAAAATCAATAAAAATTCAATTTTAGACGCATCAAAATCAATCTTTTGATCACTAATCGATCAAAAATCAATAAAAATTCAATTTTAGACGCAACAAAATCAATTTTTTGATCAATAACCAATCAAAAATCAATAAAAATTCAATTTTAGACGCATCAAAATCAATCTTTTGATCAATAACCAATCATAAATCAATAAAAATTCAATTTTAGACGCATCAAAATCAATCTTTTGATCAATAACCAATCAAAAATCTATAAAAATTCAATTTTAGACGCATCAAAATCAATCTTTTGATCAATAACCAATCATAAATCAATAAAAATTCAATTTTAGACGCATCAAAATCAATCTTTTGACCAATAACCAATCAAAAATCAATAAAAATTCAATTTTAGACGCATCAAAATCAATCTTTTGATCAATAACCAATCAAAAATCAATAAAAATTCAATTTTAGACGCATCAAAATTAATCTTTTGATCGATAATCGATTAAAAATCAATAAAAATTCAATTTTAGACGCATCAAAATCAATCTTTTGATCAATAACCAATCATAAATCAATAAAAATTCAATTTTTGACGCATCAAAATCAATCTTTTGATCGATAATCGATCAAAAATCTATAAAAATTCAATTTTAGACGCATTAAAATCAATCTTTTGATCGATAATCGATCAAAAATCAATAAAAATTCAATTTTAGACGCATCAAAATCAATCTTTTGATCAATAACCAATCAAAAATTAATAAAAATACAATTTTAGACGCATCAAAATCAATCTTTTGATCAATAACCAATCATAAATCAATAAAAATTCAATTTTAGACGCATCAAAATCAATCTTTTGATCAATAACCAATCAAAAATCAATAAAAATTCAAGTTTAGACGAATTAAAATCAATCTTTTGATTAATAACCAATCATAAATCAATAAAAATTAAATTTTAGACCCATCAAAATCAATCTTTTGATCGATAATCGATCAAAAATCAATAAAAATTCAATTTTAGACGCATAAAAATCAATCTTTTAATCGATAATCGATCAAAAATCAATAAAAATTCAATTTTAGACGCATCATAATCAATCTTTTGATTAATAACCAATCATAAATCAATAAAAATTAAATTTTAGACGCATCAAAATCAATCTTTTGATCGATAATCGATCAAAAATCAATAAAAATTCAATTTTAGACGCATCAAAATCAATCTTATGATCAATAACCAATCATAAATCAATAAAAATTCAATTTTAGACGCATCAAAATCAATCTTTTGATCAATAACCAATCAAAAATCTATAAAAATTCAATTTTAGACGCATCAAAATCAATATTTTGATCAATAACCAATCATAAATCAATAAAAATTCAATTTTAGACGCATCAAAATCAATCTTTTGATCGATAATCGATCAAAAATCAATAAAAATTCAATTTTAGATAAAATCTATAAAAATTCAATTTTAGACGCATCAAAATCAATCTTTTGATCAATAACCAATCAAAAATCAATAAAAATTCAATTTTAGACGCATCAAAATCAATCTTTTGATCAATAATCGATCTAAAATCAATAAAAATTCAATTTTAGACGCAACAAAATCAATCTTTTGATCAATAACCAATCAAAAATCTATAATAATTCAATTTTAGACGCATCTAAATCAATCTTTAGTTCGATAATCGATCAAAAATCAATAAAAATTCAATTGTAGACGCATCAAAATCAATCTTTTGATCAATAACCAATCAAAAATCAATAAAAATACAATTTTAAACGCATCAAAATCAATCTTTTGATCAATAACCAATCAAAAATCTATAAAAATTCAATTTTAGACGCATCAAAATCAATCTTTTGATCGATAACCAATCAAAAATCAATAAAAATTCAATTTTAGACGCATCAAAATCAATCTTTTGATCAATAACCAATCAAAAATCAATAAAAATTCAATTTTAGACGCATCAAAATCAATTTTTTGATCAATAACCAATCATAAATCAATAAAAATTCAATTTTAGACGCATCAAAATCAATCTTTTGATCAATAACCAATCATAAATCAATAAAAATTCAATTTTAGACGCATCAAAATCAATCTTTTGATCAATAACCAATCATAAATCAATAAAAATTCAATTTTAGACGCATCAAAATCAATCTTTTGATCAATAACCAATCATAAATCAATAAAAATTCAATTTTAGACGCATCAAAATCAATCTTTTGATCAATAACCAATCATAAATCTATAAAAATTCAAATTTAGACGCATAAAAATCAATCTTTTGATCAATAACCAATCAAAAATCAATAAAAATTCAATTTTAGACGCTTCAAAATTAATCTTTTGATCGATAATCGATCAAAAATCAATAAAAATTCAATATTAGACGCATCAAAATCAATCTTTTGATCAATAACCAATCAAAAATCAATAAAAATTCAATTTTAGACGCATCAAAATCAATCTTTTGATCAATAACCAATCATAAATCAATAAAAATTCAATTTTAGACGGTTCAAAATCAATTTTTTAATCAATAATCGATCAAAAATCAATAAAATTTCAATTTTAGACGCAACAAAATCAATCTTTTGATCAATAGCCAATCATAAATCAATAAAAATTCAATTTTAGACGCATCAAAATCAATCTTTTGATCAATAACCAATAAAAAATCTATAAAAATTCAATTTTAGACGCATCAAAATCAATCATTTGATCGATAATCGATCAAAAATCAATAAAAATTCAATTTTTGACGCATCAAAATCAATCTTTTGATCAATAACCAATCAATAATCTATAAAAATTCAATTTTAGACGCATCAAAATCAATATTTTGATTAATAACCAATCATAAATCAATAAAAATTAAATTTTAGACGCATCAAAATTAATCTTTTGATCGATAAACGATCATAAATCAATAAAAATTCAATTTTAGACGCATCAAAATCAATCTTTTGATCAATAACCAATCAAAAATCAATAAAAATTCAATTTTAGACGCATCAAAATCAATCTTTTGATCAATAACCAATCATAAATCAATAAAAATTCAATTTTAGACGCATCAAAATCAATCTTTTGATCAATAACCAATCATAAATCAATAAAAATTCAATTTTAGACGCATCAAAATCAATCTTTTGATCAATAACCAATCATAAATCAATAAAAATTCAATTTTAGACGCATCAAAATTAATCTTTTGATCGATAATCGATCAAAAATCAATAAAAATTCAATTTTAGACGCATCAAAATCAATCTTTTGATCAATAACCAATCAAAAATCAATAAAAATTCAATTTTAGACGCATCAAAATCAATCTTTTGATCAATAACCAATCAAAAATCAATAAAAATTCAATTTTAGACGCATCAAAATCAATCTTTTGATCAATAACCAATCATAAATCTATAAAAATTCAAATTTAGACGCATCAAAATCAATCTTTTGATCAATAACCAATCATAAATCAATAAAAATTCAATTTTAGACGCATCAAAATCAATCTTTTGATCAATAACCAATCAAAAATCAATAAAAATTCAATTTTAGACGCATCAAAATCAATCTTTTGATCAATAACCAATCAAAAATCAATAAAAATTCAATTTTAGACGCATCAAAATCAATCTTTTGATCAATAACCAATCATAAATCTATAAAAATTCAAATTTAGACGCATAAAAATCAATCTTTTGATCAATAACCAATCATAAATCAATAAAAATTCAATTTTAGACGCATCAAAATCAATCTTTTGATCAATAACCAATCAAAAATCAATAAAAATTCAATTTTAGACGCATAAAAATCAATTTTTTGATCAATAACCAATCATAAATCAATAAAAATTCAATTTTAGACGCATCAAAATCAATCTTTTGATCAATAACCAATCATAAATCAATAAAAATTCAATTTTAGACGCATCAAAATCAATCTTTTGATCAATAACCAATCATAAATCAATAAAAATTCAATTTTAGACGCATCAAAATTAATCTTTTGATCGATAATCGATCAAAAATCAATAAAAATTCAATTTTAGACGCATCAAAATCAATCTTTTGATCAATAACCAATCAAAAATCAATAAAAATTCAATTTTAGACGCATCAAAATCAATCTTTTGATCAATAACCAATCAAAAATCAATAAAAATTCAATTTTAGACGCATCAAAATCAATCTTTTGATCAATAACCAATCATAAATCTATAAAAATTCAAATTTAGACGCATCAAAATCAATCTTTTGATCAATAACCAATCATAAATCAATAAAAATTCAATTTTAGACGCATCAAAATCAATCTTTTGATCAATAACCAATCAAAAATCAATAAAAATTCAATTTTAGACGCATCAAAATCAATCTTTTGATCAATAACCAATCAAAAATCAATAAAAATTCAATTTTAGACGCATCAAAATCAATCTTTTGATCAATAACCAATCATAAATCTATAAAAATTCAAATTTAGACGCATAAAAATCAATCTTTTGATCAATAACCAATCATAAATCAATAAAAATTCAATTTTAGACGCATCAAAATCAATCTTTTGATCAATAACCAATCATAAATCAATAAAAATTCAATTTTAGACGCATCAAAATTAATCTTTTGATCGATAATCGATCAAAAATCAATAAAAATTCAATTTTAGACGCATCAAAATCAATCTTTTGATCAATAACCAATCAAAAATCAATAAAAATTCAATTTTAGACGCATCAAAATCAATCTTTTGATCAATAACCAATCATAAATCTATAAAAATTCAAATTTAGACGCATCAAAATCAATCTTTTGATCAATAACCAATCATAAATCAATAAAAATTCAATTTTAGACGCATCAAAATCAATCTTTTGATCAATAACCAATCATAAATCAATAAAAATTCAATTTTAGACGCATCAAAATCAATCTTTTGATCAATAACCAATCATAAATCAATAAAAATTCAATTTTAGACGCATCAAAATCAATCTTTTGATCAATAACCAATCAAAAATCAATAAAAATTCAATTTTAGACGCATCAAAATCAATCTTTTGATCAATAACCAATCATAAATCTATAAAAATTCAATTTTAGACGCATCAAAATCAATCTTTTGATCAATAACCAATCAAAAATCTATAAAAATTCAATTTTAGACGCATCAAAATCAATCTTTTGATCAATAACCAATCATAAATCAATAAAAATTCAATTTTAGACGCATCAAAATCAATCTTTTGATCAATAACCAATCAAAAATCAATAAAAATTCAATTTTAGACGCATCAAAATCAATCTTTTGATCAATAACCAATCAAAAATCAATAAAAATTCAATTTTAGACGCATCAAAATCAATCTTTTGATCAATAACCAATCATAAATCAATAAAAATTCAATTTTAGACGCATCAAAATCAATCTTTTGATCGATAATCGATCAAAAATCAATAAAAATTCAATTTTAGACGCATCAAAATCAATCTTTTGATCAATAACCAATCAAAAATTAATAAAAATACAATTTTAGACGCATCAAAATCAATCTTTTGATCAATAACCAATCATAAATCAATAAAAACTCAATTTTAGACGCATCAAAATCAATCTTTTGATCAATAACCAATCAAAAATCAATAAAAATTCAATTTTAGACGCATCAAAATCAATCTTTTGATCAATAACCAATCATAAATCTATAAAAATTCAAATTTAGACGCATAAAAATCAATCTTTTGATCAATAACCAATCATAAATCAATAAAAATTCAATTTTAGACGCATCAAAATCAATCTTTTGATCAATAACCAATCAAAAATCAATAAAAATTCAATTTTAGACGCATAAAAATCAATTTTTTGATCAATAACCAATCATAAATCAATAAAAATTCAATTTTAGACGCATCAAAATCAATCTTTTGATCAATAACCAATCATAAATCAATAAAAATTCAATTTTAGACGCATCAAAATCAATCTTTTGATCAATAACCAATCATAAATCAATAAAAATTCAATTTTAGACGCATCAAAATTAATCTTTTGATCGATAATCGATCAAAAATCAATAAAAATTCAATTTTAGACGCATCAAAATCAATCTTTTGATCAATAACCAATCAAAAATCAATAAAAATTCAATTTTAGACGCATCAAAATCAATCTTTTGATCAATAACCAATCAAAAATCAATAAAAATTCAATTTTAGACGCATCAAAATCAATCTTTTGATCAATAACCAATCATAAATCTATAAAAATTCAAATTTAGACGCATCAAAATCAATCTTTTGATCAATAACCAATCATAAATCAATAAAAATTCAATTTTAGACGCATCAAAATCAATCTTTTGATCAATAACCAATCAAAAATCAATAAAAATTCAATTTTAGACGCATCAAAATCAATCTTTTGATCAATAACCAATCAAAAATCAATAAAAATTCAATTTTAGACGCATCAAAATCAATCTTTTGATCAATAACCAATCATAAATCTATAAAAATTCAAATTTAGACGCATAAAAATCAATCTTTTGATCAATAACCAATCATAAATCAATAAAAATTCAATTTTAGACGCATCAAAATCAATCTTTTGATCAATAACCAATCATAAATCAATAAAAATTCAATTTTAGACGCATCAAAATTAATCTTTTGATCGATAATCGATCAAAAATCAATAAAAATTCAATTTTAGACGCATCAAAATCAATCTTTTGATCAATAACCAATCAAAAATCAATAAAAATTCAATTTTAGACGCATCAAAATCAATCTTTTGATCAATAACCAATCATAAATCTATAAAAATTCAAATTTAGACGCATCAAAATCAATCTTTTGATCAATAACCAATCATAAATCAATAAAAATTCAATTTTAGACGCATCAAAATCAATCTTTTGATCAATAACCAATCATAAATCAATAAAAATTCAATTTTAGACGCATCAAAATCAATCTTTTGATCAATAACCAATCATAAATCAATAAAAATTCAATTTTAGACGCATCAAAATCAATCTTTTGATCAATAACCAATCAAAAATCAATAAAAATTCAATTTTAGACGCATCAAAATCAATCTTTTGATCAATAACCAATCATAAATCTATAAAAATTCAATTTTAGACGCATCAAAATCAATCTTTTGATCAATAACCAATCAAAAATCTATAAAAATTCAATTTTAGACGCATCAAAATCAATCTTTTGATCAATAACCAATCATAAATCAATAAAAATTCAATTTTAGACGCATCAAAATCAATCTTTTGATCAATAACCAATCAAAAATCAATAAAAATTCAATTTTAGACGCATCAAAATCAATCTTTTGATCAATAACCAATCAAAAATCAATAAAAATTCAATTTTAGACGCATCAAAATCAATCTTTTGATCAATAACCAATCATAAATCAATAAAAATTCAATTTTAGACGCATCAAAATCAATCTTTTGATCGATAATCGATCAAAAATCAATAAAAATTCAATTTTAGACGCATCAAAATCAATCTTTTGATCAATAACCAATCAAAAATTAATAAAAATACAATTTTAGACGCATCAAAATCAATCTTTTGATCAATAACCAATCATAAATCAATAAAAACTCAATTTTAGACGCATCAAAATCAATCTTTTGATCAATAACCAATCAAAAATCAATAAAAATTCAATTTTAGACGCATCAAAATCAATCTTTTGATCAATAACCAATCAAAAATCAATAAAAATTCAATTTTAGACGCATCAAAATCAATCTTTTGATCGATAATCGATCAAAAATCAATAAAAATTCAATTTTAGACGCATCAAAATCAATCTTTTTATCAATAACCAATCAAAAATCAATAAAAATTCAATTTTAGACGCATCAAAATCAATCTTTTGATCGATAATCGATCAAAAATCAATAAAAATTCAATTTTAGACGCATCAAAATCAATCTTTTGATCAATAACCAATCAAAAATTAATAAAAATACAATTTTAGACGCATCAAAATCAATCTTTTGATCAATAGCTAATCAAAAATCAATAAAAATTCAATTTTAGACGCATCAAAATCAATCTTTTGATCAATAACCAATCAAAAATCAATAAAAATTCAATTTTAGACGCATCAAAATCAATCTTTTGATCGATAATCGATCAAAAATCAATAAAAATTCAATTTTAGACGCATCAAAATCAATCTTTTTATCAATAACCAATCAAAAATCAATAAAAATTCAATTTTAGACGCATCAAAATCAATCTTTTGATCGATAATCGATCAAAAATCAATAAAAATTCAATTTTAGACGCATCAAAATCAATCTTTTGATCAATAACCAATCAAAAATTAATAAAAATACAATTTTAGACGCATCAAAATCAATCTTTTGATCAATAGCTATCAAAAATCAATAAAAATTCAATTTTAGACGCATCAAAATCAATCTTTTGATCAATAACCAATCAAAAATCAATAAAAATTCAATTTTAGACGCATCAAAATCAATCTTTTGATCAATAACCAATCAAAAATCAATAAAAATTCAATTTTAGACGCATCAAAATCAATCTTTTGATCGATAATCGATCAAAAATCAATAAAAATTCAATTTTAGACGCATCAAAATCAATCTTTTGATCAATAACCAATCAAAAATTAATAAAAATACAATTTTAGACGCATCAAAATCAATCTTTTGATCAATAGCTAATCAAAAATCAATAAAAATTCAATTTTAGACGCATCAAAATCAATCTTTTTATCAATAACCAATCAAAAATCAATAAAAATTCAATTTTAGACGCATCAAAATCAATCTTTTGATCGATAATCGATCAAAAATCAATAAAAATTCAATTTTAGACGCATCAAAATCAATCTTTTGATCAATAACCAATCAAAAATTAATAAAAATACAATTTTAGACGCATCAAAATCAATCTTTTGATCAATAGCTAATCAAAAATCAATAAAAATTCAATTTTAGACGCATCAAAATCAATCTTTTGATCAATAACCAATCAAAAATCAATAAAAATTCAATTTTAGACGCATCAAAATCAATCTTTTGATCAATAACCAATCAAAAATCAATAAAAATTCAATTTTAGACGCATCAAAATCAATCTTTTGATCGATAATCGATCAAAAATCAATAAAAATTCAATTTTAGACGCATCAAAATCAATCTTTTGATCAATAACCAATCAAAAATTAATAAAAATACAATTTTAGACGCATCAAAATCAATCTTTTGATCAATAGCTAATCAAAAATCAATAAAAATTCAATTTTAGACGCATCAAAATCAATCTATTGATCGATAATCGATCAAAAATCAATAAAAATACAATTTTAGACGCAACAAAATCAATTTTTAGATCAATAACCAATCAAAAATTAATAAAAATTCAATTTTAGACGCATCAAAATCAATCTTTTGATCGATAATCGATCAAAAATCAATAAAAATTCAATTTTAGACGCATCAAAATCAATCTTTTGATCAATAACCAATCAAAAATCAATAAAAATTCAATTTTAGACGCATCAAAATCAATCTTTTGATCAATAACCAATCATAAATCAATAAAAATTCAATTTTAGACGCATCAAAATCAATCTTTTGATCGATAATCGATCAAAAATCAATAAAAATTCAATTTTAGACGCATCAAAATCAATCTTTTGATCAATAACCAATCATAAATCAATAAAAATTCAATTTTAGACGCATCAAAATCAATCTTTTGATCAATAACCAATCAAAAATCAATAAAAATTCAATTTTAGACGCATCAAAATCAATCTTTTGATCGATAATCGATCAAAAATCAATAAAAATTCAATTTTAGACGCATCAAAATCAATCTTTTGATCAATAACCAATCAAAAATTAATAAAAATACAATTTTAGACGCATCAAAATCAATCTTTTGATCAATAACCAATCATAAATCAATAAAAATTCAATTTTAGACGCATCAAAATCAATCTTTTGATCAATAACCAATCAAAAATCAATAAAAATTCAATTTTAGACGCATCAAAATCAATCTTTTGATCAATAACCAATCAAAAATCAATAAAAATTCAATTTTAGACGTATCAAAATCAATCTTTTGATCGATAATCGATCAAAAATCAATAAAAATTCAATTTTAGACGCATCAAAATCAATCTTTTTATCAATAACCAATCAAAAATCAATAAAAATTCAATTTTAGACGCATCAAAATCAATCTTTTGATTGATAATCGATCAAAAATCAATAAAAATTCAATTTTAGACGCATCAAAATCAATCTTTTGATCACTAATCGATCAAAAATCAATAAAAATTCAATTTTAGACGCAACAAAATCAATTTTTTGATCAATAACCAATCAAAAATCAATAAAAATTCAATTTTAGACGCATCAAAATCAATCTTTTGATCAATAACCAATCATAAATCAATAAAAATTCAATTTTAGACGCATCAAAATCAATCTTTTGATCAATAACCAATCAAAAATCTATAAAAATTCAATTTTAGACGCATTAAAATCAATCTTTTGATCAATAACCAATCATAAATCAATAAAAATTCAATTTTAGACGCATCAAAATCAATCTTTTGACCAATAACCAATCAAAAATCAATAAAAATTCAATTTTAGACGCATTAAAATCAATCTTTTGATCGATAAT
Source organism: Othius punctulatus (assembly GCA_951805005.1). NCBI lineage: Eukaryota > Metazoa > Arthropoda > Insecta > Coleoptera > Staphylinidae > Othius > Othius punctulatus. Next base: position 71,069,531 of record OX638144.1, read on the forward strand.
CGATCAAAAATCAATAAAAATTCAATTTTAGACGCATCAAAATCAATCTTTTGATCAATAACCAATCAAAAATTAATAAAAATACAATTTTAGACGCATCAAAATCAATCTTTTGATCAATAACCAATCATAAATCAATAAAAATTCAATTTTAGACGCATCAAAATCAATCTTTTGATCAATAACCAATCAAAAATCAATAAAAATTCAAGTTTAGACGAATTAAAATCAATCTTTTGATTAATAACCAATCATAAATCAATAAAAATTAAATTTTAGACCCATCAAAATCAATCTTTTGATCGATAATCGATCAAAAATCAATAAAAATTCAATTTTAGACGCATAAAAATCAATCTTTTAATCGATAATCGATCAAAAATCAATAAAAATTCAATTTTAGACGCATCATAATCAATCTTTTGATTAATAACCAATCATAAATCAATAAAAATTAAATTTTAGACGCATCAAAATCAATCTTTTGATCGATAATCGATCAAAAATCAATAAAAATTCAATTTTAGACGCATCAAAATCAATCTTATGATCAATAACCAATCATAAATCAATAAAAATTCAATTTTAGACGCATCAAAATCAATCTTTTGATCAATAACCAATCAAAAATCTATAAAAATTCAATTTTAGACGCATCAAAATCAATATTTTGATCAATAACCAATCATAAATCAATAAAAATTCAATTTTAGACGCATCAAAATCAATCTTTTGATCGATAATCGATCAAAAATCAATAAAAATTCAATTTTAGATAAAATCTATAAAAATTCAATTTTAGACGCATCAAAATCAATCTTTTGATCAATAACCAATCAAAAATCAATAAAAATTCAATTTTAGACGCATCAAAATCAATCTTTTGATCAATAATCGATCTAAAATCAATAAAAATTCAATTTTAGACGCAACAAAATCAATCTTTTGATCAATAACCAATCAAAAATCTATAATAATTCAATTTTAGACGCATCAAAATCAATCTTTAGTTCGATAATCGATCAAAAATCAATAAAAATTCAATTGTAGACGCATCAAAATCAATCTTTTGATCAATAACCAATCAAAAATCAATAAAAATACAATTTTAAACGCATCAAAATCAATCTTTTGATCAATAACCAATCAAAAATCTATAAAAATTCAATTTTAGACGCATCAAAATCAATCTTTTGATCGATAACCAATCAAAAATCAATAAAAATTCAATTTTAGACGCATCAAAATCAATCTTTTGATCAATAACCAATCAAAAATCAATAAAAATTCAATTTTAGACGCATCAAAATCAATTTTTTGATCAATAACCAATCATAAATCAATAAAAATTCAATTTTAGACGCATCAAAATCAATCTTTTGATCAATAACCAATCATAAATCAATAAAAATTCAATTTTAGACGCATCAAAATCAATCTTTTGATCAATAACCAATCATAAATCAATAAAAATTCAATTTTAGACGCATCAAAATCAATCTTTTGATCAATAACCAATCATAAATCAATAAAAATTCAATTTTAGACGCATCAAAATCAATCTTTTGATCAATAACCAATCATAAATCTATAAAAATTCAAATTTAGACGCATAAAAATCAATCTTTTGATCAATAACCAATCAAAAATCAATAAAAATTCAATTTTAGACGCTTCAAAATTAATCTTTTGATCGATAATCGATCAAAAATCAATAAAAATTCAATATTAGACGCATCAAAATCAATCTTTTGATCAATAACCAATCAAAAATCAATAAAAATTCAATTTTAGACGCATCAAAATCAATCTTTTGATCAATAACCAATCATAAATCAATAAAAATTCAATTTTAGACGGTTCAAAATCAATTTTTTAATCAATAATCGATCAAAAATCAATAAAATTTCAATTTTAGACGCAACAAAATCAATCTTTTGATCAATAGCCAATCATAAATCAATAAAAATTCAATTTTAGACGCATCAAAATCAATCTTTTGATCAATAACCAATAAAAAATCTATAAAAATTCAATTTTAGACGCATCAAAATCAATCATTTGATCGATAATCGATCAAAAATCAATAAAAATTCAATTTTTGACGCATCAAAATCAATCTTTTGATCAATAACCAATCAAAAATTTATAAAAATTCAATTTTAGACGCATCAAAATCAATATTTTGATTAATAACCAATCATAAATCAATAAAAATTAAATTTTAGACGCATCAAAATTAATCTTTTGATCGATAAACGATCATAAATCAATAAAAATTCAATTTTAGACGCATCAAAATCAATCTTTTGATCAATAACCAATCAAAAATCAATAAAAATTCAATTTTAGACGCATCAAAATCAATCTTTTGATCAATAACCAATCAAAAATCAATAAAAATTCAATTTTAGACGCATCAAAATCAATCTTTTGATCAATAACCAATCAAAAATCAATAAAAATTCAATTTTAGACGCATCAAAATCAATCTTTTGATCAATAACCAATCATAAATCAATAAAAATTCAATTTTAGACGCATCAAAATCAATCTTTTGATCAATAACCAATCATAAATCAATAAAAATTCAATTTTAGACGCATCAAAATTAATCTTTTGATCGATAATCGATCAAAAATCAATAAAAATTCAATTTTAGACGCATCAAAATCAATCTTTTGATCAATAACCAATCAAAAATCAATAAAAATTCAATTTTAGACGCATCAAAATCAATCTTTTGATCAATAACCAATCAAAAATCAATAAAAATTCAATTTTAGACGCATCAAAATCAATCTTTTGATCAATAACCAATCATAAATCTATAAAAATTCAAATTTAGACGCATCAAAATCAATCTTTTGATCAATAACCAATCATAAATCAATAAAAATTCAATTTTAGACGCATCAAAATCAATCTTTTGATCAATAACCAATCAAAAATCAATAAAAATTCAATTTTAGACGCATCAAAATCAATCTTTTGATCAATAACCAATCAAAAATCAATAAAAATTCAATTTTAGACGCATCAAAATCAATCTTTTGATCAATAACCAATCATAAATCTATAAAAATTCAAATTTAGACGCATAAAAATCAATCTTTTGATCAATAACCAATCATAAATCAATAAAAATTCAATTTTAGACGCATCAAAATCAATCTTTTGATCAATAACCAATCAAAAATCAATAAAAATTCAATTTTAGACGCATCAAAATCAATCTTTTGATCAATAACCAATCAAAAATCAATAAAAATTCAATTTTAGACGCATCAAAATCAATCTTTTGATCAATAACCAATCAAAAATCAATAAAAATTCAATTTTAGACGCATCAAAATCAATCTTTTGATCAATAACCAATCATAAATCTATAAAAATTCAAATTTAGACGCATCAAAATCAATCTTTTGATCAATAACCAATCATAAATCAATAAAAATTCAATTTTAGACGCATCAAAATCAATCTTTTGATCAATAACCAATCAAAAATCAATAAAAATTCAATTTTAGACGCATCAAAATCAATCTTTTGATCAATAACCAATCAAAAATCAATAAAAATTCAATTTTAGACGCATCAAAATCAATCTTTTGATCAATAACCAATCATAAATCTATAAAAATTCAAATTTAGACGCATAAAAATCAATCTTTTGATCAATAACCAATCATAAATCAATAAAAATTCAATTTTAGACGCATCAAAATCAATCTTTTGATCAATAACCAATCAAAAATCAATAAAAATTCAATTTTAGACGCATAAAAATCAATTTTTTGATCAATAACCAATCATAAATCAATAAAAATTCAATTTTAGACGCATCAAAATCAATCTTTTGATCAATAACCAATCATAAATCAATAAAAATTCAATTTTAGACGCATCAAAATCAATCTTTTGATCAATAACCAATCATAAATCAATAAAAATTCAATTTTAGACGCATCAAAATTAATCTTTTGATCGATAATCGATCAAAAATCAATAAAAATTCAATTTTAGACGCATCAAAATCAATCTTTTGATCAATAACCAATCAAAAATCAATAAAAATTCAATTTTAGACGCATCAAAATCAATCTTTTGATCAATAACCAATCAAAAATCAATAAAAATTCAATTTTAGACGCATCAAAATCAATCTTTTGATCAATAACCAATCATAAATCTATAAAAATTCAAATTTAGACGCATCAAAATCAATCTTTTGATCAATAACCAATCATAAATCAATAAAAATTCAATTTTAGACGCATCAAAATCAATCTTTTGATCAATAACCAATCAAAAATCAATAAAAATTCAATTTTAGACGCATCAAAATCAATCTTTTGATCAATAACCAATCAAAAATCAATAAAAATTCAATTTTAGACGCATCAAAATCAATCTTTTGATCAATAACCAATCATAAATCTATAAAAATTCAAATTTAGACGCATAAAAATCAATCTTTTGATCAATAACCAATCATAAATCAATAAAAATTCAATTTTAGACGCATCAAAATCAATCTTTTGATCAATAACCAATCATAAATCAATAAAAATTCAATTTTAGACGCATCAAAATTAATCTTTTGATCGATAATCGATCAAAAATCAATAAAAATTCAATTTTAGACGCATCAAAATCAATCTTTTGATCAATAACCAATCAAAAATCAATAAAAATTCAATTTTAGACGCATCAAAATCAATCTTTTGATCAATAACCAATCATAAATCTATAAAAATTCAAATTTAGACGCATCAAAATCAATCTTTTGATCAATAACCAATCATAAATCAATAAAAATTCAATTTTAGACGCATCAAAATCAATCTTTTGATCAATAACCAATCATAAATCAATAAAAATTCAATTTTAGACGCATCAAAATCAATCTTTTGATCAATAACCAATCATAAATCAATAAAAATTCAATTTTAGACGCATCAAAATCAATCTTTTGATCAATAACCAATCAAAAATCAATAAAAATTCAATTTTAGACGCATCAAAATCAATCTTTTGATCAATAACCAATCATAAATCTATAAAAATTCAAATTTAGACGCATCAAAATCAATCTTTTGATCAATAACCAATCATAAATCAATAAAAATTCAATTTTAGACGCATCAAAATTAATCTTTTGATCGATAATCGATCAAAAATCAATAAAAATTCAATTTTAGACGCATCAAAATCAATCTTTTGATCAATAACCAATCAAAAATCAATAAAAATTCAATTTTAGACGCATCAAAATCAATCTTTTGATCAATAACCAATCAAAAATCTATAAAAATTCAATTTTAGACGCATCAAAATCAATCATTTGATCGATAATCGATCAAAAATCAATAAAAATTCAATTTTTGACGCATCAAAATCAATCTTTTGATCAATAACCAATCAAAAATCTATAAAAATTCAATTTTAGACGCATCAAAATCAATATTTTGATTAATAACCAATCATAAATCAATAAAAATTAAATTTTAGACGCATCAAAATCAATCTTTTGATCAATAACTAATCATAAATCAATAAAAATTCAATTTTGGACGCATCAAAATCAATCTTTTGATCAATAACCAATCAAAAATCTATAAAAATTCAATTTTAGACGCATAAAAATCAATCTTTTGATCAATAACCAATCATAAATCAATAAAAATTCAATTTTAGACGCATCAAAATCAATCTTTTGATCAATAACCAATCAAAAATCAATAAAAATTCAATTTTAGACGCATCAAAATCAATCTTTTAATCGATAATCGATCAAAAATCAATAAAAATTCAATTTTAGACGCATCAAAATCAATCTTTTGATCAATAATCGATCAAAAATCAATAAAAATTCAATTTTAGACGCATCAAAATCAATATTTTGATCAATAATCGATCAAAAATCAATAAAAATTCAATTTTAGACGCATCAAAATCAATCTTTTGATCAATAATCGATCAAAAATCAATAAAAATACAATTTTAGACGCAACAAAATCAATTTTTTGATCAATAACCAATCTAAAATCATTAAAAATTCAATTTTAGACGCATCAAAATCAATCTTTTGATCGATAATCGATCAAAAATCAATAAAAATTCAATTTTAGACGCATCAAAATCAATCTGTTGATCAATAACCAATCAAAAATCAATAAAAATTCAATTTTAGACGCATCAAAATCAATCTTTAGATCAATAACCAATCATAAATCAATAAAAATTCAATTTTAGACGCATCAAAATCAATCTTTTGATCAATAACCAATCAAAAATCAATAAAAATTCAATTTTAGACGCATCAAAATCAATCTTTTGATCAATAATCGATCAAAAATCAATCAGAATTCAATTTTAGACGCAACAAAATCAATCTTTTGATCAATAACCAATCAAAAATCAATAAAAATTCAATTTTAGACGCATCAAAATCAATCTTTTTATCAATAACCAATCAAAAATCTATAAAAATTCAATTTAAGACATCAAAATAAATTGTTTGATCAATAATCGATCAAAAATCTATAAAAATTCAATTTTAGATGCAACAAAATCAATTTTTTGATCAATAACCAATCAAAAATCAATAAAAATTCAATTTTAGACTCATCAAAATCAATCTTTTGATCAATAACCAATCAAAAATCTATTAAAATTCAATTTTAGACCCATCAAAATCAATCTTTTGATCAATAATCGATCAAAAATCAATAAAAATTCAATTTTAGACGCATCAAAATCAATTTTTTGATCAATAACAAATCAAAAATCAATAAAAATTAAATGGTAGACGCATCAAAATCAATTTTTTTATCAATAATCGATCAAAAATTAATAAAATTTTAATTTTAGACGCATCAAAATCAATTTTATTATCAATAATCGATCAAAAATCAATAAAAATTCAATTTTAGACGCATCAAAATCAATCTTTTGATCAATAATCGATCAAAAATCAATAAAAATTCAATTTTAGACGCAACAAAATCAATATTTTGATCAATAACCAATCAAAAATCAATCAAAATTCAATTTTAGACGCATCAAAATCAATCTTTTGATCAATAACCAATCAAAAATCTATAAAAATTCAATTTTAGAAGCATCAAAATCAATCTTTTCATCAATAACCGGTCAAAAATCAATAAAAATTCAATTTTAGACACATCAAAATCAATCTTTTGATCGATAATCGATCAAAAATCAATAAAAATTCAATTTAAGACGCATCAAAATCAATCTTTTGATCGATAATCGATCAAAAATCAATAAAAATTCAATTTTAGACGCATCAAAATCAATCTTTTGATCAATAATCGATCAAAAATCAATAAAAATTCAATTTTAGACGCATCAAAATCAATCTTTTGATCAATAACCAATCAAAAATCAATAAAAATACAATTTTAGACGCATCAAAATCAATCTTTTGATCAATAACCAATCATAAATCAATAAAAATTCAATTTTAGACGCATCAAAATCAATCTTTTGATCGATAATCGATCAAAAATCAATAAAAATTCAATTTTAGACGCATCAAAATCAATCTTTTGATCAATAATCGATCAAAAATCAATAAAAATTCAATTTTTGATCGCAACAAAATCAATTTTTTGATCTATAACCAATCAAAAATCAATAAAACTTCAATTTTAGACGCATCAAAATCAATCTTTTGATCAATAACCAATCAAAAATCTATAAAAATTCAATTTAAGACATATCAAAATCAATTGTTTGATCAATAATCGATCAAAAATCTATAAAAATTCAATTTTAGATGCAACAAAATCAATTTTTTGATTAATAACCAATCAAAAATCAATAAAAATTCAATTTTAGACGCATCAAGATCAATCTTTTGATCGATAATCGATCAAAAATCTATAAAAATTCAATTTTAGACGCATCAAAATCATTCTTTTGATCGAAAATCGATCAAAAATCAATAAAAATTCAATTTTAGACGCATCAAAATCAATCTTTTGATCAATAACCAATCAAAAATCAATAAAAATACAATTTTAGACGCATCAAAATCAATCTTTTGATCGATAATCGATCAAAAATCTATAAAAATTCAATTTTAGACGCATCAAAATCAATCTTTTGATCAATAACCAATCAAAAATCAATAAAAATACAATTTTAGACGCATCAAAATCAATCTTTTGATCGATAATCGATCAAAAATCTATTAAAATTCAATTTTAGACCCATCAAAATCAATCTTTTGATCAATAATCGATCAAAAATCAATAAAAATTCAATTTTAGACGCATCAAGATCAATCTTTTGATCGATAATCGATCAAAAATCTATAAAAATTCAATTTTAGACGCATCAAAATCATTCTTTTGATCGAAAATCGATCAAAAATCAATAAAAATTCAATTTTAGACGCATCAAAATCAATCTTTTGATCAATAACCAATCAAAAATCAATAAAAATACAATTTTAGACGCATCAAAATCAATCTTTTGATCGATAATCGATCAAAAATCTATAAAAATTCAATTTTAGACGCATCAAAATCAATCTTTTGATCAATAACCAATCAAAAATCAATAAAAATTCAATTTTAAACGCATCAAAATCAATCTTTAGATCAATAACCAATCATAAATCAATAAAAATTCAATTTTAGACGCATCAAAATCAATCTTTTGATCAATAACCAATCAAAAATCAATAAAAATACAATTTTAGACGCATCAAAATCAATCTTTTGATCAAATACCAATCAAAAATCAATAAAAATATAATTTTAGACGCATCAAAATCAATCTTTTGATCAATAACCAATCATAAATCAATAAAAATTCAATTTTAGACGCATCAAAATCAATCTTTTGATCAATAACCAATCATAAATCAATAAAAATTCAATTTTAGACGCATCAAAATCAATCTTTTGATCGATAATCGATCAAAAATCTATAAAAATTCAATTTTAGACGCATCAAAATCAATCTTTTGATCAATAACCAATCAAAAATCAATAAAAATACAATTTTAGGCGCATCAAAATCAATCTTTTGATCGATAATCGATCAAAAATCAATAAAAATTCAATTTTAGACGCATCAAAATCAATCTTTTGATCGATAATCGATCAAAAATCAATAAAAATTCAATTTTAGACGCATCAAAATCAATCTTTTGATCGATAATCGATCAAAAATCAATAAAAATTCAATTTTAGACGCATCAAAATCAATCTTTTGATCAATAATCGATCAAAAATCAATAAAAATTCAATTTTAGACGCATCAAAATCAATCTTTTGATCAATAACCAATCAAAAATCAATAAAAATACAATTTTAGACGCATCAAAATCAATCTTTTGATCAATAACCAATCATAAATCAATAAAAATTCAATTTTAGACGCATCAAAATCAATCTTTTGATCAATAATCGATCAAAAATCAATAAAAATTCAATTTTTGATCGCAACAAAATCAATGTTTTGATCTATAACCAATCAAAAATCAATAAAACTTCAATTTTAGACGCATCAAAATCAATCTTTTGATCAATAACCAATCAAAAATCTATAAAAATTCAATTTAAGACATATCAAAATCAATTGTTTGATCAATAATCGATCAAAAATCTATAAAAATTCAATTTTAGATGCAACAAAATCAATTTTTTGATCAATAACCAATCAAAAATCAATAAAAATTCAATTTTAGACTCATCAAAATCAATCTTTTGATCAATAACCAATCAAAAATCTATTAAAATTCAATTTTAGACCCATCAAAATCAATCTTTTGATCAATAATCGATCAAAAATCAATAAAAATTCAATTTTAGACGCATCAAGATCAATCTTTTGATCGATAATCGATCAAAAATCTATAAAAATTCAATTTAAGACGCATCAAAATCAATCTTTTGATCGAAAATCGATCAAAAATCAATAAAAATTCAATTTTAGACGCATCAAAATCAATCTTTTGATCAATAACCAATCAAAAATCAATAAAAATACAATTTTAGACGCATCAAAATCAATCTTTTGATCGATAATCGATCAAAAATCTATAAAAATTCAATTTTAGACGCATCAAAATCAATCTTTTGATCAATAACCAATCAAAAATCAATAAAAATTCAATTTTAGACGCATCAAAATTAATCTTTAGATCAATAACCAATCATAAATCAATAAAAATTCAATTTTAGACGCATCAAAATCAATCTTTTGATCAATAACCAATCAAAAATCAATAAAAATACAATTTTAGACGCATCAAAATCAATCTTTTGATCAAATACCAATCAAAAATCAATAAAAATACAATTTTAGACGCATCAAAATCAATCTTTTGATCAATAACCAATCATAAATCAATAAAAATTCAATTTTAGACGCATCAAAATCAATCTTTTGATCGATAATCGATCAAAAATCTATAAAAATTCAATTTTAGACGCATCAAAATCAATCTTTTGATCAATAACCAATCAAAAATCAATAAAAATACAATTTTAGGCGCATCAAAATCAATCTTTTGATCGATAATCGATCAAAAATCAATAAAAATTCAATTTTAGACGCATCAAAATCAATCTTTTGATCGATAATCGATCAAAAATCAATAAAAATTCAATTTTAGACGCATCAAAATCAATCTTTTGATCGATTTTGACTCAAAAATCAATAAAAATCAATTTTAGACGCATCAAAATAAATCTTCTGATCGATAATCGATCAAAAATCTATAAAAATTCAATTTTAGACGCAACAAAATCAATTTTTTGATCAATAACCAATCAAAAATCAATAAAAATTCAATTTTAGACTCATCAAAATCAATCTTTTGATCAATAATCGATCAAAAATCAATAAAAATTCATATTTAGACGCATCAAAATCAATTTTTTGATCAATAATCGATCAAAAATTAATAAAATTTTAATTTTAGACGCATCAAAATCAATCTTTTGATCAATAACCAATCAAAAATCTATAAAAATTCAATTTAAGACATATCAAAATCAATTTTTTGATCAATCATCGATCAAAAATCAATAAAAATTAAATTTTAGACGCATCAAAATCAATCTTTTGATCAATAATCGATTAAATATCAATAAAAATTCAATTTTAGACGCATCAAAATCAATCTTTTGATCAATAACCAATAAAAAATCAATAAAAATTCAATTTTAGACACATCAAAATCAATCTTTTGATCGATAATCGATCAAAAATCAATAAAAATTCAATTTAAGACGCATTAAAATCAATCTTTTGATCGATAATCGATCAAAAATCAATAAAAATTCAATTTTAGACGCATCAAAATCAATCTTTTGATCAATAATCGATCAAAAATCAATAAAAATTCAATTTTAGACGCATCAAAATCAATCTTTTGATCAATAACCAATCAAAAATCAATAAAAATTCAATTTTAGACGCAACAAATACAATCTTTTGATCAATAATCGATTAAAAATCAATAAAAATTCAATTTTAGACGCATCAAAATCAATCTTTTGATCAATAATCGATCAAAAATCAATAAAAAATCAATTTTAGACGCAACAAAATCAATTTTTTGATCAATAACCAATCAAAAATCAATAAAAATTCAATTTTAGATGCATCAAAATCAATCTTTTGATCAATAACCAATCAAAAATCAATAAAAATACAATTTTAGACGCATCAAAATCAATCTTTTGATCGATAATCGATCAAAAATCTATAAAAATTCAATTTTAGACGCATCAAAATCAATCTTTTGATCAATAACCAATCAAAAATCAATAAAAATTCAATTTTAAACGCATCAAAATCAATCTTTAGATCAATAACCAATCATAAATCAATAAAAATTCAATTTTAGACGCATCAAAATCAATCTTTTGATCAATAACCAATCAAAAATCAATAAAAATACAATTTTAGACGCATCAAAATCAATCTTTTGATCAAATACCAATCAAAAATCAATAAAAATATAATTTTAGACGCATCAAAATCAATCTTTTGATCAATAACCAATCATAAATCAATAAAAATTCAATTTTAGACGCATCAAAATCAATCTTTTGATCGATAATCGATCAAAAATCTATAAAAATTCAATTTTAGACGCATCAAAATCAATCTTTTGATCAATAACCAATCAAAAATCAATAAAAATACAATTTTAGGCGCATCAAAATCAATCTTTTGATCGATAATCGATCAAAAATCAATAAAAATTCAATTTTAGACGCATCAAAATCAATCTTTTGATCGATAATCGATCAAAAATCAATAAAAATTCAATTTTAGACGCATCAAAATCAATCTTTTGATCGATAATCGATCAAAAATCAATAAAAATTCAATTTTAGACGCATCAAAATCAATCTTTTGATCAATAATCGATCAAAAATCAATAAAAATTCAATTTTAGACGCATCAAAATCAATCTTTTGATCAATAACCAATCAAAAATCAATAAAAATACAATTTTAGACGCATCAAAATCAATCTTTTGATCAATAACCAATCATAAATCAATAAAAATTCAATTTTAGACGCATCAAAATCAATCTTTTGATCAATAATCGATCAAAAATCAATAAAAATTCAATTTTTGATCGCAACAAAATCAATGTTTTGATCTATAACCAATCAAAAATCAATAAAACTTCAATTTTAGACGCATCAAAATCAATCTTTTGATCAATAACCAATCAAAAATCTATAAAAATTCAATTTAAGACATATCAAAATCAATTGTTTGATCAATAATCGATCAAAAATCTATAAAAATTCAATTTTAGATGCAACAAAATCAATTTTTTGATCAATAACCAATCAAAAATCAATAAAAATTCAATTTTAGACTCATCAAAATCAATCTTTTGATCAATAACCAATCAAAAATCTATTAAAATTCAATTTTAGACCCATCAAAATCAATCTTTTGATCAATAATCGATCAAAAATCAATAAAAATTCAATTTTAGACGCATCAAGATCAATCTTTTGATCGATAATCGATCAAAAATCTATAAAAATTCAATTTAAGACGCATCAAAATCAATCTTTTGATCGAAAATCGATCAAAAATCAATAAAAATTCAATTTTAGACGCATCAAAATCAATCTTTTGATCAATAACCAATCAAAAATCAATAAAAATACAATTTTAGACGCATCAAAATCAATCTTTTGATCGATAATCGATCAAAAATCTATAAAAATTCAATTTTAGACGCATCAAAATCAATCTTTTGATCAATAACCAATCAAAAATCAATAAAAATTCAATTTTAGACGCATCAAAATTAATCTTTAGATCAATAACCAATCATAAATCAATAAAAATTCAATTTTAGACGCATCAAAATCAATCTTTTGATCAATAACCAATCAAAAATCAATAAAAATACAATTTTAGACGCATCAAAATCAATCTTTTGATCAAATACCAATCAAAAATCAATAAAAATACAATTTTAGACGCATCAAAATCAATCTTTTAATCAATAACCAATCATAAATCAATAAAAATTCAATTTTAGACGCATCAAAATCAATCTTTTGATCGATAATCGATCAAAAATCTATAAAAATTCAATTTTAGACGCATCAAAATCAATCTTTTGATCAATAACCAATCAAAAATCAATAAAAATACAATTTTAGGCGCATCAAAATCAATCTTTTGATCGATAATCGATCAAAAATCAATAAAAATTCAATTTTAGACGCATCAAAATCAATCTTTTGATCGATAATCGATCAAAAATCAATAAAAATTCAATTTTAGACGCATCAAAATCAATCTTTTGATCGATTTTGACTCAAAAATCAATAAAAATCAATTTTAGACGCATCAAAATAAATCTTCTGATCGATAATCGATCAAAAATCTATAAAAATTCAATTTTAGACGCAACAAAATCAATTTTTTGATCAATAACCAATCAAAAATCAATAAAAATTCAATTTTAGACTCATCAAAATCAATCTTTTGATCAATAATCGATCAAAAATCAATAAAAATTCATATTTAGACGCATCAAAATCAATTTTTTGATCAATAATCGATCAAAAATTAATAAAATTTTAATTTTAGACGCATCAAAATCAATCTTTTGATCAATAACCAATCAAAAATCTATAAAAATTCAATTTAAGACATATCAAAATCAATTTTTTGATCAATCATCGATCAAAAATCAATAAAAATTAAATTTTAGACGCATCAAAATCAATCTTTTGATCAATAATCGATTAAATATCAATAAAAATTCAATTTTAGACGCATCAAAATCAATCTTTTGATCAATAACCAATAAAAAATCAATAAAAATTCAATTTTAGACACATCAAAATCAATCTTTTGATCGATAATCGATCAAAAATCAATAAAAATTCAATTTAAGACGCATTAAAATCAATCTTTTGATCGATAATCGATCAAAAATCAATAAAAATTCAATTTTAGACGCATCAAAATCAATCTTTTGATCAATAATCGATCAAAAATCAATAAAAATTCAATTTTAGACGCATCAAAATCAATCTTTTGATCAATAACCAATCAAAAATCAATAAAAATTCAATTTTAGACGCAACAAATACAATCTTTTGATCAATAATCGATTAAAAATCAATAAAAATTCAATTTTAGACGCATCAAAATCAATCTTTTGATCAATAATCGATCAAAAATCAATAAAAAATCAATTTTAGACGCAACAAAATCAATTTTTTGATCAATAACCAATCAAAAATCAATAAAAATTCAATTTTAGATGCATCAAAATCAATCTTTTGATCAATAACCAATCAAAAATCAATAAAAATTCAATTTTAGACGCATCAAAATCAATCTTTTGATCAATAATCGATCAAAAATCAATAAAAATTCAATTTTAGACGCAACAAAATCAATATTTTGATCAATAACCAATCAAAAATCAATAAAAATTCAATTTTAGACGCATCAAAATCAATCTTTTGATCAATAACCAATCAAAAATCTATAAATATTTAATTTAAGACATATCAAAATCAATCTTTTGATCAATAATCGATCAAAAATCAATAAAAATTCAATTTTAGACGCACAAAATCAATTTTTTGATCAATAACCTATCAAAAATCAATAAAGATTCAATTTTAGACGCATCAAAATCAATTTTTTGATCAATAACAAATCAAAAATCAATAAAAATTCAATTTTAGACGCATCAAAATCAATTTTTTTATCAATAACCAATCAAAAATCAATAAAAATACAATCTTAGGCGCATCAAAATCAATCTTTTGATCAATAACCAATCATAAATCAATAAAAATTCAATTTTAGACGCATCAAAATCAATCTTTTGATCGATAATCGATCAAAAATCAATAAAAATTCAATTTTAGACGCTTCAAAATCAATCTTTTGTTCAATAACCAATCAAAAATCAATAAAAATACAATTTTAGACGCATCAAAATCAATCTTTTGATCAATTACCAATCATAAATCAATAAAAATTCAATTTTAGACGCATCAAAATCAATCTTTTGATCGATAAACGATCAAAAATCTATAAAAATTCAATTTTAGACGCATCAAAATCAATCTTTTGATCAATAACCAATCAAAAATCAATAAAAATTCAATTTTAGACACATCAAAATCAATCTTTTGATCGATAATCGATCAAAAATCAATAAAAATTCAATTTAAGACGCATCAAAATCAATCTTTTGATCGATAATCGATCAAAAATCAATAAAAATTCAATTTTAGACGCATCAAAATCAATCTTTTGATCAATAATCGATCAAAAATCAATAAAAATTCAATTTTAGACGCATCAAAATCAATCTTTTGATCAATAACCAATCAAAAATCAATAAAAATACAATTTTAGACGCATCAAAATCAATCTTTTGATCAATAACCAATCATAAATCAATAAAAATTCAATTTTAGACGCATCAAAATCAATCTTTTGATCGATAATCGATCAAAAATCAATAAAAATTCAATTTTAGACGCATCAAAATCAATCTTTTGATCAATAACCAATCAAATATCAATAAAAATACAATTTGAGACGCATCAAAATCAATCTTTTGATCAATAACCAATCAAAAATCTATAAAAATTCAATTTTAGACGCATCAAAAACAATCTTTTGATCAATAGCCAATCATAAATCAATAAAAATTCAATTTGAGACGCACCAAAATCAATCTTTTGATCGATAATCGATCAAAAATCAATAAAAATTCAATTTTAGACGCATCAAAATCAATCTTTTGATCGATTATCGATCAAAAATCAATAAAAATTCAATTTTAGACGCAACAAAATCAATATTTTGATTAATAACCAATCAAAAATCAATAAAAATTCAATTTTAGACGCATCAAAATCAATATTTTTATCAATAACCAATCAAATATCTATAAAAATTCAATTTAAGACATATCAAAATCAATTGTTTGATCAATAATCGATCAAAAATCTATAAAAATTCAATTTTAGATGCAACAAAATCAATTTTTTGATCAATAACCAATCAAAAATCAATAAAAATTCAATTTTAGACTCATCAAAATCAATCTTTTGATCAATAACCAATCAAAAATCTATTAAAATTCAATTTTAGACCCATCAAAATCAATCTTTTGATCAATAATCGATCAAAAATCAATAAAAATTCAATTTTAGACGCATCAAGATCAATCTTTTGATCGATAATCGATCAAAAATCTATAAAAATTCAATTTTAGACGCATCAAAATCAATCTTTTGATCGAAAATCGATCAAAAATCAATAAAAATTCAATTTTAGACGCATCAAAATCAATCTTTTGATCAATAACCAATCAAAAATCAATAAAAATACAATTTTAGACGCATCAAAATCAATCTTTTGATCGATAATCGATCAAAAATCTATAAAAATTCAATTTTAGACGCATCAAAATCAATCTTTTGATCAATAACCAATCAAAAATCAATAAAAATTCAATTTTAGACGCATCAAAATTAATCTTTAGATCAATAACCAATCATAAATCAATAAAAATTCAATTTTAGACGCATCAAAATCAATCTTTTGATCAATAACCAATCAAAAATCAATAAAAATACAATTTTAGACGCATCAAAATCAATCTTTTGATCAAATACCAATCAAAAATCAATAAAAATACAATTTTAGACGCATCAAAATCAATCTTTTGATCAATAACCAATCATAAATCAATAAAAATTCAATTTTAGACGCATCAGAATCAATCTTTTGATCAATAACCAATCATAAATCAATAAAAATTCAATTTTAGACGCATCAAAATCAATCTTTTGATCGATAATCGATCAAAAATCTATAAAAATTCAATTTTAGACGCATCAAAATCAATCTTTTGATCAATAACCAATCAAAAATCAATAAAAATACAATTTTAGGCGCATCAAAATCAATCTTTTGATCGATAATCGATCAAAAATCAATAAAAATTCAATTTTAGACGCATCAAAATCAATCTTTTGATCGATAATCGATCAAAAATCAATAAAAATTCAATTTTAGACGCATCAAAATCAATCTTTTGATCGATTTTGACTCAAAAATCAATAAAAATCAATTTTAGACGCATCAAAATAAATCTTCTGATCGATAATCGATCAAAAATCTATAAAAATTCAATGTTAGACGCAACAAAATCAATTTTTTGATCAATAACCAATCAAAAACAATAAAAATTCAATTTTAGACTCATCAAAATCAATCTTTTGATCAATAATCGATCAAAAATCAATAAAAATTCATATTTAGACGCATCAAAATCAATTTTTTGATCAATAATCGATCAAAAATTAATAAAATTTTAATTTTAGACGCATCAAAATCAATCTTTTGATCAATAACCAATCAAAAATCTATAAAAATTCAATTTAAGACATATCAAAATCAATCTTTTGATCAATAACCAATCAAAAATCAATAAAAATTCAATTTTAGACGCAACAAATACAATCTTTTGATCAATAATCGATTAAAAATCAATAAAAATTCAATTTTAGACGCATCAAAATCAATCTTTTGATCAATAATCGATCAAAAATCAATAAAAAATCAATTTTAGACGCAACAAAATCAATTTTTTGATCAATAACCAATCAAAAATCAATAAAAATTCAATTTTAGATGCATCAAAATCAATCTTTTGATCAATAACCAATCAAAAATCAATAAAAATTCAATTTTAGACGCATCAAAATCAATCTTTTGATCAATAATCGATCAAAAATCAATAAAAATTCAATTTTGGACGCAACAAAATCAATATTTTGATCAATAACCAATCAAAAATCAATAAAAATTCAATTTTAGACGCATCAAAATCAATCTTTTGATCAATAACCAATCAAAAATCTATAAATATTTAATTTAAGACATATCAAAATCAATTTTTTGATCAATAATCGATCAAAAATCTATAAAAATTCAATTTTAGACGCATCAAAATCAATTTTTTGATCAATAACCAATCAAAAATCAATAAAAATTTAATTTTAGACTCATCAAAATCAATCTTTTGATCAATAACCAATCAAAAATCTATTAAAATTCAATTTTAGACCCATCAAAATCAATCTTTTGATCAATAATCGATCAAAAATCAATAAAAATTCAATTTTAGACGCACAAAATCAATTTTTTGATCAATAACCTATCAAAAATCAATAAAAATTCAATTTTAGACGCATCAAAATCAATTTTTTGATCAATAACAAATCAAAAATCAATAAAAATTCAATTTTAGACGCATCAAAATCAATTTTTTGATCAATAACCAATCAAAAATCAATAAAAATACAATTTTAGGCGCATCAAAATCAATCTTTTGATCAATAACCAATCATAAATCAATAAAAATTCAATTTTAGACGCATCAAAATCAATCTTTTCATCGATAATCGATCAAAAATCAATAAAAATTCAATTTTAGACGCATCAAAATCAATCTTTTGATCAATAATCGATCAAAAATCAATAAAAATTCAATTTTAGACGCATCAAAATCAATCTTTTGATCAATAACCAATCAAAAATCAATAAAAATACAATTTTAGACGCATCAAAGTCAATCTTTTGATTAATAACCAATCATAAATCAATAAAAATTCAATTTTAGACGCATCAAAATCAATCTTTTGATCGATAATCGATCAAAAATCAATAAAAATTCAATTTTAGACGCATCAAAATCAATCTTTTGATCAATAACCAATCAAATATCAATAAAAATACAATTTGAGATGCATCAAAATCAATCTTTTGATCAATAACCAATCAAAAATCTATAAAAATTCAATTTTAGATGCATCAAAAACAATCTTTTGATCAATAACCAATCATAAATCAATAAAAATTCAATTTGAGACGCACCAAAATCAATCTTTTGATCGATAATCGATCAAAAATCAATAAAAATTCAATTTTAGACGCATCAAAATCAATCTTTTGATCGATTATCGATCAAAAATCAATAAAAATTCAATTTTAGACGCAACAAAATCAATATTTTGATTAATAACCAATCAAAAATCAATAAAAATTCAATTTTAGACGCATCAAAATCAATCTTTTTATCAATAACCAATCAAAAATCTATAAAAATTCAATTTAAGACATATCAAAATCAATTGTTTGATCAATAATCGATCAAAAATCTATAAAAATTCAATTTTAGATGCAACAAAATCAATTTTTTGATCAATAACCAATCAAAAATCAATAAAAATTCAATTTTAGACTCATCAAAATCAATCTTTTGATCAATAACCAATCAAAAATCTATTAAAATTCAATTTTAGACCCATCAAAATCAATCTTTTGATCAATAATCGATCAAAAATCAATAAAAATTCAATTTTAGACGCATCAAAATCAATTTTTTGATCAATAACAAATCAAAAATCAATAAAAATTAAATGGTAGACGCATCAAAATCAATTTTTTTATCAATAATCGATCAAAAATTAATAAAATTTTAATTTTAGACGCATCAAAATCAATTTTATGATCAATAATCGATCAAAAATCAATAAAAATTCAATTTTAGACGCATCAAAATCAATCTTTTGATCAATAATCGATCAAAAATCAATCAAAATTCAATTTTAGACGCATCAAAATCAATCTTTTGATCAATAATCGATCAAAAATCAATAAAAATTCAATTTTAGACTCATCAAAATCAATCTTTTGATCAATAACCAATCAAAAATCTATTAAAATTCAATTTTAGACCCATCAAAATCAATCTTTTGATCAATAATCGATCAAAAATCAATAAAAATTCAATTTTAGACGCATCAAAATCAATTTTTTGATCAATAACAAATCAAAAATCAATAAAAATTAAATGGTAGACGCATCAAAATCAATTTTTTTATCAATAATCGATCAAAAATTAATAAAATTTTAATTTTAGACGCATCAAAATCAATTTTATGATCAATAATCGATCAAAAATCAATAAAAATTCAATTTTAGACGCATCAAAATCAATCTTTTGATCAATAATCGATCAAAAATCAATCAAAATTCAATTTTAGACGCATCAAAATCAATCTTTTGATCAATAACCAATCAAAAATCTATAAAAATTCAATTTTAGACGCATCAAAATCAATCTTTTCATCAATAACCAGTCAAAAATCAATAAAAATTCAATTTTAGACACATCAAAATCAATCTTTTGATCGATAATCGATCAAAAATCAATAAAAATTCAATTTAAGACGCATCAAAATCAATCTTTTGATCGATAATCGATCAAAAATCAATAAAACTTCAATTTTAGACGCATCAAAATCAATCTTTTGATCAATAATCGATCAAAAACAATAAAAATTCAATTTTAGACGCATCAAAATCAATCTTTTGATCAATAACCAATCAAAAATCAATAAAAATACAATTTTAGACGCATCAAAATCAATCTTTTGATCAATAACCAATCATAAATCAATAAAAATTCAATTTTAGACGCATCAAAATCAATCTTTTGATCGATAATCGATCAAAAATCAATAAAAATTCAATTTTAGACGCATCAAAATCAATCTTTTGATCAATAATCGATCAAAAATCAATAAAAATTCAATTTTTGATCGCAACAAAATCAATTTTTTGATCTATAACCAATCAAAAATCAATAAAACTTCAATTTTAGACGCATCAAAATCAATCTTTTGATCAATAACCAATCAAAAATCTATAAAAATTCAATTTAAGACATATCAAAATCAATTGTGTGATCAATAATCGATCAAAAATCTATAAAAATTCAATTTTAGATGCAACAAAATCAATTTTTTGATCAATAACCAATCAAAAATCAATAAAAATTCAATTTTAGACTCATCAAAATCAATCTTTTGATCAATAACCAATCAAAAATCTATTAAAATTCAATTTTAGACCAATCAAAATCAATCTTTTGATCAATAATCGATCAAAAATCTATAAAAATTCAATTTTAGACGCATCAAGATCAATCTTTTGATCGAAAATCGATAAAAAATCAATAAAAATTCAATTTTAGACGCATCAAAATCAATCTTTTGATCAATAACCAATCAAAAATCAATAAAAATACAATTTTAGACGCATCAAAATCAATCTTTTGATCGATAATCGATCAAAAATCTATAAAAATTCAATTTTAGACGCATCAAAATCAATCTTTTGATCAATAACCAATCAAAAATCAATAAAAATTCAATTTTCGACGCATCAAAATCAATCTTTAGATCAATAACCAATCATAAATCAATAAAAATTCAATTTTAGACGCATCAAAATCAATCTTTTGATCAATAACCAATCAAAAATCAATAAAAATACAATTTTAGACGCATCAAAATCAATCTTTTGATCAAATACCAATCAAAAATCAATAAAAATACAATTTTAGACGCATCAAAATCAATCTTTTGATCAATAACCAATCATAAATCAATAAAAATTCAATTTTAGACGCATCAAAATCAATCTTTTGTCAATAACCAATCATAAATCAATAAAAATTCAATTTTAGACGCATCAAAATCAATCTTTTGATCGATAATCGATCAAAAATCTATAAAAATTCAATTTTAGACGCATCAAAATCAATCTTTTGATCAATAACCAATCAAAAATCAATAAAAATACAATTTTAGGCGCATCAAAATCAATCTTTTGATCAATAACCAATCATAAATCAATAAAAATTCAATTTGAGACGCACCAAAATCAATCTTTTGATCGATAATCGATCAAAAATCAATAAAAATTCAATTTTAGACGCATCAAAATCAATCTTTTGATCGATAATCGATCAAAAATCAATAAAAATTCAATTTTAGACGCATCAAAATCAATCTTTTGATCGATTTTGACTCAAAAATCAATAAAAATCAATTTTAGACGCATCAAAATAAATCTTCTGATCGATAATCGATCAAAAATCTATAAAAATACAATTTTAGACGCATCAAAATCAATCTTTTGATCAAATACCAATCAAAAATCAATAAAAATACAATTTTAGACGCATCAAAATCAATCTTTTGATCAATAACCAATCATAAATCAATAAAAATTCAATTTTAGACGCATCAAAATCAATCTTTTGTCAATAACCAATCATAAATCAATAAAAATTCAATTTTAGACGCATCAAAATCAATCTTTTGATCAATAACCAATCAAAAATCAATAAAAATACAATTTTAGACGCATCAAAATCAATCTTTTGATCAAATACCAATCAAAAATCAATAAAAATTCAATTTTAGACGCATCAGAATCAATCTTTTGATCAATAACCAATCATAAATCAATAAAAATTCAATTTTAGACGCATCAAAATCAATCTTTTGATCGATAATCGATCAAAAATCTATAAAAATTCAATTTTAGACGCATCAAAATCAATCTTTTGATCGATAATCGATCAAAAATCAATAAAAATTCAATTTTAGACGCATCAAGATCAATCTTTTGATCGATAATCGATCAAAAATCTATAAAAATTCAATTTTAGACGCATCAAAATCATTCTTTTGATCGATAATCGATCAAAAATCAATAAAAAATCAATTTTAGACGCATCAAGATCAATCTTTTGATCGATAATCGATCAAAAATCTATAAAAATTCAATTTTAGACGCATCAAAATCAATCTTTTGATCGATAATCGATCATAAATCAATAAAAATTCAATTTTAGACGCATCAAAATCAATCTTTTGATCGATAATCGATCAAAAATCTATAAAAATTCAATTTTAGACGCATCAAAATCAATCTTTTGATCAATAACCAATCAAAAATCAATAAAAATACAATTTTAGGCGCATCAAAATCAATCTTTTGATCGATAATCGATCAAAAATCAATAAAAATTCAATTTTAGACGCATCAAAATCAATCTTTTGATCGATAATCGATCAAAAATCAATAAAAATTCAATTTTAGACGCATCAAAATCAATCTTTTGATCGATTTTGACTCAAAAATCAATAAAAATCAATTTTAGACGCATCAAAATAAATCTTCTGATCGATAATCGATCAAAAATCTATAAAAATTCAATGTTAGACGCAACAAAATCAATTTTTTGATCAATAACCAATCAAAAACAATAAAAATTCAATTTTAGACTCATCAAAATCAATCTTTTGATCAATAATCGATCAAAAATCAATAAAAATTCATATTTAGACGCATCAAAATCAATTTTTTGATCAATAATCGATCAAAAATTAATAAAATTTTAATTTTAGACGCATCAAAATCAATCTTTTGATCAATAACCAATCAAAAATCTATAAAAATTCAATTTAAGACATATCAAAATCAATCTTTTGATCAATAACCAATCAAAAATCAATAAAAATTCAATTTTAGACGCAACAAATACAATCTATTGATCAATAATCGATTAAAAATCAATAAAAATTCAATTTTAGACGCATCAAAATCAATCTTTTGATCAATAATCGATCAAAAATCAATAAAAAATCAATTTTAGACGCAACAAAATCAATTTTTTGATCAATAACCAATCAAAAATCAATAAAAATTCAATTTTAGATGCATCAAAATCAATCTTTTGATCAATAACCAATCAAAAATCAATAAAAATTCAATTTTAGACGCATCAAAATCAATCTTTTGATCAATAATCGATCAAAAATCAATAAAAATTCAATTTTGGACGCAACAAAATCAATATTTTGATCAATAACCAATCAAAAATCAATAAAAATTCAATTTTAGACGCATCAAAATCAATCTTTTGATCAATAACCAATCAAAAATCTATAAATATTTAATTTAAGACATATCAAAATCAATTTTTTGATCAATAATCGATCAAAAATCTATAAAAATTCAATTTTAGACGCATCAAAATCAATTTTTTGATCAATAACCATTCAAAAATCAATAAAAATTTAATTTTAGACTCATCAAAATTAATCTTTTGATCAATAACCAATCAAAAATCTATTAAAATTCAATTTTAGACCCATCAAAATCAATCTTTTGATCAATAATCGATCAAAAATCAATAAAAATTCAATTTTAGACGCACAAAATCAATTTTTTGATCAATAACCTATCAAAAATCAATAAAAATTCAATTTTAGACGCATCAAAATCAATTTTTTGATCAATAACAAATCAAAAATCAATAAAAATTCAATTTTAGACGCATCAAAATCAATTTTTTGATCAATAACCAATCAAAAATCAATAAAAATACAATTTTAGGCGCATCAAAATCAATCTTTTGATCAATAACCAATCATAAATCAATAAAAATTCAATTTTAGACGCATCAAAATCAATCTTTTGATCGATAATCGATCAAAAATCAATAAAAATTCAATTTTAGACGCATCAAAATCAATCTTTTGATCAATAATCGATCAAAAATCAATAAAAATTCAATTTTAGACGCATCAAAATCAATCTTTTGATCAATAACCAATCAAAAATCAATAAAAATACAATTTTAGACGCATCAAAATCAATCTTTTGATTAATAACCAATCAAAAATCTATAAAAATTCAATTTAAGACATATCAAAATCAATCTTTTGATCAATAACCAATCAAAAATCAATAAAAATTCAATTTTAGACGCAACAAATACAATCTATTGATCAATAATCGATTAAAAATCAATAAAAATTCAATTTTAGACGCATCAAAATCAATCTTTTGATCAATAATCGATCAAAAATCAATAAAAAATCAATTTTAGACGCAACAAAATCAATTTTTTGATCAATAACCAATCAAAAATCAATAAAAATTCAATTTTAGATGCATCAAAATCAATCTTTTGATCAATAACCAATCAAAAATCAATAAAAATTCAATTTTAGACGCATCAAAATCAATCTTTTGATCAATAATCGATCAAAAATCAATAAAAATTCAATTTTGGACGCAACAAAATCAATATTTTGATCAATAACCAATCAAAAATCAATAAAAATTCAATTTTAGACGCATCAAAATCAATCTTTTGATCAATAACCAATCAAAAATCTATAAATATTTAATTTAAGACATATCAAAATCAATTTTTTGATCAATAATCGATCAAAAATCTATAAAAATTCAATTTTAGACGCATCAAAATCAATTTTTTGATCAATAACCAATCAAAAATCAATAAAAATTTAATTTTAGACTCATCAAAATCAATCTTTTGATCAATAACCAATCAAAAATCTATTAAAATTCAATTTTAGACCCATCAAAATCAATCTTTTGATCAATAATCGATCAAAAATCAATAAAAATTCAATTTTAGACGCACAAAATCAATTTTTTGATCAATAACCTATCAAAAATCAATAAAAATTCAATTTTAGACGCATCAAAATCAATTTTTTGATCAATAACAAATCAAAAATCAATAAAAATTCAATTTTAGACGCATCAAAATCAATTTTTTGATCAATAACCAATCAAAAATCAATAAAAATACAATTTTAGGCGCATCAAAATCAATCTTTTGATCAATAACCAATCATAAATCAATAAAAATTCAATTTTAGACGCATCAAAATCAATCTTTTCATCGATAATCGATCAAAAATCAATAAAAATTCAATTTTAGACGCATCAAAATCAATCTTTTGATCAATAATCGATCAAAAATCAATAAAAATTCAATTTTAGACGCATCAAAATCAATCTTTTGATCAATAACCAATCAAAAATCAATAAAAATACAATTTTAGACGCATCAAAATCAATCTTTTGATTAATAACCAATCATAAATCAATAAAAATTCAATTTTAGACGCATCAAAATCAATCTTTTGATCGATAATCGATCAAAAATCAATAAAAATTCAATTTTAGACGCATCAAAATCAATCTTTTGATCAATAACCAATCAAATATCAATAAAAATACAATTTGAGATGCATCAAAATCAATCTTTTGATCAATAACCAATCAAAAATCTATAAAAATTCAATTTTAGATGCATCAAAAACAATCTTTTGATCAATAACCAATCATAAATCAATAAAAATTCAATTTGAGACGCACCAAAATCAATCTTTTGATCGATAATCGATCAAAAATCAATAAAAATTCAATTTTAGACGCATCAAAATCAATCTTTTGATCGATTATCGATCAAAAATCAATAAAAATTCAATTTTAGACGCAACAAAATCAATATTTTGATTAATAACCAATCAAAAATCAATAAAAATTCAATTTTAGACGCATCAAAATCAATCTTTTTATCAATAACCAATCAAAAATCTATAAAAATTCAATTTAAGACATATCAAAATCAATTGTTTGATCAATAATCGATCAAAAATCTATAAAAATTAAATTTTAGATGCAACAAAATCAATTTTTTGATCAATAACCAATCAAAAATCAATAAAAATTCAATTTTAGACTCATCAAAATCAATCTTTTGATCAATAACCAATCAAAAATCTATTAAAATTCAATTTTAGACCCATCAAAATCAATCTTTTGATCAATAATCGATCAAAAATCAATAAAAATTCAATTTTAGACGCATCAAAATCAATTTTTTGATCAATAACAAATCAAAAATCAATAAAAATTAAATGGTAGACGCATCAAAATCAATTTTTTTATCAATAATCGATCAAAAATTAATAAAATTTTAATTTTAGACGCATCAAAATCAATTTTATGATCAATAATCGATCAAAAATCAATAAAAATTCAATTTTAGACGCATCAAAATCAATCTTTTGATCAATAATCGATCAAAAATCAATAAAAATTCAATTTTAGACGCAACAAAATCAATATTTTGATCAATAACCAATCAAAAATCAATCAAAATTCAATTTTAGACGCATCAAAATCAATCTTTTGATCAATAACCAATCAAAAATCTATAAAAATTCAATTTTAGACGCATCAAAATCAATCTTTTCATCAATAACCAGTCAAAAATCAATAAAAATTCAATTTTAGACACATCAAAATCAATCTTTTGATCGATAATCGATCAAAAATCAATAAAAATTCAATTTAAGACGCATCAAAATCAATCTTTTGATCGATAATCGATCAAAAATCAATAAAACTTCAATTTTAGACGCATCAAAATCAATCTTTTGATCAATAATCGATCAAAAATCAATAAAAATTCAATTTTAGACGCATCAAAATCAATCTTTTGATCAATAACCAATCAAAAATCAATAAAAATACAATTTTAGACGCATCAAAATCAATCTTTTGATCAATAACCAATCATAAATCAATAAAAATTCAATTTTAGACGCATCAAAATCAATCTTTTGATCGATAATCGATCAAAAATCAATAAAAATTCAATTTTAGACGCATCAAAATCAATCTTTTGATCAATAATCGATCAAAAATCAATAAAAATTCAATTTTTGATCGCAACAAAATCAATTTTTTGATCAATAATCAATCAAAAATCAATAAAACTTCAATTTTAGACGCATCAAAATCAATCTTTTGATCAATAACCAATCATAAATCAATAAAAATTCAATTTTAGACGCATCAAAATCAATCTTTTGATCAATAACCAATCAAAAATCTATAAAAATTCAATTTTAGACGCATCAAAATCAATCTTTTGATCAATAACCAATCATAAATCAATAAAAATTCAATTTTAGACGCATCAAAATCAATCTTTTGATCAATAACCAATCAAAAATCAATAAAAATTCAATTTTAGACGCATCAAAATCAATCTTTTGATCAATAACCAATCAAAAATCAATAAAAATTCAATTTTAGACGCATCAAAATCAATCTTTTGATCAATAACCAATCATAAATCAATAAAAATTCAATTTTAGACGCATCAAAATCAATCTTTTGATCGATAATCGATCAAAAATCAATAAAAATTCAATTTTAGACGCATCAAAATCAATCTTTTGATCAATAACCAATCAAAAATTAATAAAAATACAATTTTAGACGCATCAAAATCAATCTTTTGATCAATAACCAATCAAAAATCAATAAAAATTCAATTTTAGACGCATCAAAATCAATCTTTTGATCAATAACCAATCAAAAATCAATAAAAATTCAATTTTAGACGCATCAAAATCAATCTTTTGATCAATAACCAATCAAAAATCAATAAAAATTCAATTTTAGACGCATCAAAATCAATCTTTTGATCGATAATCGATCAAAAATCAATAAAAATACAATTTTAGACGCATCAAAATCAATCTTTTGATCGATAATAGATCAAAAATCTATAAAAATTCAATTTTAGACGCATCAAAATCAATCTTTTGATCAATAACCAATCAAAAATCAATAAAAATACAATTTTAGACGCATCAAAATCAATCTTTTGATCAATAACCAATCATAAATCAATAAAAATTCAATTTTAGACGCATCAAAATCAATCTTTTGATCAATAACCAATCAAAAATCAATAAAAATACAATTTTAGACGCATCAAAATCAATCTTTTGATCGATAATAGATCAAAAATCTATAAAAATTCAATTTTAGACGCATCAAAATCAATCTTTTGATCAATAACCAATCAAAAATCAATAAAAATACAATTTTAGACGCATCAAAATCAATCTTTTGATCGATAATAGATCAAAAATCTATAAAAATTCAATTTTAGACGCATCAAAATCAATCTTTTGATCAATAACCAATCAAAAATCAATAAAAATACAATTTTAGACGCATCAAAATCAATCTTTTGATCAAATACCAATCAAAAATCAATAAAAATACAATTTTAGACGCATCAAAATCAATCTTTTGATCAATAACCAATCATAAATCAATAAAAATTCAATTTTAGACGCATCAAAATCAATCTTTTGTCAATAACCAATCATAAATCAATAAAAATTCAATTTTAGACGCATCAAAATCAATCTTTTGATCGATAATCGATCAAAAATCTATAAAAATTCAATTTTAGACGCATCAAAATCAATCTTTTGATCAATAACCAATCAAAAATCAATAAAAATACAATTTTAGGCGCATCAAAATCAATCTTTTGATCAATAACCAATCATAAATCAATAAAAATTCAATTTGAGACGCACCAAAATCAATCTTTTGATCGATAATCGATCAAAAATCTATTAAAATTCAATTTTAGACCAATCAAAATCAATCTTTTGATCAATAATCGATCAAAAATCTATAAAAATTCAATTTTAGACGCATCAAGATCAATCTTTTGATCGAAAATCGATAAAAAATCAATAAAAATTCAATTTTAGACGCATCAAAATCAATCTTTTGATCAATAACCAATCAAAAATCAATAAAAATACAATTTTAGACGCATCAAAATCAATCTTTTGATCGATAATAGATCAAAAATCTATAAAAATTCAATTTTAGACGCATCAAAATCAATCTTTTGATCAATAACCAATCAAAAATCAATAAAAATTCAATTTTAGACGCATCAAAATCAATCTTTTGATCAAATACCAATCAAAAATCAATAAAAATACAATTTTAGACGCATCAAAATCAATCTTTTGATCAATAACCAATCATAAATCAATAAAAATTCAATTTTAGACGCATCAAAATCAATCTTTTGATCAATAACCAATCAAAAATCAATAAAAATACAATTTTAGACGCATCAAAATCAATCTTTTGATCGATAATAGATCAAAAATCTATAAAAATTCAATTTTAGACGCATCAAAATCAATCTTTTGATCAATAACCAATCAAAAATCAATAAAAATACAATTTTAGACGCATCAAAATCAATCTTTTGATCAATAACCAATCATAAATCAATAAAAATTCAATTTTAGACGCATCAAAATCAATCTTTTGATCAATAACCAATCAAAAATCAATAAAAATACAATTTTAGACGCATCAAAATCAATCTTTTGATCGATAATAGATCAAAAATCTATAAAAATTCAATTTTAGACGCATCAAAATCAATCTTTTGATCAATAACCAATCAAAAATCAATAAAAATACAATTTTAGACGCATCAAAATCAATCTTTTGATCGATAATAGATCAAAAATCTATAAAAATTCAATTTTAGACGCATCAAAATCAATCTTTTGATCAATAACCAATCAAAAATCAATAAAAATACAATTTTAGACGCATCAAAATCAATCTTTTGATCAAATACCAATCAAAAATCAATAAAAATACAATTTTAGACGCATCAAAATCAATCTTTTGATCAATAACCAATCATAAATCAATAAAAATTCAATTTTAGACGCATCAAAATCAATCTTTTGTCAATAACCAATCATAAATCAATAAAAATTCAATTTTAGACGCATCAAAATCAATCTTTTGATCGATAATCGATCAAAAATCTATAAAAATTCAATTTTAGACGCATCAAAATCAATCTTTTGATCAATAACCAATCAAAAATCAATAAAAATACAATTTTAGGCGCATCAAAATCAATCTTTTGATCAATAACCAATCATAAATCAATAAAAATTCAATTTGAGACGCACCAAAATCAATCTTTTGATCGATAATCGATCAAAAATCAATAAAAATTCAATTTTAGACGCATCAAAATCAATCTTTTGATCGATAATCGATCAAAAATCAATAAAAATTCAATTTTAGACGCATCAAAATCAATCTTTTGATCGATTTTGACTCAAAAATCAATAAAAATCAATTTTAGACGCATCAAAATAAATCTTCTGATCGATAATCGATCAAAAATCTATAAAAATACAATTTTAGACGCATCAAAATCAATCTTTTGATCAAATACCAATCAAAAATCAATAAAAATACAATTTTAGACGCATCAAAATCAATCTTTTGATCAATAACCAATCATAAATCAATAAAAATTCAATTTTAGACGCATCAAAATCAATCTTTTGTCAATAACCAATCATAAATCAATAAAAATTCAATTTTAGACGCATCAAAATCAATCTTTTGATCAATAACCAATCAAAAATCAATAAAAATACAATTTTAGACGCATCAAAATCAATCTTTTGATCAAATACCAATCAAAAATCAATAAAAATACAATTTTAGACGCATCAAAATCAATCTTTTGATCAATAACCAATCATAAATCAATAAAAATTCAATTTTAGACGCATCAAAATCAATCTTTTGTCAATAACCAATCATAAATCAATAAAAATTCAATTTTAGACGCATCAAAATCAATCTTTTGATCGATAATCGATCAAAAATCAATAAAAATTCAATTTTAGACGCATCAAAATCAATCTTTTGATCGATAATCGATCAAAAATCAATAAAAATTCAATTTTAGACGCATCAAAATCAATCTTTTGATCGATTTTGACTCAAAAATCAATAAAAATCAATTTTAGACGCATCAAAATAAATCTTCTGATCGATAATCGATCAAAAATCTATAAAAATTCAATTTTAGACGCATGAGATGATCCGATTTCAATTTGATTTTAATCCGAATTAAATCGTATTTTAATCGATTTTTGATCGGTTTCTGATTAAACTTTTTATTTTTATCCGATTTTGATTCGATTTTAATCCGATTTTAATAGTACTTTAATCTATTTCTGATCAAAAATTCGATTATAATCCGATTTCCATCGGATGTTAATCGAATTTTAATCGATTTTTAATCGGTTTCTGATTTTTTAAAAATTATAATCCGACTTTAATTCGATTTTAATCCGATTTTAATTGTATTCTTATCGATTTCTGATAAAAAATTCGATTTTAATCGATTTTGGTACGGTTTCTGCTTAAACTTTCAATTTTGATCCAATTTTAATTCGATTTTAATCCGATTTTAATCGTACTTCAATCGATTTCTGATTAATTTTCTTATTTTTATCCGATTTTACTTCAATATTAATCCGACTTTAATCGTATTTTTAACGATTTTTATCGGTTTCTAATGAAATTTTTATTTTGATCCGATTTTAATTCAATTTTAATCCGATTTTAATCGTGTTTAAATCAATATATGATCAGTTTCTGATAATTTTTTTATTTTTATCAGATATTAATATGATTTTAATCCGAATTATATCGTATTTTAATCGATTTTTGATCGGTTTCTGATACATTTTTATTTGGATCCATTTTTAATTCGATTTTAATCCGATTTAAATCCGATTTTGCTCCGTATTTTAATCGATTTCTGATTAATTTTCTTATTTTGATCCGATTTTAATTCAATTTTAATCCAATTTTAATCGTATTTTTAACGCTTTTTGATCGGTTTCTGATGAAATTTTTATTTTGATCCGATTTTAATTCGATTTTAATCCGATTTTAATCGTGTTTAAATCAATTTTTGATCAGTTTCTGATAATTATTTTATTTCTATCAGATTTTAATTTGATTTTAATCCGAATTAAATCGTATTTTAATCGATTTTTGATCGGTTTCTGATTAAACTTTTTATTTTGATACAATTTTAATTCGATTTTAATCCGATTTTAATCGTATTTTAATCGATTTCTGATTAATTTTCTTATTTTGATCCGATTTTAATTCAATTTTAATCCGACTTTAATCGTATTTTTAACGATTTTTGATCGGTGTCTGATGAAATTTTTATTTTGATCAGATTTTATTTCGATTTTAATCCGATTTGAATCGGGTTTAAATCAATTTTTGATCAGTTTCTGATTAAATTATTATTTTGATCAGATTTTAATTTGATTTTAATCCGAATTAAATCGTATTTTAATCGATTTTTGATCGGTTTCTGATTCAACTTTTTATTTTGATCCAATTTTAATTCTATTTTTATCCGATTTTAATCGTATTTTAATCGATTTCTGATTAATGTTCTTATTTTGATCCGATTTTAATTCAATTTTAATCCGATTTTAATCGTATTTTAACGATTTATGATCGGTTTCTGATGAAATTTTTATTTTGATCCGATTTTAATCCGATTTGAATCGTGTTTAAATCAATTTTTGATCAATTTCTGATTAAATTTTTATTTTGATCCGATTTTAATGTGATTTTAATCCGAATTAAATCGTATTTTAATCGATTTTTGATCGGTTTCTGATACATTTTTATTTGGATCCGATTTTGATTCGATTTTAATCCGATTTTAATAGTACTTTAATCTATTTCTGATTAATTTTCTTATTTTGATCCGATTTTAATTCAATTTTAATCCGATTTTAATCGTATTTTAAACGATTTTTGATCGGTTTCTGATGAAATTTTTATTTTGATCATATTTTAATTCGATCTTAATCTGATGTGAATCGTGTTTAAAACAATTTTTGATCAGTTTCTGATGAAATTTTTATTTTGATCCGATTTTAATTCGATTTTAATCCGATTTTAATCGTGTTTAAATCAATTTTTGATCAGTTTCTGATAATTTTTTTTATTTTTATCAGATTTTAATTTGATTTTAATCCGAATTAAATCGTATTTTAATCGATTTTTGATCGGTTTCTGATTAAACTTTTTATTTTGATCCAATTTTAATTCGATTTTAATCCGATTTTAATCGTATTTTAATCGATTTCTGATTAATTTTTTTATTTTGATCCGATTTTAATTCAATTTTAATCCGACTTTAATCGTATTTTTAACGATTTTTGATCGGTGTCTGATGAAATTTTTATTTTGATCCGATTTTATTTCGATTTTAATCCGATTTGAATCGTGTTTAAATCAATTTTTGATCAGTTTCTGATTAAATTTTTATTTTGATCCGATTTTAATTTGATTTTAATCCCAATTAAATCGTATTTTAATCGATTTTTGATCGGTTTCTGATTAAACTTTTTATTTTGATCCAATTTTAATTCTATTTTAATCCGATTTTAATCGTATTTTAATCGATTTCTGATCAATTTTCTTATTTTGATCCGATTTTAATCGTATTTTTAACGATTTTTGATTGGTTTCAGATGAAATTTTTATTTTGACCCGATTTTAATCCGATTTCAATCGTGTTTAAATCAATTTTTGATCGGTTTCTGATACATTATTATCTGGATCCGTTTTTAATTCGATTTTAATCCTATTTTAATAGTAATTTAATCTATTTCTGATAAAAAATTCGATTATAATCCGATTTCCATCGGATGTTGATCGAATTTCAATCGATTTTTGACCGGTGTCAGAGATATTGAATCAAAGATATTGCAATGTAGTTTGAAGTTGGCTGAATGAAAATAAAAGATGAATTATCATAAGAAGTTGGAAGTGGTGTTATTTTATAAAATTTATATGTAATTTGGGAGATTAGTGGATTTGAAATAATGAAAATAAGCTTGTTGTCACTGTAGTAGACTACGAGGGAAGCTACCTGTAATAAGTGAACTGAGTTCTCGACAGTCAAAGGGAGAGCATATGAAGTTGAAATGGGCAAAAGTTGTAAAGTGGAAGTAAGTTCTGTGATATATTGTTCAGGACTTAAAATAAAAGGATGAAGAATATCAGATTTTACAAACAATATAGCGTTTATAAGAGTAGAGTATTGCTGGCTCAATTCGTCAGTCATTAAAGTCAATAAAGTAACATGATCCTCTATTTCATACTTCATTTGTAAATGGTGAAGTTTTTCAGTATTAGTTGAGGTAACATTATCTAATAATTCAAAATTTTTGTTGATACGTTGTTCGTTATGATTTAAATTAGCTATAGTTTCGTTAAAATTAGTTATAGTTGATTTTACGATTTTTGCTTGGTCTTGGACAAGATCAACTAAAACATGGTCTTTGTTATTGATATTATTTATTAATGTATTGTATCGGTCAGCATCATCTTGGTCTAAAGTACCGAAAATAGTTTTGAAAATAGATCCTCCCATATTGAGCCAACCTCGTTTTTGAGTGTTACCAATAATTTGACGCATATATTTGTCTTTGGCAAAAAGAGGGGGTATAAGTTGTTTTAGCATTATTAGGGTGCGATTGCAACTCGGATATGTGTTAAAAACTTTGCTATTCCGGCAGTAATTTTCAGTTTTGTGTAAATAATTGTCAATTACACTTAATTTCTCTGTGAATGCCGATATATCCAGATATGTAATAATCTTCCAATGGTCTTCATACATATTTACAGTAGATAGAGGAGATAGAGACTTCTGCAGGATTGTTTTTTGAAGAAAACAATCCTGCAGAAGTTTCGATTGGAGTAATCTTATAATTTGGTGTAGTGGCAGCTACGTTGGTGATAAGTCTGCAACAAAACCGCGTTTTAATCTATTGACGTGGACTAATAAATTTTTATTGTTAACTTTTATCGTGTAATTAACATTGGAATTTACTTGGATAATTTCATAAGGTCCCGAGTATCGAGGGGAAAGTTTCTTAGATAATCCTTGTTTTAATTGATTGTTTGCTAAATATACTGAATCACCTATTTGGAAATTAACATCTGTAGACTTTTGCACGCAAGATGCACGCAAGATCCTGACGCTGCAGTCGAGCGGCCGGACCGCCGCGCCTTGCACGCAAGATCCTGACACTGCAGTCGAGCGGCCGGACCGCCGCACCTTGCACGCAAGATCCTGACGCTGCAGTTGCGCGGCCGGGCCGCCGCACCTTGCATGCATCCTGACGCTGCAGTCGAGCGGCCGGGCCGCCGCACCTTTCACGCAAGATCCTGACGCTGCAGTCGAGCGGCCGGACCGCCGTGCCTTGCACGCAAGATCCTGACACTGCAGTCGAGCGGCCGGACCGCCGCACCTTGCACGCAAGATCCTGACGCTGCAGTTGCGCGGCCGGGCCGCCGCACCTTGCATGCAAGATCCTGACGCTGCAGTCGAGCGGCCGGGCCGCCGCACCTTTCACGCAAGATCCTGACGCTGCAGTCGAGCGGCCGGACCGCCGTGCCTTGCACGCAAGATCCTGACACTGCAGTGGAGCGGCCGGACCGCCGCACCTTGCACGCAAGATCCTGACGCTGCAGTCGAGCGGCCGGACCGCCGCACCAAAGCATGCAAGAACCTGACGCTGCAGTTGCGCGGCCGGGCCGCCGCACCTTGCATGCAAGATCCTGACGCTGCAGTCGAGCGGCCGGGCCGCCGCACCTTTCACGCAAGATCCTGACGCTGCAGTCGAGCGGCCGCTCCGCCGTGCCTTGCACGCAAGATCCTGACACTGCAGTCGAGCGGCCGGGCCGCCGCACCTTTCACGCAAGATCCTGACGCTGCAGTCGAGCGGCCGGACCGCCGCACCTTGCACGCAAGATCCCGACGCTGCAGTTGCGCGGCCGGGCCGCCGCACCTTGAATGCAAGATCCTGACGCTGCAGTCGAGCGGCCGGGCCGCCGCACCTTTCACGCAAGATCCTGACGCTGCAGTCGAGCGGCCGGACCGCCGCACCTTGCACGCAAGATCCTGACGCTGCAGTTGCGCGGCCGGGCCGCCGCACCTTGCATGCAAGATCCTGACGCTGCAGTCGTGCGGCCGGGCCGCCGCACCTTTCACGCAAGATCCTGACGCTGCAGTCGAGCGGCCGGTCGGCCGTGCCTTGCACGCAAGATCCTGACACTGCAGTCGAGCGGCCGGACCGCCGCACCTTGCACGCAAGATCCTGACGCTGCAGTTGCGCGGCCGGGCCGCCGCACCTTGCATGCAAGATCCTGACGCTGCAGTCAAGCGGCCGGGCCGCCGCACCTTTCACGCAAGATCCTGACGCTGCAGTCGAGCGGCCGGACCGCCGCACCTTGCACGCAAGATCCTGACGCTGCAGTTGCGCGGCCGGGCCGCCGCACCTTGCATGCAAGATCCTGACGCTGCAGTCGAGCGGCCGGGCCGCCGCACCTTTCACGCAAGATCCTGACGCTGCAGTCGAGCGGCCGGTCCGCCGTGCCTTGCACGCAAGATCCTGACACTGCAGTCGAGCGGCCGGACCGCCGCACCTTGCACGCAAGATCCTGACGCTGCAGTTGCGCGGCCGGGCCGCCGCACCTTGCATGCAAGATCCTGACGCTGCAGTCGAGCGGCCGGGCCGCCGCACCTTTCACGCAAGATCCTGACGCTGCAGGTGCGCGGCCGGGCCGCCGCACCTTGCATGCAAGATCCTGACGCTGCAGTCGAGCGGCCGGGCCGCCGCACCTTTCACGCAAGATCCTGACGCTGCAGTCGAGCGGCCGGACCGCCGCACCATAGCATGCAAGAACCTGACGCTGCAGTTGCGCGGCCGGGCCGCCGCACCTTGCATGCAAGATCCTGACGCTGCAGTCGAGCGGCCGGGCCGCCGCACCTTTCACGCAAGATCCTGACGCTGCAGTCGAGCGGCCGGACCGCCGTGCCTTGCACGCAAGATCCTGACGCTGCAGTTGCGCGGCCGGGCCGCCGCACCTTGCATGCAAGATCCTGACGCTGCAGTCGAGCGGCCGGGCCGCCGCACCTTTCACGCAAGATCCTGACGCTGCAGTTGCGCGGCCGGGCCGCCGCACCTTGCATGCAAGATCCTGACGCTGCAGTCGAGCGGCCGGGCCGCCGCACCTTTCACGCAAGATCCTGACGCTGCAGTCGAGCGGCCGGACCGCCGTGCCTTGCACGCAAGATCCTGACGCTGCAGTTGCGCGGCCGGGCCGCCGCACCTTGCATGCAAGATCCTGACGCTGCAGTCGAGCGGCCGGACCGCCGCACCTTGCATGCAAGATCCTGACGCTGCAGTCGAGCGGCCGGGCCGCCGCACCTTTCACGCAAGATCCTGACGCTGCAGTCGAGCGGCCGGACCGCCGTGCCTTGCACGCAAGATCCTGACACTGCAGTCGAGCGGCCGGACCGCCGCACCTTGCACGCAAGATCCTGACGCTGCAGTTGCGCGGCCGGGCCGCCGCACCTTGCATGCAAGATCCTGACGCTGCAGTTGCGCGGCCGGGCCGCCGCACCTTGCATGCAAGATCCTGACGCTGCAGTCGAGCGGCCGGGCCGCCGCACCTTTCACGCAAGATCCTGACGCTGCAGTCGAGCGGCCGGACCGCCGCACCTTGCACGCAAGATCCTGACGCTGCAGTTGCGCGGCCGGGCCGCCGCACCTTGCATGCAAGATCCTGACGCTGCAGTCGAGCGGCCGGGCCGCCGCACCTTTCACGCAAGATCCTGACGCTGCAGTCGAGCGGCCGGTCCGCCGTGCCTTGCACGCAAGATCCTGACACTGCAGTCGAGCGGCCGGACCGCCGCACCTTGCACGCAAGATCCTGACGCTGCAGTTGCGCGGCCGGGCCGCCGCACCTTGCATGCAAGATCCTGACGCTGCAGTCGAGCGGCCGGGCCGCCGCACCTTTCACGCAAGATCCTGACGCTGCAGTCGAGCGGCCGCTCCGCCGTGCCTTGCACGCAAGATCCTGACACTGCAGTCGAGCGGCCGGGCCGCCGCACCTTTCACGCAAGATCCTGACGCTGCAGTCGAGCGGCCGGACCGCCGTGCCTTGCACGCAAGATCCTGACACTGCAGTCGAGCGGCCGGACCGCCGCACCTTGCACGCAAAATCCTGACGCTGCAGTTGCGCGGCCGGGCCGCCGCACCTTGCATGCAAGATCCTGACGCTGCAGTCGAGCGGCCGGGCCGCCGCACCTTTCACGCAAGATCCTGACGCTGCAGTCGAGCGGCCGGACCGCCGTGCCTTGCACGCAAGATCCTGACACTGCAGTCGAGCGGCCGGACCGCCGCACCTTGCACGCAAGATCCTGACGCTGCAGTTGCGCGGCCAGGCTGCCGCACCTTGCATGCAAGATCCTGACGCTGCAGTCGAGCGGCCGGGCCGCCGCACCTTTCACGCAAGATCCTGACGCTGCAGTCGAGCGGCCGGACCGCCGTGCCTTGCACGCAAGATCCTGACACTGCAGTCGAGCGGCCGGACCGCCGCACCTTGCACGCAAGATCCTGACGCTGCAGTCGAGCGGCCGGACCGCCGCACCATAGCATGCAAGAACCTGACGCTGCAGTTGCGCGGCCGGGCCGCCGCACCTTGCATGCAAGATCCTGACGCTGCAGTCGAGCGGCCGGGCCGCCGCACCTTTCACGCAAGATCCTGACGCTGCAGTCGAGCGGCCGGACCGCCGTGCCTTGCACGCAAGATCCTGACACTGCAGTCGAGCGGCCGGGCCGCCGCACCTTGCACGCAAGATCCTGACGCCGCAGTTGCGCGGCCGGGCCGCCGCACCTTGCATGCAAAATCCTGACGCTGCAGTCGAGCGGCCGGGCCGCCGCACCTTTCACGCAAGATCCTGACGCTGCAGTCGAGCGGCCGGACCGCCGTGCCTTGCACGCAAGATCCTGACACTGCAGTCGAGCGGCCGGACCGCCGCACCTTGCACGCAAGATCCTGACGCTGCAGTCGAGCGGCCGGACCGCCGCACCATAGCATGCAAGAACCTGACGCTGCAGTTGCGCGGCCGGGCCGCCGCATCTTGCATGCAAGATCCTGACGCTGCAGTCGAGCGGCCGGGCCGCCGCACCTTTCACGCAAGATCCTGACGCTGCAGTCGAGCGGCCGGACCGCCGTGCCTTGCACGCAAGATCCTGACGCTGCAGTTGCGCGGCCGGGCCGCCGCACCTTGCATGCAAGATCCTGACGCTGCAGTCGAGCGGCCGGGCCGCCGCACCTTTCACGCAAGATCCTGACGCTGCAGTCGAGCGGCCGGACCGCCGTGCCTTGCACGCAAGATCCTGACGCTGCAGTTGCGCGGCCGGGCCGCCGCATCTTGCATGCAAGATCCTGACGCTGCAGTCGAGCGGCCGGACCGCCGTGCCTTGCACGCAAGATCCTGACACTGCAGTCGAGCGGCCGGACCGCCGCACCTTGCACGCAAGATCCTGACGCTGCAGTCGAGCGGCCGGACCGCCGCACCATAGCATGCAAGAACCTGACGCTGCAGTTGCGCGGCCGGGCCGCCGCACCTTGCATGCAAGATCCTGACGCTGCAGTCGAGCGGCCGGGCCGCCGCACCTTTCACGCAAGATCCTGACGCTGCAGTCGAGCGGCCGGACCGCCGTGCCTTGCACGCAAGATCCTGACGCTGCAGTTGCGCGGCCGGGCCGCCGCACCTTGCATGCAAGATCCTGACGCTGCAGTCGAGCGGCCGGGCCGCCGCACCTTTCACGCAAGATCCTGACGCTGCAGTCGAGCGGCCGGACCGCCGCACCTTGCACGCAAGATCCTGATGCTGCAGTTGCGCGGCCGGGCCGCCGCACCTTGCATGCAAGATCCTGACGCTGCAGTCGAGCGGCCGGACCGCCGCACCTTGCAC
Organism: Othius punctulatus; assembly: GCA_951805005.1. Taxonomy (NCBI): domain Eukaryota; kingdom Metazoa; phylum Arthropoda; class Insecta; order Coleoptera; family Staphylinidae; genus Othius; species Othius punctulatus. The sequence goes on from OX638144.1 coordinate 71,110,357, forward strand.
GCAAGATCCTGACGCTGCAGTCGAGCGGCCGGACCGCCGCACCATAGCATGCAAGAACCTGACGCTGCAGTTGCGCGGCCGGGCCGCCGCACCTTGCATGCAAGATCCTGACGCTGCAGTCGAGCGGCCGGGCCGCCGCACCTTTCACGCAAGATCCTGACGCTGCAGTCGAGCGGCCGGACCGCCGTGCCTTGCACGCAAGATCCTGACGCTGCAGTTGCGCGGCCGGGCCGCCGCACCTTGCATGCAAGATCCTGACGCTGCAGTCGAGCGGCCGGGCCGCCGCACCTTTCACGCAAGATCCTGACGCTGCAGTCGAGCGGCCGGACCGCCGCACCTTGCACGCAAGATCCTGACGCTGCAGTCGAGCGGCCGGACCGCCGCACCATAGCATGCAAGAACCTGACGCTGCAGTTGCGCGGCCGGGCCGCCGCACCTTGCATGCAAGATCCTGACACTGCAGTCGAGCGGCCGGACCGCCGCACCTTGCACGCAAGATCCTGACGCTGCAGTCGAGCGGCCGGGCCGCCGCACCTTTCACGCAAGATCCTGACGCTGCAGTCGAGCGGCCGGACCGCCGCACCTTTCACGCAAGATCCTGACGCTGCAGTCGAGCGGCCGGACCGCCGCACCATAGCATGCAAGAACCTGACGCTGCAGTTGCGCGGCCGGGCCGCCGCACCTTGCATGCAAGATCCTGACACTGCAGTCGAGCGGCCGGACCGCCGCACCTTGCACGCAAGATCCTGACGCTGCAGTCGAGCGGCCGGACCGCCGCACCATAGCATGCAAGAACCTGACGCTGCAGTTGTGCGGCCGGGCCGCCGCACCTTGCATGCAAGATCCTGACGCTGCAGTCGAGCGGCCGGGCCGCCGCACCTTTCACGCAAGATCCTGACGCTGCAGTCGAGCGGCCGGACCGCCGTGCCTTGCACGCAAGATCCTGACGCTGCAGTTGCGCGGCCGGGCCGCCGCACCTTGCATACAAGATCCTGACGCTGCAGTCGAGCGGCCGGGCCGCCGCACCTTTCACGCAAGATCCTGACGCTGCAGTCGAGCGGCCGGGCCGCCGCACCTTTCACGCAAGATCCTGACGCTGCAGTCGAGCGGCCGGACCGCCGCACCTTGCACGCAAGATCCTGACGCTGCAGTCGAGCGGCCGGACCGCCGCACCATAGCATGCAAGAACCTGACGCTGCAGTTGCGCGGCCGGGCCGCCGCACCTTGCATGCAAGATCCTGACACTGCAGTCGAGCGGCCGGACCGCCGCACCTTGCACGCAAGATCCTGACGCTGCAGTCGAGCGGCCGGGCCGCCGCACCTTTCACGCAAGATCCTGACGCTGCAGTCGAGCGGCCGGACCGCCGCACCTTTCACGCAAGATCCTGACGCTGCAGTCGAGCGGCCGGACCGCCGCACCATAGCATGCAAGAACCTGACGCTGCAGTTGCGCGGCCGGGCCGCCGCACCTTGCATGCAAGATCCTGACACTGCAGTCGAGCGGCCGGACCGCCGCACCTTGCACGCAAGATCCTGACGCTGCAGTCGAGCGGCCGGACCGCCGCACCATAGCATGCAAGAACCTGACGCTGCAGTTGTGCGGCCGGGCCGCCGCACCTTGCATGCAAGATCCTGACGCTGCAGTCGAGCGGCCGGGCCGCCGCACCTTTCACGCAAGATCCTGACGCTGCAGTCGAGCGGCCGGACCGCCGTGCCTTGCACGCAAGATCCTGACGCTGCAGTTGCGCGGCCGGGCCGCCGCACCTTCCATACAAGATCCTGACGCTGCAGTCGAGCGGCCGGGCCGCCGCACCTTTCACGCAAGATCCTGACGCTGCAGTCGAGCGGCCGGACCGCCGCACCTTGCACGCAAGATCCTGATGCTGCAGTTGCGCGGCCGGGCCGCCGCACCTTGCATGCAAGATCCTGACGCTGCAGTCGAGCGGCCGGGCCGCGGCACCTTTCACACAAGATCCTGACGCTGCAGTCGAGCGGCCGGACCGCCGTGCCTTGCACGCAAGATCCTGACGCTGCAGTCGAGCGGCCGGGCCGCCGCACCTTTCACGCAAGATCCTGACGCTGCAGTCGAGCGGCCGGACCGCCGTGCCTTGCACGCAAGATCCTGACGCTGCAGTTGCGCGGCCGGGCCGCCGCACCTTGCATGCAAGATCCTGACGCTGCAGTCGAGCGGCCGGGCCGCCGCACCTTTCACGCAAGATCCTGACGCTGCAGTCGAGCGGCCGGACCGCCGTGCCTTGCACGCAAGATCCTGACGCTGCAGTTGCGCGGCCGGGCCGCCGCACCTTGCATGCAAGATCCTGACGCTGCAGTCGAGCGGCCGGGCCGCCGCACCTTTCACGCAAGATCCTGACGCTGCAGTCGAGCGGCCGGACCGCCGCACCTTGCACGCAAGATCCTGATGCTGCAGTTGCGCGGCCGGGCCGCCGCACCTTGCATGCAAGATCCTGACGCTGCAGTCGAGCGGCCGGGCCGCGGCACCTTTCACACAAGATCCTGACGCTGCAGTCGAGCGGCCGGACCGCCGTGCCTTGCACGCAAGATCCTGACGCTGCAGTCGAGCGGCCGGGCCGCCGCACCTTTCACGCAAGATCCTGACGCTGCAGTCGAGCGGCCGGACCGCCGTGCCTTGCACGCAAGATCCTGACGCTGCAGTTGCGCGGCCGGGCCGCCGCACCTTGCATGCAAGATCCTGACGCTGCAGTCGAGCGGCCGGGCCGCCGCACCTTTCACGCAAGATCCTGACGCTGCAGTCGAGCGGCCGGACCGCCGTGCCTTGCACGCAAGATCCTGACGCTGCAGTTGCGCGGCCGGGCCGCCGCACCTTGCATGCAAGATCCTGACGCTGCAGTCGAGCGGCCGGGCCGCCGCACCTTTCACGCAAGATCCTGACGCTGCAGTCGAGCGGCCGGACCGCCGCACCTTGCACGCAAGATCCTGATGCTGCAGTTGCGCGGCCGGGCCGCCGCACCTTGCATGCAAGATCCTGACGCTGCAGTCGAGCGGCCGGGCCGCCGCACCTTTCACGCAAGATCCTGACGCTGCAGTCGAGCGGCCGGACCGCCGTGCCTTGCACGCAAGATCCTGACGCTGCAGTTGCGCGGCCGGGCCGCCGCACCTTGCATGCAAGATCCTGACGCTGCAGTCGAGCGGCCGGGCCGCCGCACCTTTCACGCAAGATCCTGACGCTGCAGTCGAGCGGCCGGACCGCCGCACCTTGCACGCAAGATCCTGATGCTGCAGTTGCGCGGCCGGGCCGCCGCACCTTGCATGCAAGATCCTGACGCTGCAGTCGAGCGGCCGGGCCGCGGCACCTTTCACACAAGATCCTGACGCTGCAGTCGAGCGGCCGGACCGCCGTGCCTTGCACGCAAGATCCTGACGCTGCAGTCGAGCGGCCGGGCCGCCGCACCTTTCACGCAAGATCCTGACGCTGCAGTCGAGCGGCCGGACCGCCGCACCTTTCACGCAAGATCCTGACGCTGCAGTCGAGCGGCCGGACCGCCGCACCATAGCATGCAAGAACCTGACGCTGCAGTTGCGCGGCCGGGCCGCCGCACCTTGCATGCAAGATCCTGACACTGCAGTCGAGCGGCCGGACCGCCGCACCTTGCACGCAAGATCCTGACGCTGCAGTCGAGCGGCCGGACCGCCGCACCATAGCATGCAAGAACCTGACGCTGCAGTTGCGCGGCCGGGCCGCCGCACCTTGCATGCAAGATCCTGACGCTGCAGTCGAGCGGCCGGGCCGCCGCACCTTTCACGCAAGATCCTGACGCTGCAGTCGAGCGGCCGGACCGCCGCGCCTTTCACGCAAGATCCTGACGCTGCAGTCGAGCGGCCGGACCGCCGCACCATAGCATGCAAGAACCTGACGCTGCAGTTGCGCGGCCGGGCCGCCGAAGAAAAGTGGTCCCGAAACTACTTTTGGGTTCGATAAAAAAATCAGCGTTGAGTGTGGCAATCCTTCTGAATCACCGGACTACAGTTGCTCGGGGAGTTATAACGTGAAAGCAGTAAAATAAAATTTGTCAGTTATGCCAAGAAGCAGAGTGCGTGTATACTTAGGGGGCTCTGGTCGGGAGCACGCGTTCCGTCCAGACGACTCAGTCGTGTGAACACGTAATTTCACCGTACGGCGCGATTACAGGCCGCTCGTGGGATTAGAACGTGCATGCTGTGTAGAGAATATTATTTCAAAGATTTCACGGGTTTTACATTTTATCGGCAAAGTTTAAAAAAAATAAGTCAGCGTTAGCGTTCAAACGGCAGAGTCCACAAGTCCCGAGCACGATAAATTATACGGAAAACAAAGTCATCGTTAGGCAGCCGTCAAAAGGCAAAGTCCGGCCAGAGTCGCGAGCAGCCAGGAAGATCTTGAGGGGCCTCTGCGGGAGCCGTAAGTGACGGATAACACCGAACGCCCGGTAATTAAGGCGTCCAACGGTGCCATGTAATCTGGTCCGAGAATTAGGCGTCGTAGATCCTTATGGAGTAGTGCCGTACCGAAAGGAACGTCTCGACCTTAATGTTATTAATATATCGGAGAGAACGCATCAAATTTCTACAGTCTAATACCTGAAAATTTTTGAAGCGTGCACTTTATACTCTTGTCGCAGCTCGCCCGCGGGATCGAATATGTCGTTTCTCGTCATTTCACCCATATGCGGCAAACCCACTGACGTACTGTGTTCTCCCACGATTTTCGTGTTTGGCCTCAGTCGTCGCAAAACAAATGCGATAACTCTCCTCGTTCCGAGCGAGAATAGTAACAAAAGATATAAACTCGGGTAGAGCCGTTTACATATCCGCTGTCATAATTTGTTAGACGATCGGGCGCCTTAGCCGTCCGACCTAGACGAATACACTCTAGCGAACGGTGTATGAGAATGTTGAAGCAAACTCGAGCTCCCGAAAGGGACTCTGAAAAACTTTCGAAAGCACGGTACCGGTTCACCTGATACTCGCACCTTTGTACGAGGTTCTTGCGTTCCATTCCAAAGGTACTGAATATTGAAGCCAGAGGTACGACGTTATAGACAACCACAACACGTTTTGTTGGCAATGTTCTCGTCGTATTGCAAGGGTTCTCTAAAATTACGTGAGTAGAGTCCGTGTACAGGTTTAAACCTCGCGGGGTCTGCACACTTTTAAGGGCTATTCACATGTCGACTTTGCGTTCACAGCAATCACTGCTATGCCGCTGTGTCGTACATTGTTTATAGAGAACAGTTCCCTGGTTGATCCTGCCAGTAGTCATATGCTTGTCTCTAAGATTAAGCCATGCATGTCACAGTACTAGCCAAATTAAGGTGAAACCGCGAAAGGCTCATTAAATCAGTTATGGTTCCTTAGATCGTACCACATTTACTTGGATAACTGTGGTAATTTTAGAGGTAATACATGCAAACAGATCTTGAGGGACTTGTGCCGGAGCCGTATGTGACGGATAACACCGAACGCCCGGTAATTAAGGCGTCCACCGGTGCCATGTAATCTGGTCCGAGAATTAGGCGCCGTAGATCCTTATGGAGTAGTGCCGTACCGAAAGGAACGTCTCGACCTTTATGTTATTAATATATCGGAGAGAACGCATCAAATTTCTACAGTCTAATACCTGAAAATTTTTGAAGCGTGCACTCTATACTCTTGTCGCAGCTCGCCCGCGGGATCGAAAATGTCGTTTCTCGTCATTTCACCCTTATGCGGCAAACCCACTGACGTACTGTGTTCTCCCACGATTTTCGTGTTTGGCCTCAGTCGTCGCAAAACAAATGCGATAACTCTCCTCGTTCCGAGCGAGAATAGTAACAAAAGATATAAACTCGGGTAGAGCCGTTTATATATCCGCTGTCATAATTTGTCAGACGATCGGGCGCCTTGCCGTCCGACCAAGACGAATACAATCTAGCGAACGGTGTATGAGAATGTTGAAGCAAACTCGAGCTCCCGAAAGGGACTCTGAAAAACTTTCGAAAGCACGGTACCGGTTCACCTGATACTCGCACCTTTGTACGAGGTTCTTGCGTTCCATCCCAAAGGTACTGAGTATTGAAGCCAGAGGTACGACGTTATAGACAACCACAACACGTTTTGTTGGCAATGTTCTCGTCGTATTGCAAGGGTTCTTTAAAATTACGTGAGTAGAGTCCGTGTACAGGTTTATACCTCGCGGGGCATCTCTGCACACTTTTAAGTGCTATTCACATGTCGACTTTGCGTTCACAGCAATCACTGCTATGCCGCTGTGTCGTACATTGTTTATAGAGAACAGTTCCCTGGTTGATCCTGCCAGTAGTCATATGCTTGTCTCTAAGATTAAACCATGCATGTCACAGTACAAGCCAAATTAAGGTGAAACCGCGAAAGGCTCATTAAATCAGTTATGGTTCCTTAGATCGTACCACATTTACTTGGATAACTGTGGTAATTCTAGAGCTAATACATGCAAACAGATCTTGAGGGACTTCTGCCGGAGCCGTATGTGACGGATAACACCGAACGCCCGGTAATTGAGGCGTCCACCGGTGCCATGTAATCTGGTCCGAGAATTAGGCGTCGTAGATCCTTATGGAGTAGTGCCGTACCGAAAGGAACGTCTCGACCTTAATGT